>JAABKJ010007545.1:103417358-103949445 GCA_011634705.1 Andricus grossulariae | reverse complement strand
TTAAGAAGATCGGTGCATTTTCAAATTAAAGGACGAATTTCCAACAAAAAAGTTAATAAAAAAATATAGTTTAATTTTCTACAATATTGTTAAATTGAAAAGCCAAAAAGACGAATTTTTGACCATACAGTTGAACTTTCGACAGAAAAATATGAATTTTCAACAAAATAGTGGAATCGTCAACCAAAATAGATTAATTTTCTACCAAGAAGATTAATTTTCTATGAAAACGAGAAATTTTCAACAAAATACATGAATTTTCAACTATATAGTTGAACTTTCAACTAGAAAAAATCTATTTTCAACCCAAAAGGGAATAGTTGCATTTTCAGTTGAAAAAATTAATTGACAACTTTAAAAAAAAAATGAATTTTCAATGAAAGTGTTCAAATTTCAACCAAGTAGTTGAATTGTTAACTAAAATAGTCAATTTTCAACCAAAAGGATTAATTTTCCACCAAAAAAGACGAATTCTCAACAAAATATATAAATTTTCAACCAAATGGTTAAATTTTCATCTAACAAATATAAATTTTCGACCAAATGGTTAAATTTTCAACTAACAAACATTTTGAGTTTAAAAATTAATTTTCAACTAAAAAAACTAATTCTTGACAAAATAGTTCAATCTTCAACTAAAGAGATTAATTTTCAAACAAGAAGTTGAAAAATTGTTTAATTTGCAAGCCAAAAAAGCAAATTTTCTACAAAATAGTTAAATTATTAACCCGCAAATATGAATTATGAACAGGAAAAGTTAATTATACAAAAATTAAAGTTAAAGTTAAAGTTAAAAGTTAAAAAGTTAAAATCATATAATAAAATTTTTAACCAATTAGAGATGAATTCTCAAACAGAAATATAATGGTAGAATTTTTAACCAAAAATAATTAATTTTAATTAATTATTATAATATTAATAATTTTAATTTAATCAAAAAGATGACATTTTTTTGTAGAAATTTGTAGAGCTGAATTGTCAACTGAAATGGTGAATCTTCAACTGATATAATTGAATTTGTAGTTAAATAATTAAATTCTCAACAAAAAACAAATGTTCAACAAAATAGTTAAATAATAGAAACCAAATTCAAACAAAGTTACATTTTTAATCAAGAAGATTAATTTTCTGTCAAACAATACGAGTTTTTAACAAAATACATGAATTTTTAACCAAGTAGTTGCATTTTCAACTAAAAGAGATAAATCTCCAACTAGAAGTGTCATAGTTGAATTTACAGATACAATCATTAATTTTCAACTGCAAATTAAACTCATTTTCGCCAAAATGATTCAATTTTCAATTAAATAATGGAAATTTTAACTATGAAATATATGAATCCCGATCCATAAATATAATAGTAGACTTTTCAACCCAAAAACATTAACTTTTAACCAAAAACCAAAAAAAAGTTTGTATGTACACGAACAAAATGAGAAGAAGAGAAATTTTCTTGAAAATAGGAAGAATAAAGAATTCTTGAAAAACGGTTAAAGAGGGGAATAGCGGAAAGAGTGTTAAGTTTAAAATATAAAAGCTTATCACTAAAATTATAATTTCAAATTCCTAATTAGAAATTCGCAATTCGAAATTAAAGGTGGCATGTCTACAATATCTCTGAGCAGATGATGTGCTTGTATGCCTGTAATGCCTGTAAATCATTTTTAACAGCCAAGACATAAATCGACAGAACGACTATTAACATAAGGAACGACTTCTTCGTATCAATGAGGTAGGGCCACGAGAAAAATTTACGGACCGTTTATAGATCGGAAACTGGTGTCAGGTTCTTTTATAAATGAGTATTTTTCAAATTGGAAAATAGGCACTCTATCTCATTTTCTAAATTTACTCCACCAATTAATAATAATAATCTACGGGACTTAAATGGACTAGCCTTAAAAGACAATAATAATAAGCTCCTATGTTTGCGCTCACTTATCGCGTGTTTTCGTGTCTTGATTTTTGTCTACCATCCAGTTTGACATTTTATTAGTATACACTGGCAACTAATAGTTTCGAGCATTATAGTATTTAACACATTCACGATTGAGAAAAAGGGATAGACAATGTTTAATTGTACAATTCTTCAGTTCAAAATAATAACTTCTGCAAAACATAATTGTACGATTAAAAAATTCTAATATTTTTAAATTACACAAAGTTGTTCGTCATTAGAGAGGGTGTAATTGCAGATATTTTCAGTTGCAATTAAGAAGTTGTACATAAACTATCGACGGATGGTATCGGACAGTATAGTATCGGACACATTCACAATTGAAAAGAGGGATAGGAAATTTTTAATTATAAAATTCTTTATTTTACAATAATAACTTCTGCAAAACGTAATTGTATGCTTAACGAATTGTAATAGTTACAAATAACACAAAATTATTCAAATTTCTCATTAGAAAAGGTGCAATTACAGAACTTTTTTATTACAATTAAAAAGTTGTACATGTACATACACTACCGACAGATAGTTTCATAGGATAGTATCGTATAGTATAGTATCGGATACAATCACAGTTAGTTTAGGCATCTGGTACTTTTACACCGTATTAAGTAGGTTATGCGCATTTTTTTGCTTGAACAGTTTATTAAAGGGTCCTGATGAACATTCCCAGTTTTCTAGAAATGACTACCGTGCGTCCCGGAAACATTTTTGAAAAAAGTTCCAAAAATCGTGTTTGCGTAGACTGGCCCGCCCCATTGCATTTTAGAGCAAAATATTTAACAGCAAAATTGAACTAGAGGAAATTATGAGAAATTTAAAAAAGGAAACCACCTATCTGCAATAGATGCCGAGTTATGGTTCTTCAAAGAACCCGAATTTAAAAAAAAAGAGTCGAAAAAACTCAATTCTTAAGTTTGTATTTGTACTTTGGAACCTTTTAATTTAATGAAAAAATGTATCTAATTTTAATAAAGTAGACGCAATTTTGAGTATGAGTATTTATAATATGATCTAGCCTCAATAGGTCATAAGTTATGACCTCCTAAAGTTGACCACTTTTAACCTATTTTTCAGAGCAAATTACTCGTGTTCAGTTTTTTCAAAATACTTCGCTTCTCGGTGAAGCTACGTAAGTGGTGCAAGAGAAAATGTTGTAGGGCAGTAATTTATGAGTAAATCTAAAAAAATACAATCTGCTAGTCTTCATAGATCCAGAGTTACGACCCTTCAAAAAACAGATTTTTTGTGCTTATGGAGGAATAAATTTTGCGTAAATTAAAAAAATGTTTTAGATCTTATGGGTCACGAGTTATGACCATGACACTTTGACCCTTTACATTCGGAACGCTCTGTATGTACTGGAAAATGTACTGCGACCGTATTTGAGCATTCTGCTGGCATATATGCATTACAAGTAGACTTCTCTCTCCTTTTTTGTTAGAAAAAAAACAATAAATTGTTCAACCATTGTTCAAATAATACGCCCAACAGTATTAATTGTGTGCATATTTTATATGAGAAATCATTTTTTACAAAAATTAAAAGAAGAATAAAGTTGAGAGCCTGACACTCTACCTCTGGGGTGCTATAGAAAAGAGTTCATCTTACAAAACAATTTTCAAGTTTCTTAGATGTAGACTATCTTTCGATAGTGAGTAATTAATAAGTCAATCTATTAGTCAATTATTTAATTAGTTTTTTAATCACTTTTATTATCACGTTATTAATTTGTTCACATATTCTTTTATTATCAACAATGAACAATAATTGTTTCCTCTGCGATGAATAGCTTATCAATTTTTGGCATTCTTAACATAAAATCATACAACGTTATTAAACTAATCCCTTCAATAACATTTTTTAGGACTAATAAGTAAACAATGTAAGACCAGTTAATTTATGTATTTTTTCTTCATTAACTTTCGAGAACAGATATTCTGGAATTAATTTTCTCAAAGTAAATACATAAAATATGCACACAATTGATAGTGTGAAACGTATTATTTAAACAATGGTCAAACAATGTATTGTTTTTTAACAAAAAAGAAGAAAAAAGTGTACTTGTAATGAACTGCAAATGCATATATGCCACCAAAATGCTCAAATACGGTCACAGTACATTTTCCAGTACGTACAGAGCATTCCGAATGGAAAGTATCAAAGTTTCATGGTCATAACTCGTGACCAATAAAAGCTGAAACATAAAAAAAACTGTACACGAGTAATTTTCCCTGAAAAATAGGTCAAAAGTGGTCAACTTTGGGAGACCATAACTTATGACCCATTGAGGCTAGATCATTGCATTTTTTGTTAATTACTCGAAATTGCGTATAATTTAATTGAAATTGGATACATTTTTTCATGAAATTAAAAGGTTCCAAAGTACAGATACAAACTTAAGAATTGGTACTCATTTCTAGAAAACTAGGAATTTTTATCAGGAACCATTAGTAAACCGTTTTAGCAAATAAGCGCGCATTACCTCCTTAATACAGTGAAAATACCTTTTTTCGTACGAGATTCAGTATATATTATCGGTCACAATCACAATTGAAAAAAGGGATAGTAATGTTTAATTAAAAAATTCTTCATTTCATAAAAATAAGTTCTGCGAAACTTAGCTCTAAGATTGACGAATTGTAATACTATTTTTAAATTACAAAAAATTGTTTAAATCTTTCATAATTTCATGGGATAGTATCAAACTGTATAGTATCGGATATAATCACAATTGAAAAAAGGGATAGAAAATTTTTAATTATAAAATAATTTATTTGACAATAATAATTTCTGCAAAACATAATTGTACGATTTACGAATTTTAATATTTAAAAATTACACAAAATTATTCAAATTTTTCATTAGAAAAGGTGTAACTGCAGAATTTTCTATATTATTTAGAATCAAAAAGTTGTGCATACCCTACCGACGGATAATATCGGGCAGTATATAATCGGTCAGAATCACAATTAAAAAAAATCTGCCCGCCTCGCGGGTACATTAACATCGCGCGCTTTGCGCGCGGCTCGCTTCGCTCGCACGTTTGAGCGCGCCTAGGGCGCGCGACTGTTGGTTCTCGCGCTTCGCGCTCGATAATATATTTATCTCGCGCTTCGCGAAATGTTTTTATTCAAATTAAAAAATGTTGAATTCCAACAAAAAATATGAATTTCTGACTTAAGAGCCCAGACAGAAAAATTATACACAGTGGAAAAAATTATGTATAATTTGTTTCATTCTGAATGATTCTTTTGTCTGAGAGTTAAATTTTCTATCATAGAGATACATTTTCAACTAAAGTGATGAATCCTTATTTGAAAAAAAAGTTATTTTAAACAAAAGAGTTAAACATTCAACTAAATAAGTGAATTTCTAACAAAAAAAACGAATTTTTAAACAAGAAGATTAATTTTTATACCAAACAGACGAATTTTCAACAAAATACATGAATGTGCAGTAAATAGGTAAATTTTTTTTCAACAAAAGAAAAACGAATTTTCACCGAAATAGTTCAATTTAAAACCAAAGAGATAAATCTTCAATTTAAAAAAATCAATGTTCGCAAAGCAGTTGAACCTTAAAAAAAGTGGTTGAATTTTGGACCAAAAAAGGTAGCTTTTTGAAAAAATATTTGCATTTTCAAACCAATAGTTGAACATTTAACTAAACGCGATGAATTCCGAAACAAAAACATAATAGTAGACTTTTCAATCAAAAAGAATTAACTTTTGACTAAAAGTGCATTGGATTTTTTTATATAGAGGTATACACTGGAACCGGGATTGAGTTACTTTCGGGCATGACCTGCAATTGGCTTCGAAACTATTTCCAGGGCTTTCAAACCTACAAAGTGAGTGACGTGTGAACCATTGCCTAATATTACACAATATAGGCGCATGAGTACCCGTGCACTGCTCCTTTATCTCTACGCTGCTGGTGTTTCACGCATGAAGAAGAATAAGGTAAAAGTATGAAGTCTGAAATATGAAAGTTATTTTCCAACTTATAAAGTTATTAAAAAAACACTGTGCTGACGCAGAGTCATCTTTTGCAAAATTCGTAAACATTGTTAAAATATATCACCAGGCAACGTACTAAACGTTATCAAAGTAAGTAACGCTGCTACCACTAACACCCTCCCTCTTCCTTTACCCTATTACCGGTCGCAGATTTGACGTACTCCCCCCCCCCATCTTACAATTGGCAACGTAGTTTATGGATGGCCCTAACGACCAGACTGGAATATCGCTGAAAATAAACATGATATAAATACCTAATTTATTTTACATTTTTTAATTCGTAATTGATAATTTTTTCGTAAGTCGGTTATATTTCAAACAGATATTTTTGTCATGAATCATTACCACTTACGACTAGAGAAAAAAACGAAAAAAGTCAGAAACAGATCTTCAACAGTCTGCTGGGTAGAGGTGATTTAAAATTGCCTGTAATATTGGGGCAGTAAAAAGTCATTTCACTAACATATATATATACCGGATTAGAAAAGCGCTTTTCATGGGTGAATCCCGGAAATTAGTCACGGCGCTTAAACTAGGGGTTGCACACTCACCCCTAATTTTCATCATTGGTCTTTTTATATAATGAGATCAAAGTGTCGTCTCTGTCCGTTTCCTACCCAAATAACTTTTTTTTTATTATATGTCTTACTGCGACTCTTTACCTCAACTTAATTTTGAAAACCGTTAACTCCTGAATTAAGAATTAATAAATCATTTTTTATAGTACTGCTTTAAACAAAAAAATATTCACTCTAAGTTACTTATATTTCTTACGTAATCTTTTAATAGATTTATATCATAATATAAAGTGGTACTGTAACTTTTTTCACTATCTAATATAATACATGCTGATTTTATAACATGTCTTGCATCAGATTATTATTTTTTCAATACAATTGAATAATGGTCAGAACAAATCATGCTCATTGGCATTTCCCATAAAAGTCTCCTTAGATTATAATTCTTTATGTTCTAATAATTATTTCTTGATAATATTATTCACAACTGTTTCATGTAGTTTTAAATGAAAATTCTCTTTGACCGAATTTAATTTTGCTCACCACTGTGTGGTGAGCTTCAACCTACTTCAAGCTGAAGAAGATATCACTCGAACTTTTTAGCTGTTCTATGAAAATCGTTGTGAAATTATAACTGTTAAGTTTACAAAGGGGCTTACATTCCTCTAGATATTGTTTGAATATTTTTAATATGTAATTCAAACAATCGTGTAAGCGCTTTTTTCAAAAATCAGTTTCATTTTTGTTTTCAAATTTTTTTATTTTAAATGTGGAAGGCTTCTTTTCTTTTAATAAGCGAAAATTATCACACAAAAAAACGTGAAAAGTGCTCTAGGTCAAAATGCTAAAAGTAATATTGCCAAACAAAAAAATCTTCTATTTTGCCCTTGTCGATCATCAGCTTTTTGCATGCCGAGATTACCCAGAGGATTTTTACCTGAAACGCCTTTTACGTTTTGTTTTTTCTGTGATCATTGTATTCAAATGATTCACGTACAATTTTGAAAATTTTCAAATCTCAAAAAATAAAAGATTGAAATTTTGGAAAAATTATCGCACTTTAAGGATCTTTCAGTTGATGTTAGTTGAGGTTCATTGTGAGTAGGGACCGATTATGCATGATTTAGAACTTAATATTTCATCATTCAGTTCATATTTTTTACATGCTATTACTTTTGTTTTCAAATCCACGTCAAATATTTCAGAGCTCACTGAAAGTAAGCTTTGCGGTATAAAGTAGAAATAATGACGTGTTAAAAAAGAAATCTGGAATGTGAATATATATACAATTATACATGACTAACCCCTAGGCAAGGGGTAGGGGTGTGTTTGCAAATCATACCTAGCTTTTTTAGGAAAATGTTGTTTTTTGAGAACGATATTTGCGAGTATTTTCATGGTTATATTTGTAATTTATGCATAAAGAATACATAGATATGCAAGTGTTAATAAAAATAATTGAGAGCTTGTTTTAAAAAACTTCACAATCTCTACCGAAGTCGTGATTTTGTTCATTTTAAAAATGGTTTTCTCAGTTCGCGGTGTATCCGTTTAAACCCCGAAAGGGAAACGGTTTAATGGTATAATAATAATAAAAAAATGATAAAGAATGAGACTATATACCTCTAAAGAATCTATGCGTACTAAAACATGTTTTTGTATTTATTCCAGCATTATTCAACAATTTAAGTAAATATTTTTATTATGTTTCCATTATTTGATTTTTCCTTTCTGCTTCTTGCCTTGGCACATGTTTGCCAAACAAGGTGCGCGCAATTAACATCACTGATTACAGTAATTGGCTCTAAATCAAGAAAACATCGGTATAAACACGGACCATACATTATTTTCATGATTTAAGAAAATATGACTTGTCTTAAGAAAATGTAATTATATGAAGAAAATAAAGTTTCTTAAATCTAGTACATTTGCTTCTGTAAAAAAAATCTTCTCGATCAAAAAAATATTATATCGTCCGAATTTGTAACGAGATATTTTGTTGATTCAATACTAATTCTTCTTCCATGTACTTAATCCAAGAAAAACCCTGTTTACTTATTTAAGAAAACTCTTGAGAACATTTAAGAATCACAGTAAAATATCCCATAGTTTGTTTTAATGGAAGGTTATTATCATAGGATATTATTTTGCCCAAAATGTAAAGTATGCTCTTTAGCTAGTGCAAATGCGCTTATTTGCGCCACCAATACAAAATTTTGGGCCACGAAACTGTAGGAGTGATAGCATGTGTTACGTGGGGGGGAGGGGCTGGAAGCACGCCAGCCCCCCATTTGTAAAATCAAAGCTTAAATTGCATGACCTTGAAGATCTCCAAATGCGCTGATATGCTCCATCAAGAACAAATTTTGCACCACATTGATAACCGAGTTATCAGCGATCAAAAATGGGGCGGGGGCCTAGCGCAATTCTACGAAAATAATAACATTTTTTCAAATTCATCATAGCTATCCGTCATAACTTTAAATGCGCCATCACTAAAATATTTTGCGCTAGCCAATTAACAAAGATAGCATTGGTGAGGGGGGGGGGCAGTGTGACGCAGGTGTTGAATCTTCGACAGTGGTATTAAAAGTAAAATTACGGGTATAGAATCATTCCTTTTCAAATGCGCTCATATGCGCCACAACAATTTTTTGCAAGTTTTAAAAACTGTCCACGATACGAAGGTCTTAACACTTTACAAAGTGATGACTAAGTGATGACCAGCAAAATAAAAAGTTTTTAATCCGCAGCAATGAAGGGATTTTTGTATGAGGTTTAAAATGCGCTCATATGTGCCATAAAAATTATCTGCATATCTTGAAAATTGCACAAGATATGAAGGTCGTAATATTTTGCAAAGTGATGACCAAGAAAATGAAAATTTTTTAATATGCAATGAAAAAGGAACTATCTTATAGGGTTACAAATGCGCTCATATGCGCCACAAAAATTTTCTGCATATTTGGAAAATTGCCCAGGATATGCAGGTCATAACATTTTGCAAAGTGATGACCAACAAAATGAAAAGTTTTTAATCCACGGTGATGAAGGGACTTTCTTATAGGGTTTCAAATGCGCTCATATGCGCCATACAAATTTGCTGCATATCTTGCAAATTGCCCAGGATATGCAGGTCATAACATTTTGCAAAGTGATGAACAGCAAAATAAAAAGATTTCAATCAGTAGTGAAAAAGGAACTAACTTATAGGGTTACAAATGCGCTCATATGCGCCATAAAAATTTTCTGCATATCTTCAAAATTGCCCAAGATATAGAGGTCATAACATTTTGCAGTGATGACCAACAAAATGAAAAGTTAATGACCAGCAGTGATGAAGGGACTTTTGTATGGTGTTTCAAATGTGCTCATATACGCCTTGAAAATTTTCTGAATTTATTCAAATTTCCCCAAGATATGGAGGTCATAACATTTTGCAAAGTGATGACCAACAAAATGAAAAGTTTTTAATCCGCAGTGATGAAGAGAGTGTCGTGTGGAGTTTCAAATGACGTGCGTTCCGCTAGCAGCTTCACAACGGAATTTGACTACTTTCTTTAAACTATAAGTTTGAGCTTTTTCTGGACACCGATGCCGATTTTTGGGCTCTCTTAGTCTTCTAAAAAAATCGGACTTTTGGGTGGAGGAGCTGGCAGCCAGAACTTTCACTACATCGAATGTTGAAAAATGTTAAAAATCAACAGCGCCAGAATTTTGGGCTTTTTTTGGACTCTTCAAAACTGTAAAAATTAATTCTCGAAAGACTACCCTTTTTTCTCAAAAATCACCCTTAAAATAACTTACGCACCCAGCCTAAATGTAAGCATGTCCGAACATCGGGCTATTTTTGGGCTCCCCAAAACACTAAAAAATTATTATAAGAAATCAACCCTGACCATTGAAAAAAACTTCAAAGAAAAAGACTGTTTTTCATATCCTCATCTCCACAGTCAGATTCAACGACCCTTAAGAGCTACCCCTATCACATTTAACGAACTAAGTCTCACCTTACATCAAATAAAACCGCTAACAAAATTTCAAATTAAAAAAAATCACCCCAGACAACTTTCCAAGACTCTAGTTAATGTACTTACCTCCACAGTAAAATAACACGACTCTTAGGAACCAACCCTGTTACATTTAAGAAGCCAAGTGTCAGCTGCCTTCAAATAGAACCGCCAAAAAAAGTTCAAATGAAAAATTTTCACCCAGACAACTTTTCAAGACTCTAGTTAATATATTTATTTTCACACTAATATTCCACGACCCCTAGGAACTACCCCTATCTCATTGAACAAAACCCCGCCTCAGCTGCCTTCTACTAAAACCGCCAAACAATTCAAAAATAAAAATAATCACCCCAGACATCCTTCCAAGACTCTAGTTAATATATCTATCTCCACATTAATATTCCACGACCTCTAGGAACTACCGCTATCAAATGTAACGAACAAAGTTTCAGCTGCCTTTATCTAAAACTGCCTAAAAAATTTCAAATTAAAAATAATCACCCCAGATGAATTTTCAAGACTCTAGGTAATATATCTATCTCCACATTAATATTTCACGACCCTTAGAAACTACCCCTATTACATTTAACGAGCCAAGTTTCAGATGCCTCCAACTAAAACCGCCACAAAAATTTCAAATAAAAAATAATTACCTCAGACAACTTTTCAAGACTCTAGTGAATATATACCTATCGCCTCAGTAATGTTACACAAACCATATAAACTACCCCTACCACATTGAACGAACCAAGTCTCAGCTGCCTTTATCTAACACCGCTAAAAGAATTTCAAATTAAAAATAGTAATCACGGAAATCTCTGCAAAACTCTAGTTAATATATCTATATCCACAGTAATATTCCTCGACCCCTAGAAACTACCCATATTACATTAAAAAAAGATAAAAATACACAGGAACAAAATAGAATTTTGTCATTAAACATAATAATTAGTGAAGCCGTTTTTCTAAAAAACTGGCTTTCTAGGTAAACGGCTTTCCAAACCAATTAGTGATGAATCTACCACTTGTCAACTTCGTGAAAGTAACATTGAGAATGTTAGTTTGAATATTTTTGTCCCTTTCCGAAGGTGAAAAACTAGATTGATCACTATTTAAATTAATGAATAATATGATATGGCACCACTGCCTGTTTAATTAGGGCCACTATCGTTTTTTAAAGCACTAGAACTTTAGTAAAAAACTCGGTAATTTTTCCAACATTTCGTTATGTATTTTACAGAAAATCTTATGTGATTTGAGAACGTTTCATATGATTCACAGAAGTTTCCTTATTATAGTGAAAAAATTCCAGTAAATTCAATTTGAATGACACCATTTTTTCCACTAACAATTCTTTAAAATTGGCAGAATATTTTTTTTTATTGACAAAATATGACTCTCCGCATGTTAAGTAATCTCACACGTACTTTTAATATTCGTTCATCATTTAAAAAACATAAAAAATACATTTTCAAGGTATTTTCGGATGAACTATTCATCAAGGTAGAATTAAATTTGGCTATTCGAAATTAATTCGCATTTTCTATAAGGATTTATTTACCGCGGTTTCTGGACATATTTGACAGAAATTAATTTTTTATTTCAATTTGAGGTTTATAGTCGCATTCACAGTCGGGGTAATTAGCAACTATACTACCAGGGTTAATTAAAAACTGTGAGGTAACTTTGGGGTATTATACCAAGAGACAGACGCGAAACTTTCTGAAAGACACATTCAGCCCCGTTTCCTGCTTCGGGAATCGAACCCGCGCCATCGTGACTACCAAGGCTGAAGTGTTGGAACATAAGAGAATCACAATACCATTAGAGCCACGAGGACTCTCTGAAATTAATTTTAACTTCAAATTTAACGATTCCACGTTTTGATAGAAATTTTGTTTGATAGACATTCAATCTTTTTGGTAGAAAATTAATCTGTTTGGCTGAAAATTTAACTATTTCGTTTAAAATTTATTTTATTTGCTTAAAAACTTATTTCTCTAACCGAACATTGAACTATTCTACTTTTTGTTGAAAATTAATGTTTTTTTTTATGTTGCAAATTCATCTATTTTGTTGAAAATTTGTCTTTTTTTGGTAGAAAATTAACTTTTTTGGGTAAAAATTCAAGTATTTTGTTAAAAATTATTCTTTTCTGGTAGAAAATTAATCTTTTTGGTTGAAATTTCATGTTTTCCTTCTAATTATTCTTTTTTTTGTACAAAATTAATCTTTTTGCTTGAAATATCATTTCATTAGTTGAAAATCATTTTTCTCATTGAAAAAAAAATTCAACTAAAAATTTATCTATTTTTTTTATAGATATTCAATCTGTTTGGTTGAAATTTGAGTTAAAATTTTATGACTGGTGAAAAAATTCAACAAATTTCATTCAAAATTCGTTTGTTTTTTGGTTGAAAATTAATTCTTTTTACCAAAAATGTAGCTATTCCATTTGCGTTATTAAATAGATCCTTTTTAGTTGAAAATTCAATTATTTTGGTAGTTAATGCACATTTTTTCATCGTAATATCAACTTTTGTTTTCATAAATTCCTCTTTGTAACTTGAAAACTCAAAATTTTTCATGAAATTTTTTTCTTTATCGATCGAAAAATCTTTCTTGGTTAAAATTGTAATTCATTTGTTGAAAATTCGTGTTTTTTGGTTCAATTCAACAGCTTTTTATTGAAAATTAAAATATTTTCTGGTAGAAAGATCATCTTATACCGTTTTTGTTCCAAATTATTTTTGTAATCAAAGATTCATTAGTTTGGTTAAAAATCATCTCTCTCTCTCTCCTCACTTTTAATCTATATCAATCCACATATAATCAGAATAATCTACTTGTGATTTAAATAGGTAATATAAATAGTTTTCATCCATTTTGTTAAATATTTTCTTTTCGATAATTCAACTATTCTACTTTTTGTTAAAAATACATCTTTCTTAGATGAAAATTTGTATTTTTTGTTAAAAAAATATATTTGATTGGTTGAAAATTCATGTTTGTGGTTAAAAATTCAACTTTTTGGTGAAACGTTAATCTACTGAAAATTGAACTACATTGTTGGATATTTGTTTTTTTCTTTGTTGGAAATTAATTTTTTTAACTTAAAATTCAACTATTAAATTTTAGTTGAAAATTGATATTTTAAAGTTTAAAACTCAACTATTTGGTTGAAAATTCATGTATTGTGTTAATAAGATTGTTTTTTGTTGTTGTAGAAAATCAATCTTCTTGCTTGAAAGTTTACATTTCTGTTTGAAAATTGAACTATTTTGGTGAAAAATTATCTACTTTGTTAAAAATTGTTTTTTTTTTATTTTGAATGTAACTATTCTACTTTTGGCAGAAAATTAATCTTTTTTAGTTACATATTCAACTACTTGGTTAAAAATTCCACAATTTGGTGGAAAATTCAACTATTTGGTGCACAATTCATCTATCTTGTTAAAAATTAAACAAATGCGTAAAAAGGTATCCTTTTATGTTGAAAAGCCAACTTTTTGTTGAAAATTCGTCTCTTCAGTTGAGGATTCTACCATTTTGTTGAAAATTCGTCTTTCTGGGTTAAAAGTTAATCTTCTTTGCTGAAATCTTATTTGCTTAAATTGCATTTATTTTGTTAAACAGAAATCCTTTTTTGTTGAAAATTTGAATTATACTACAGCTGTTAAGCGAAGTAATGTATAGTAATCCTATGCAATCTGGAGTAATATTAGGTAATTTTTTTTTTTCATCAATGAAAATGTATTTGTTGAGATAATTATTTCAGCAAATTCCTTTTATCAAACAGCTCAAGTTAGTTATAAAAATTTCTACTATTCGTACTTGGTTTTCTTTTCTGATTTCATAACCTTAATCACCTTGAACATACCTAAATAAAGCATTAATATTTATATAATTGGTGGAATTTTTTCTCACGTAGTGTTTCTGATGCGTGATTATTATTTCTATCCATAATTAAATTCTTATTTTGTACTTTGAAATTCCGTATTATATATACAATATTTTTGTGTCAAAATAATGATACTGAAAAATATAATAATAATTTTACATTTGTTAACAGATATATGTTCTAACGGAAACGACAAAACATGCAATAATATTGACATCAAGATAATATATGTTTGTAATCGGAATTAAAAACATTACACAATGGTCCAAATAGCCGAAAGTATTATACACAAAGAAATATGAACTACATATAAATAAAAAATTAATTTTAATTCTCGGATATTGCTCTTTTTTCACTTTTCTAAATTGAATTTGCGGAATGTATTTACCAAATGTAATATAAAATTAAGGATAGCCACAGTTTTTCTAACCATGTCTGCAATAAATCTTTTATTTGAGGTTTGAATTTATAATGCCTTTTCAAGACCAGCGAAATATGAAGTTGAAATCCATGATCTCATTATGTACATTCTATCATGGCCAACTTTTAATCCATGAAGTACATTAGTACATTATGACTTCATCAGGCGCTGATCTACGACTTGTTATGTTAGTTTCGTCAACTTAAACTTGATCAGTATTGGAAATTTACAATAATTTTTAAATTTCACTACATATTTAAAAAGAAAGCATTTGGTATGTTTTGTGCAGATATTGTCGTCTTCAATGATTTATGACCCTTTTATTAATAACCTAAATAAGGCCGTGGCTACGTGTGCGAAATTCGGTCCAAATAGCGAAACTTTTTCGGTACGAATATGGGGAGCTGGAAAATAGGCTATTTGTACCGAAATATCGGCATGCACAGCTGGCTTTTTTTCGGTACGCGTAGGCACTCCCTTTAAATAATGTAATTCTTAAAATTCAACAGAATAAAAAATCCTTTAAACCTTGAAAATCCTATTAGAGTTCTTTGAATCGTGTGAAATTTTTTGTCGTGCCCCTTGAAATACTATAAAATCACTTCAAATCTTTACAATCCGTTGAGATAAAAAAAATCCCTTGAAGCCCCCGTGAAAATCCACAAAATCAGATGATATTGCCTAAAATCATGCAAAATTTATTCAAATACCCTTGGAATCTTTTGAAATATTCTTCAACCTTTTTCATAAAATTCTTCCAAATCTCTACAAATTCTTTGAAACCGCATACATTTTTTTCAATTCCTTTAAATATTTGAAGTACTTGAAAAGTCCTTTAATTTTTTTAATCTTCTGAAAAGGCCTTGGAATCCTTGTAAGCAATAATTAATATACCTTAAAAATTTTGTAAGTTCTTGAAATCATTCATGGAAATCTTTTAAAACCCCTTAAATTTTTTAAATCCTCTGAAATCCCTTCAAATCCCTTCAAATTCTTGAAATCTATTAAAAATATTTTTATATATTTGTAAACCTTTGAAGTCCTTTGAAATACATTAAAATATTATAAGATTCGTTGAAATCCCGTAAAATTACATGAAATCTGATAAGACGTATGTATGAAATCCTTCAATGTTTGCAAATCATGGAACTCCTTGGAATCTTTCAATTTTCTAAACCCTTATAAATCCTATGAAATCCTTTCAAATTTTTTGAAATTCAAGGACATTCTTCAAAACCTCATATTAACCGAAATATTTGAAATAATCTTGAAATCTTTGAAATCCTATGAAATCCCTTAGTTCTTGTGATGTTTTTTACAATTTATAGAAACATTAAAAAATGCTTAGAATTTTTAATATCAATTGAAATGCCTATGAAATCTTTCAAAATCCATACGAATCTTAAGACATTCTCTGCAATTCCATACATCTTACTTTAATCAACTGTAAAGCCCTTGAAATCTTTGAAATAATATTAAATCCCTTAATCAATTCTTATGCAAGCCCATGGACTGCCCTAAAATTTTTCAAAACTTTTAAAATTTCTTGAAAAATGTAAAACCTTTGAACAACCTATAAAATAAAATGTATATACCTATATATTTAATAAAACTTAGGCAATTGTTTGCAGTTATAGTTTTGTATTTACATAAGAAAAACTATTACAAGTGTATTTTTCATGCATCACTTTCGCAATTTTTTTATGTATAAAACCATGATATCTGAATTATTGTTTACCTAGAAGGTTCCGATTCGGGAAATGATTTAAAGAATATAAAAAATGATTTCACCTCTTTTGAAACATGAAATCTTTCAAGCCACTCATATAGAAAAAAGTATTTCCCGTGTAACCAAAAACGTTGCAAATTCACAGAGTTCTTCAATAAAATGTTCAAAACTCTCCAGCCAATTAGCATTACTTTTGCAATTTTTTCTTTCAAGCAATTCATGCAAACATGAATTATTTTACACGTTTTGGGTTTTGGACGTCTAGAATCGTTACAAATTTAACAAATTGCGAAAAATGATTCGAAAAATGTTACAGCAAGTTTGCAGAACTTTTTTCATTTTTGTAGTACTACTTCCAATAAATAGAATGTTTTTTGCATTTTTAAGCATTTTTAAGCGCTAGGAAAAAGTTGCAACCTGGATCTACCATTATGTAACCTATGCTATTAATCCTTAAAAATTGCAAAAATTATTGCCTGTATGTGGATTTTTCGATTTTTAATTACTTGAGTGAAGGGCCTATAAATATTAAACTTAAATATTGTTGTACGTATTTACAAGTTACGGTATTTCTACTTGTATCTGTTATAAATCTCTCAACTTATTGTGTATTCAATTTACGATATTAGGTTGTTTTCAAAACAAAAAATATGAGTAAGAAGATCGATAAGGTAATATATATATATCTTTCTTATATTTTTTTCGCAATTACAGTCTTATCATGTAAATAGAAAATTGCTTGGTAGCACACCCTGAAAATGGTATATAAGGATCGAAAAAGCTGAAGGTTTTATTTCAGTTTTATATTTCTTCACAAAAACCAGTGAAAAATATTGATGAAAGACATGATGTCCGCGAAGTGTGCTCTGTTTCTGGCAATAATATGTATCCATGCAGTGATAACTGCACTGGGAATTGGTTTTTATGAAACTGAGGATCAGGCTAAATGTAAGTTATAAACAAAATTGTTTGGTTTCCGGCATATTAAATTTCGTCACACACTAAATTTAAACAAAAAATTTTAATATTCGCCTCGAAGCTCTTGCTTTTCAAGTTATATATAAATACAGCGACAAGTGATATTGTTATTTCTTTTCGTTTATAACAAACGTCTGGGCATTTCTGCAGTTTGAAAAAATATATAGTTATTCATCTTTTCTACATTTTTTGTCAAACTTCAAAGTAGATTTACATTTTATAATTTTTTAAGCTCTACCGAATTTATTTTACGTTTTGGAATGCTACAACTAAATTTAAATTCATATAAAAATACGAACTATATATCGTTACAGAATTTTTCGTGATAATAGCCCATTTTTTCATTTTGTTCAGATTAGTTTTACGGTACATTTAGGATCTGATTCGCACTTACACCTGAGATTAAACTAAGTAAATAATATTAAGCCACTGTGTAATTAAAAATTATATATATATGAAGATATCTAATTTTTCGAATCAAATGTTTTAACAATAAATTAATACACTACTCTACTTTGATTAAAATCAGCACTGCCGGCGGAAAATGTTTACACGCCTATTTGCCATATTGTTGCTAAATTGCCTTCATTTGTATAATATTAGGATGAAATTTTTTTTCTGGTTAACACGAAAGATAATAATATTTTGCGTCTAACAAGCTTAATTTGAAGGTAAATTTTATAAAAAGATATTGAATAAAACATAAAATTTCGATGTTTTCGTAAAATTGGAATAACTCTGTAAATAATTAACATTTTTTTAAGTATTTGGGTATGTTGCTAAATTATTAGCATATTTTCAGAATTTTTTCTCTAGATTCTACTTCGCAGGGTAAAACTTGGTACAAAACAATAGTCGCATTTCAAATAATGATTGTACTCACCAAACGATTCAAAAAAATTAAATACAATAATTTTTTTATAAATATTACTAGAACTTACTAAAATATAGTAAACAATAATTTTTGTTATATGTTTGTAAGCATTTACACATTTTTTAAATTTCGGTACTTTTTGCACCATTTTTGACTATATGGCAAAAAGTTCAATTTTTTTGCAATATATTTTTATGACATTGACATTTTGCCTTCAACTTGGGCATATTAGACAGGATGGCATCATTTTGTTTAATTATAAAGATCTTGAACGTGGAAAATACCAAAAAAATAATTACCTCAACAGAAATATCCTGAAAAATGACAATTTCCGAATTTGATAGTTCCAGAAAAAGTAATTAAATAGTTTTATGCTGTGAAAATAATATTTTATTCTATGCGAGGCATTTATTTTCAAGTATACTACTAAATTTTTTGGGAAATTCGGAAGTTCGGAATTTTACTAATTTCTGGAATTTAATATTTTTGAAAATTTGATAATATCGGGAATTTGAAAATTTGGGTTTTAAAAATGTCTGGAATTCAAAATTTCAGAAATAAATATTTAAATTCTTTTGCAGTAATTATTTTTCGTTATTTTTCCACTTTTAGGACTTTTAAAATTTGACAAAATTATATCATTCGGGTACTTTAGCAACAGCTCAAATAACGAAAGTGTTGATAACGTCTGTCGGTAGTGTACTTTAATCTTAATGCACGTAAATGGAAAAAACCTCCAACACGCACATTAAAAATGGATGAATTTCAAAGTGTTTTTAAACAGTTGAAATAGATATGAAGTCTAAAGTGGATAATCATCAATTAAAAACATAAATATATGTAAAATAATTAATTTAAACTTATTTACGCCTATTAGTATATCCAAACAATATTCAAATCCAAACTAATCATTTTGCATACATCCGTATTTTTAATTAATGATTATTATTTACTATATAGATTGCGTTATTTATACTCTAGGGTTTATAGAGATTTTTTTATAATTTGGTTTTATATTTCTTTGCAGCCGCCTGTCCTAATGGAAAATACGCAACCAGACCAAATACTGATTGTTTCTTCGCTAGTCATGCTGGTCATAAACCTTACAAATGCACCGCTTACGAGTGTTAATGAATTCATTTTTGTAATTTGATTTTTGTATTACAGTATAATACAATAAAAATTGAGTTCTGAAAAAATATAGGTGTAGGTATTTTTCGAAATGAAGCACAATAACCCTCCCCCGTTCCTTTAAAAAATCGGCATGCAGATCAAAAAATAGTTATACAATTACAACTATCAAATATCATTACTATTACTACTAACCGTAATTTAATTCATCTTTTGGAAAATAAATAAGATAAAAGAGACATAAAATATTTGACAGTTTGGTGGTTATTTTTATTTGGGAGACTTACTGTAGGGAATGAAAAATGGATTAGGAAATACCAAAGGGTTTGCGGATTTTAAGAGTGCCTGAGGGGATGGAAAAGGGGCCAAATTTTAATCTCTGATAATTTTGGGGATGAAATAAGATATCAGGTATAGAAACTTCCATACGATTAGACCTGAGATTAAATTTAATTAGTTTCCAATTGCACGCAAAAATACACGCACATAAGAATGCTCATACACTGTACATCATCAACTGATGTTAAAAGGCAAACGAATTCTTTTTCCTCGTACTTTTCAGGTTACAATTTCCAAATATGAAAAATTTTACTTTATTTGTTGACAATTAAACTACTTTTATTTGTAAGCTGATAACAACTATTAATCTACATTTTTCAACAATCAAGATATTTAGAACTTCGAAATTTTAAATGTGGAAAGGGTTAGACGGAAAATAGAGAGCCGCAATCTTTTTTTCATTCTAATTATGAAATTTAAAAAATGTCAGTGGCAGTGGGGCCACACGACAGAAGTGAAACTTTACGTGCGCTTGGCGTCACATAGAGTACATTAATACATTGGAATGCGCATGAGTGCAAAGGTGCTTAAATAGTGGTGGAGTAGTGGGGAGATCTCTTGGTAAGAGAGTGCGCAGAGTGAGAGAGAGCATATACTTGCTTTACTTAGCGTGGGAGTAGTCGGGATAACGAAGAGGAGTCTTTAGAGTTTAGACTTTAGAGCAATTGCGAATCGCCGCACAAAAGGGAGACACGAGAAGGTATAGACAGTACGTAAGAGAAAGAGACAGAGACTTCCGTTCGTTTGTTCGTTCGTTTTTTTCAAGTCACACATCTTTTGTTGTGGGTGAGGCCAGAAAGAACCCCAAGAAAATAAGACTGAATATGGAAGAAAGCTTCTTGGCTAATAGTATAAAATTTTTTACAAAACTTCCGCATTTTTAACAACTGGTAACGAAAAAGATCACATCAACAGAGCAAATTTTATTTTCTGATGCACATCTATGTTCCAATAAGATCTTCAATTTGAGCCATCCTTAAAAGAATTGGACTGATAGAAAACCTTTTAGCATTTAGTGGTCTGCAAATGAAACTTTTTGAATTTTCTTATTTTTTAAGCTCTGATAACATCAATATATTTTTATGACATATAAAAATTTATTTTCAATAAAGATCTACATGCTACGACCCTCAATTGCATAGTGATCTAAAAAGAAAAATTTTCTAATTTTTATCATTTTTTAACCATTCATGAGAAAAAAGCAATACCATGACATATCAAATTTTATTTGATTAATAATTTTCGTTTTGATCAAAGGAATAAATTTTATTGAGTGATTAATTTATTTTCATGCCAAATGCTTTAATTTGAGCCATCTTCAAAGACAATCGATCTATAGGAAAAGATACTAGCCAAGTCATATAAGAAAACGAAATTATATAATTTTTGTAATCTTGTAAACGCTGATAACAAAAAAGCAATTATATTCATTTGTCGTATTTTCCAACTTCGGATAACAAAAAAAGAAGATTACCATAACATAAAACATTACATTTTTTAATTCAAATCTACATACCAAAACCTTCAATTTTAGACATCCCGAAAAAAATTGGACTCAAAGAAAAAATTCCAGTATAGTGGGTTAAAAACGATATTTTATAATTTTTCTATTTTTTATGTACTGATATAAAAAAATAATACTATGATATATAAAAATCTATTTTGTAATACACATCTACATTTGAGGACGTTTAATTTGAACCATCCCTAAGAAATATCTGAATGAAATGAAGTTTTCGGCGTAGTGGTCTAAGAAATGAAATTTCCTTATTCTTCATATTTTGTAACCACTGCTCAAAGAAAAAAACGACACTTTGATATAATAAATTCAATTCTTCAACTACATCGATATGACAGATTCTTCAATTCAAACAATACCCGAAAGAAATGGGACTAATAGAAAAAGTTCCAGCATATAGTCGTTGAATTTTATTTTTTACGGCTCATCCTAATGCCAAAACTTTCGATTTTAGCCATCTTCGAAGAAAATCGAAATAAAAGAAAAGATTCCATAATATAGTGGTCTTAAAAAGTAAATTTCCTCATTTCGCTCGCAAGTTTGAGCGCGCCTAGGGCGCGCGACTGTTGGTTCTCGCGCTCGATAATATATTTATCTCGCGCTTCGCGCTCGATGATGTGTTTTATTATTGTAGGAAAAAAGCCGGGGGAACCTAACACTGCTAAAATCGATAATTTTCACAAGTATCACATGCCCTTAACTACTATTTCAATTGATCTAAAAACTCGTACTTACAGCTGTTACAGTGGTTATATTTCAGATAAGAGGTTAGGAAGGTCTGCTTCAAAAAAGTTGGTTTTAACCTATCATTTATAATTATTCATGATTAATGATAGATTTCCAAAGCAATGCAAACTATTTCCAAGCGACTGAAACGGTCACTCTGATCAGCGCCTGAGATTAGTCAACCCGAATACGCAGGAAAAACCGGACACGGAGATAGCTATCCGAAAAGCGATAGGCGGCGAAAATAGTTCCGGGTAGTGTTTCCAGGAAGCGCAGGATCCCCTCTCCCGCGACCTACCTCAACCGCAGAGGGTATAAGAAGACAGGCGAGATGCAGAGCGTGCACTCTCGAGCGGACTACGGGAAACCGAAGTCCACATCCGGATCATCCATCCGAGTAGCTCCAAGACTTCACGCTCTGGACAGATAAAGGTCCGTAGTTTTTGGTTTGGTACGCTGTCAGAGGCTCCGGAAATATTGTGTTTCTCAGGGTACGCCGTCCAGGCTCCTGAAAAGTGCTCCCAACGCGGATACCTTGCACTACTGCGCATGCGATGCATAAGGCGCTTCATTGGCACCGTTGGCGCACTTATTTGAAATTTTTAAAAATACACATTCTTATTTAATATTAATTAAATTATTAATAAAATCTGCGTATCCATTTTCATTAATATGCAACATTTTGAAAGCATAAATTGGTAAAAATAATTTTAAAAATAAAAAAAGATTACGTTACATAACAGGATATTTTTTATTTACTGAATACTCGTTGTATTTTTTAACCTAATGCTTAGAATATATTAAAAACTTTCCACGTACCACTTGAACATGTTAAAATATAATTATTCTTAATTATTAATAATAAGTAAAAAAATTGTATTTTTTAACATTACAAATAAGCATGCGAACGGCAACCAATGAAGCGCCTTATGCATCGCATGCGCAGTAGTGCAAGGTGCCCGCGTTGGGTGCACTGCTCCTGAATTTCTTTTTTCTTTTTGATTACTTGAGTACGCCATACAGGCTCCAAGACTGTATTTTTGATATTTTGTTTATCCTGTTTTTATCTAACACTGGACACGCTGTTACAGGCTCGAGCCCTTTCTTTCAGGTGATATCCTCTGGGTACGCTGTCTCAGGCTCCAGACATTTTTTATTTGTCTATCCGGGGTACGCTGTATCAGACTCCAGACATTTTTTATTTGTTTATCCTGGACACGCTGTCAAAGGCTCTAGACTTTTGATTTTCCTTGTTTTTTGTCCGGATTTTTTAACTTTTTTATTTTTAGCCTTTAACTTTTTGGATTTTCACGTTCAAACGATCAAAATTGGTTTTCAAACAATTCCAAACAATCCTATATAAAACACATATTTTTTTCTAAATGTTGTGCTATCTTCACGGACGTATGATGGAATGGGGCAGGAACGCACGGATTAGGCAGCAAAGTACCCAAAATTTTGGTATTACTATCAAATTTGTGGCGCGATTGGCATGTGGGGCTGGGTACTACAACTGGTGATCTGGGGAGGAGGTGCGTAATATAATTGCCTAGAGACTCATCGAGAAACTCACATCGGAAGCTAAAAATTCCTGTACCAGGGGTAGTTCCAATCAATGATTCTGTCCCAATGATCAAATGACCAGAAGCACCTGGATATCGACCAGCCGCTCAAAAATCCACGATGATGACGACCTTGTGTTAGTTCAAGATTTAATTATGAATCAACAAGTTAGATTTGGTACAATACCTTGAAAAGTTCTTCGTTATATTATTTCAGAATTAGGACTATGAAAGTGAAAGTGAACACTGTTTGTGTAGTTTCCGAAAGGGGTCAGGCTACCTCAATTAGTTAAGATGTATTTTTAATAAAATATTGTATAAACTTGATTCAATTAACTCTAGTGATAAATTAATATCGATCTTCCCACTTGGTTCCCCAAATTGATGGTCTCTGATCAAAATTGGTTTGGATTTGGTCGGGTATTTAGCATTCATGGCATTCGCCCTAACGATTGACAAGAACTTTTAGATACTTACCTTTCGAAGCATGAAATTCTAATCAATTGTTGAAAATTCTCAACTGGGGGGAAAGGAATGGATTGAATGGAAATTTATTTTAATCGGAGAATTTCAGAAGGCCGATGCACATCTTTCCAATCGGCTACCATGCAGGCACCAAGGATTCAAGCAACTGTTGAACTATTTTTCAGTTCTTTTTTTAATCGGACAAGTTCTTCATATTCAACACACTCCGCTGGTAAATTCCATTCCGATAAAAAACACTGAATAATTATTTAGCCAAATTAGCCGGAATTGTTGGTCTCTGTATGGTGGTCGATTTCTCCAATTTGAAGTAAATACTTGCAAATACGTGATCTTAGTGGAGGCAATGTGGCCTATATCGATGCGGGAGAAAGAATTTGGTAAAATGTTATTATGAATTAACAAAGTAGATAAGCTTTCAACCAAGTAGTTGAATTTTCAATAAAAAAGAATGAATTCTCAAACAAAATGTAATAGTTGACACTTTAACCAAGAAAAGATTTTTATTTTAAATAAAAAAAAGACAGTTCAACTGGACAAAAAGGCACGAATTTTACACCAAATATTTGAATTATCAACTAAAACACATTCATTTTTACCAAGCAGTTCCATTTTTGACCAAAAAAGATGAGATTTCTACCAAAAACGACGAATTTTTAACCTAACTGTAGAATTTTCAAACAAATATATTAAATTTCTACCAGGAAGATTAATTTTCTACTAAAAAAGACTAATTTCCAACAAATTGCATCAATTTGCAACCAAATAGTTGAATTATTAAATTAAAAAAGATCAGTTTTTAACCAAAAACGAAGTAGTTAAATTTTCATAACCACATAGATGTAAATAGAAAAAAATTAATGATGAATTTAATCTTAATTTATAGAAAAAAAATTTCAACCAAAAAAATAAGTAAATTGTTTTCAACCAAACAATAAAGAGAAAAAGTTTTAACTAAAATTATGAATCTTTAACGAAAACAATGAATTTTAAAAAAAGTAGTTTAACTTTCGACCAAGTAGTTTGATTTTTTCCCAAATCTTTAAGGTTTCTATCAAATTATTGAATTTTCGAACTGAAGGTACAAAGTTGGTATTAATTTATAACCAAACAGCTGCATTTTCAACCAAAGAAGAATAAATTCCTACAAAACGAAATCAATTTTCTAACCAAAAAGTCAAATTTTCAACAACAAAATTCGTTACATAAAAAGACAAAAAAATTTAATACAAATTTTGAATTTCTAGGCCACAATACATATTTTCATCAAAACTGTTGAATTTCCAACCAACAACGATGACTTTAACAAAATAATTTAATTTTTCACATAATAACTAAATTTTGAAGATCGAATTTAAGTGGAAAAACGAGAAAAGGGGAATGACTGTGAAGCTTGAAATAAATAAATGGGAATTTTTATAATTTATAAAATAAAGTTTGAACGTTGATATATAAACATTGAAGTTTAGGTTTAAAATATTGGTTTAGAAAACACATTATGTTTCCTGAAACTAATTTTATTAAGGTTTCAAGTTTATTTAATTAACAGCATTCATATTTTATATGTATATTCGTTCCTTCATTTGTTTATTTCTTTATTATTATTTTGTGAATTTATGATTGTTACATTTAATACTAATACTAATATTAATAGTTGCTACTAACTTTATTAAGTAAATTACAAGTATTACTGTTACAATTATTATCAATAGACTAACATCAATTTTTACATTCTAATCAGAGAAGGTATTAGATTTCTGTAAAATTTGAATCACCCTCCCCCTGTTTTTGTCAAATGTCCACGTTTTGAGACCCCCTGAGCCCGAAAAACAGGTTTTTAAAAATGTGTCTATCTTTATGTATGTTTATATGTCTGTATGTCTGTCTGTAAGCACGATAACTTTCCAAAGAATTGGCAGATTGGATTGACCTTTTATTATCCTAAAATGAAGGTCAACTTCGTTAGCCAGCCATTTTAGATGAAAATTAAAAAAGTTAGAGCATTTTCAAAATTTTTGAGACTAATTTTTTTTAGAACTTGAAAATTCTGTGTACGGCTATTTACAAGAAAATCTGTCTAACTGTATTGCTTATTAGAGATTTGTAGACTTGTAAAACTCCTACGTAATCAATGTTTTAACTATGAGCTTCTACGCCCCATGTAATATAGCATAGTCAAATCACTGACGCCCCCCCCCCCCGCTCTCATCCAAAAAGGCGTTCGGTAATTTATGCACAAGCCCTTTCCCTATTTATTGAAAAAATGTATTCTGTAATTGACTTTAATCTATTAAATAATGAACAATGTGCGCGTTTGTTCATAAAGTATGCTCATACAAACATTAGATATTGTTTATTTCAGGTTCTGACAGGGGATCGAGTTCAGTTACTGGCACTTTTTTTAATTTAATATTTAAAGAATACATTTTTAGCAGCCTAATCAAAAAAAGAGTTGAATAGTAGGAGAAGGAAATTTAAGACATCGAAAAAAATTTACTTTCGCTGTTCAATAATCTTAAGATTAAGTGAGAGTAACATTGAGTAAGAGTCATTTTCAGTTAATTATGTTTTTATTCAAGAATATACATCACAAAAAATATTACATATATTGAATGTAAGACAAAAAACAGATATATATATTTTCTTTGTTTATCTTGCGTATGGATTAATCTTGAAGTGGGTGCACAACTGTGTTAAGAAAAGCTCCCAAAATTTTATGATTTTCCTTGGGTTTTATGTCAATCAGTTTCCACCCGAAGAAACTGTTGGCCCTTAGCGGGGTCAAGGTGAGCTGCCCACAAATGTCCCTGGCGACCCTGTTGCAGAGCCGGGGGTTCTACCAAAATGACAAAGTGTATGTGCAAAAAAGTAATCTTAAGAGGAATGGTAAGAACCTCAGATGGCCTAGCATTACCGTGACGAAATGTAAGTTCTAATAAAATTTTTGAAGAAGGATCATAATTCACCCTAAATGTGATGTGGTCATAAACAATGTACAATGTGCCTGCTTCAGGATTATTGTCATCTGGAAAAAAAGATTTTTGATTATATAAAGGTAAAAAATCAATCTCAATATTAAAAACTCAAGAATTCTAAATTGAGGCAGAGAAAATGAAACCATCGTTTGAAACTGAATTGTACAATGTTAATAGAAAAAGATGTAAAGAACGTAACATTTTCTCATTTTAGTGCCCGAATTTAAGAATATTATAAACTAATCTTATCCCAGAAAATTATTTCATTTAAAATTATTTCTTCAGGTTCTACATCCTGTGTAAAAATATTTAGTCTTGATTTTGTCTTAGGAAAATAATAATCCAAGACAAACGTTATTCTGTATGTCTAGCTCGTGAGATGGAACCAGACTATTTCTGATGTCTTAGGACGAATATTTTTTGTGATTTAAAGACAAAAATGTATGTCTTGCGACATAATATATTTTGTATGCATAGTCCATTTGTCTCTATCTCCAACTGTTCACTATAGATACTTGTAGCGCATGACATTTTACCCCTTTTATGGAAAATTTTATATAGCTATAGTTGTCGAGACCGACAAGTTCCGAATATTTAATCTAAAAATCAGTTATTACAAAATTACGAGTTTTATCGGTTGGCAAATTTTAATCCTTAGCAGACATCAACTGCTTGTTCTTAACCTAGCTGGAAATGGTATATATCTGCCGGTAGTAATAAAACCAAGACATAAATTACATAGGTACATGAAAAAAGGAAAAAGTTTTATCCACCGGACGAGACAAACATTTCCATACGTTTTTAGTGTAGATGAATCCGAATCCGGAGTTGGTTTGACTCGTTCAGATCGCATTTCGTTTCTATCCTCAAAAAAGTGATGAAAGTTGAAACTTTCCTTCCAATAATTGATACGAAATCTCATTTTGGTTAGGGGCCGTTTTTGTATGGGAACCCGGCGAAGCCTTGCGATACACTTAAGGGAATTGTTTTAAGATGAAAGTTCTTTTAATTTTTCATCCATATTTTTACCATACGCTTCCCAATTTTTAGATCAGAATAATCAAATTTAGGGCGTTTTTCAAAGCATCAAACAAGGAAGTTGCAAATTTGAGGCGAGCATTTAGGTAGCGAAGATGACTATGAGTTCTAACGGCTATATCCCTGCCAGGGGTGAGGACTGCTTTTCAAGGACCTTCAAAGACAGACCCTATTGTTGGAGAAAACTGATTGAAAAGAATTTCGAATAGTTCATTATAATTGACCGTGGTAGCCATTCTCGCCCTCGCATTCATTGTTGCCATTTAGACTCATAATGACCTCTGCTGCCTACGTCCTACACCACAGCTTTAATTTGGCAGTTTACTTGTTTGATGCTTCAAAAGAGGCCATAAATATTATCGTTCTGACCAAAAAACGCTGAAGTTAACGTAATTTTATGCTACTAAGCCCTAATCACCCTGCTATAAGAACACACACAGTTTGGTTTGTTGATGAATTGATTGTTATTCTCATAGACTCCCATGTTAACTTCAAGGGCCCATAACTCCCATATACATGACCCTGATTCAACAGGGTGAATGGTTACTTGTGAGCCATTGTCGTATTTAAGGCGCTTCAAACGAGTTTTGCTTTTGTTTGATTCACTATACGTCTAAAAGGATGAATTGTCGAACGTAATATTTTCACCACATAATTTAAACGCAATTATACTATTTTGGACAAAGAGCTTTTTACGGAAAATGTTCTTGTTTTTTTTATAATTCAAAATTCAGACTTTATGCGCCTGAACGAACAAGCACATTTTCCGGAAAAAGCTCTGTGTCCAGAACGGACCCTTTATCTCCAATGTCTAGATTCTAGCTGGTGAGACGGGACCAGACATCATGGTATTGAAGATAAATTCGAGACATATTGAATAGATTTATGAGAAAATCAAGGCCAAATAATTCTACTGGGGATATACGAAAAATCTTATGTTACACTTATACACACCTGGGTCCGGTGGAATGTGAGCTCCCAGAAGTTTGTGATCCTCAGATATGTACAGGATAATCGATATAGAATAGTTATTTAACCATTTACTTATGATCATATAATTGTTCTCTTCTTTGAATTTTTTTTCATCTGGCACAATATTTACACCCACTACCTGGACCCATGTCACTTTACCAGTTGTAGGATTTATCCAAACCCCAATATCCTTGTCCAAACAACGGATGGTCTCATATGGATGTGGGTCATTAGCTTCTATTGGGTTATGTGGGACATATAGCAGTGCTGGGTTTTTTGGGATGTATGGCTGTCTATCACCTGGGTTTGGGGGTGCATTTCCGCCACGAGCTCCGCGGATACGACCGCCACGACTTCCCGGGCCACGAGGTGGCCTGGACGTTCCTGGATTATTTCCTCCCATAGCATTTATTTCTGTAAAAACAAAATAAAGAATTTTCACTATATAAACATTAACTAAAGGGTCTCGGAGAATAAAGGCGTGAGTACCAAATTTCGGAAGTGCGCTTTATTGGCTGAAACTAATCATCTTGACGTAACTCATGGTCTAAAACCCATGCTTGGTATTTTCTTTTTTTAATGTGATTACTTCTTTTTGCCTGTTCTTCCTACGATTCAATAAAATTAAGCAATATCTTGAAAGTTCTTTCCTGTTTTCCTTTTCAAAATAAAAAATAAAATGTTATGCAACTCTCAGTGTGCCAATATTTACGTTTTTTGGAACGCAGAACATCATTGACAAGAGCTTTTCTCCAAGGTCGTTCCTTCTTTCAGAATGTTCCTTTCATGGTTTGATAGTATAGAGTTAATTGTAAGTAATAGATCGAAAGTAATTTCTTTTTTCTTTTAAATAGATAAAAATGGATTTCTTGTATTTTTACCTTCTCCTCCTTATGAGAAGATATTAGTTTCATGCCAAATTTGATGCGTCGATTTTCATCAAATTCCCTCTTTTTGAGAGTAACTAACAGTCAGAAAAGTTGATTTTTACGAATGTGTCTGTAGTAGGGTGTTCCAAAAATGCATGGGAAAATTGTATATTTGAATTTGTATGCATATCGCCTGGAAATTTGATCCAACACACACAAAAATAAATCTATTTTTTTAAATGATATTTAGAGGTAGCTCAAGACCCATGAAGTTTAACACGTATTTCCCATGAGAAAAAAAGACGTTTCCGTAAATTATATTCAGAAAACTCAACATTAGGTGTATAGAGTTGAACTTAGTCCATTTCTTTTCACAATTAGCCATAGATTATGAATAAAATATTATTTTTTGAATATCATGCCCATAAATCTCTTTTATAGGGTCCCAAGAAACCCCCATAAGTGAAAAAATTGCTTTTGCGAGTTTTTGGAGCTAATTATGATTTTCTTGCGTTTTTTAAAAATAAAAATCGTTTCTAATACATAAAATACTGCTTTATACTGCTAATTAGATATTCACATAAATTGTTTAAACAATGTATTATTGTTCTTAGCAATTTTCTCTTAAGACGGAGATAGAAAGTAGCGGTTTTTTCAAAAAACTTGTACTTTTTATCGAATTTTCAATTAGAGTTATGCAATAGTTAATTAATGTTAACCTAAATAATTGTTTAAACAATTTATTATTATTGTTAATAATATTCTCTTAGTATAATGCTAGAGAATTGCAGTTTTTTCACAAATTTTCCACTGTTTGTCCAATTTCCAATCAGAGTAAGGTAAATAATTGACTGAAGTTAACAAAATTAATTGTTCACACAATTTATTATTATTGTTAATAATATTCAATTTGAATAATGCTACAAAGTTGCGTTTTTTTCTGAAATTTTCAACGATTCGTCTACTTTTCAGTAAGAGTTCATTTATTCATGTTGACAAAAATAACGGTTTGAACAATTTATTACTATTTTTAATAATATTCTCTTTCCTTAATGCTAGAAAGTTGCCGTTTTTTTCTAAATTTTCAACTATTTGTCTATCTTTCGCTTGCAGTGTAATGCTGGAAAGTTGAGGTATTTTCTGAAATTTTTAAGTTTTTGTTCACTTTTCACTTGATGAGGTGAAAAGAAAAAATAGTTGTTCAAACAATGTATTATTGTTCATAACTATCTTCTCTTAGATAAATTCTAGAAAGTTGCAGTTTTTCTGAAAAGTTAAACTTTGCTTTGCCTTTTTGATTATGAACAAATAATAAATCAACATTAGAGGGAATCATATTTTAAACAATCTCTTTTTTTTGTGAGTTAAAAAGGAAAATAATTCACTTAAAAAATTACAATACTATTCAAAAAATGATTCTTTTTCAGGTTCACTTATCATTTGTTCATAACTAAAAAGGCAAAGTTAAACATTTCAGAAAAAACTGCAACTTTCTAGCACTTATCGGAAAGAGGAGAGTCATAAACAATAATAAATAGTTGAGACAACTATTTTCGTTAACTTGCATGCATTATTACCTCACTAAGTGAAAAGTGGACAAAAAGTTAAAAATTTCAGAAAGAAACCGCAACTATCTGGCATTAATATAGATGAAGATAGTTATACAGAATAATAAACAATAATTAATTGCTGAGACAACTATTTTTGTTAACTTGCATTAACTATTGCCTCACTAAGTAAAAAGTGGATAAATAGTTTAAAATTTCAGAAAAAACCGCAACTTTCTAGCATTATTAAAATTGAATGTTATGAACGCTAACAATAAATTGTCTAAACAATTAATTTTGGTTACTTCAATTAATTATTTACTCACTTGCATTGGAAATTGGACAAAAAGTGAAAAATTTTTGAAAAAACTGCAATTTTCTAGCATTATTCTAAGAGAATATTATTTCAAATAATAATAAATTGTTTTAACAATCATGTCTATCAACATTAATTAACTATTACCTCACTCTAAATGAAAATTGGACAAAAAGTAAAAATACTTAGCAAAAACCGCGACTTTCTATCTCTATTCTAAGAGAACATTTCTTAAAACAATAATAAATTATTTACACAATTTATGTGAATATCTAATTAGCAGTGTAAAGCATTATTTCATGTATTAGAGACAATTTGCATTAAGGCTATGTGACGAGTGGGTCATGTGACCGGCTTCCTACCTTACCAACACTTTTTTTTATTTGTAAACTTATTTTCGCACGAATAGCCACATCAAGTTGTAAAATTGGCATAATAAATAAGAAGCACTAAGAAACGCGGCTCTGGTCCTTAATTTTTATAATTATGAAAAAACCAAAAAAAATATTTACAAAAAAAAAGCTTTTTTCATAATTACAAAAATTTAGGACCAGAGCCGCGTTTCTTAGTGTTTCTCATTTATTACCTCAAATTTTCAACTCGATGTGGCTATCCGTGTGAAAATAAGTTTACAAATAAAAAACGTGTCGTTAAGGAAGTAAGCTGGTCATGTGACCCACTCGTCACATGGCCTTAAAAAGAAGACCCCAAAGAAATCATCATTAGCTCCAAAAGCTCGCAGAACTTATTTTTTACTCATGGGGTATCTTTTTGGACCCTGTAGAACAGACTTATGGGGGTGATATTTAAATATCAATATTTTATTCGTATTCTATGGCTAAACAATAAAAAAAAAAGATAAATGAACCTAATTAAACTCGACAATTCAACCTAATTCAACACCTAATCTTAAGTATGCTGAATACAATTTACAAAAACGTCTTTTTTCATGGGAAATACGTGTTCAACTTCATGGGGCTTGAGCGACCTCTAAATATATATATATATATATTCAATGGATTTATTTTTGTGTGGATGTGACAGACAATTTTTTCTGACACTACTATTTTTTATTTTTAATGTTATTTTTAACGATTAACACAAAAAATTGACAGCCTATCGAGAAATAATTTATAACAAATTTCTTGCTCTCTTTTTGTTGAACAACTCATGTTATTTCATTTTTTTGTATCTTGTATTGTTTTTCCAAAAAGTTATTTTTCTTTTTTTTTTTAATTTTTTTTCAATTTTCAATTTTTTTTTCGCTTGAATCAAAAAACTACGTGTGCTGTCCAAAAGTGATTGACAAGAAATTTGTATATCTTCTTTGGGTGAATAACTATTGTATATTCATTTTCTTTCGTATCTTGCATAGTTTTACGGCAAAATGAAAATTTTTGACCGTTTAGCATTTTTTTTGTGGTTACAACCAGAACCGTCATCAAAAAATGCTGATTCACGAACTCGACCTTTCATCATGGTCCTGAAAATGTATGCCAAAGCACAGTCCAATTCGAATGGTCTATTAAAAGTTATCCGATGTACAGACGACGGAAACGATGACAGACACCATCGTAAACCCTGTTTCTTTTCAGATTCAGGGGGTCTCGAAACGTGCAGATTTGAAGAAATCCGCGCAAATCAGTTTCCACATAAAACTATTATACCCTCTCATTATGATAAGAATGTCAAAACAAAAAGAATTAAAATAACGTCAAAAAATTTCAAGGAATTCAATGTGAATTATAATAATTCGAAATAATGTAAGAAACCAGAGAGTCATTTCAGACAAACACTCCAAGAGAAATCATTTTAGTCAAACCCCTTCTCCTTTCCAACGTATCGCGGAGGATGGCACTCCTGTGATTGTTGGCACAGATAATCTTGGTCAAACCCTTAACCCTTACCATCGTCTCGCGTAGGCAAGAAGACACCCCTGTGACTGGTCACAAAAATAATTTTGTTTGAGTGACTACCCTTTTCCAACGTCTCGTAGCTAAGAGGGGACCACTGTCACTCATCACAGACATGTCATTCAAACCCTTTCCCTTCCTATTGTCTCTTAGGGGTTGGGGTAAAAGCAACCCTCTCAATAGTCACAGAAATAATATTAGTTAAAGCCTCTCCCTTTTCCAACGTATCGTGTGGGGATGTCACCCCCGTAGCTGATTACAGGAATAATCTTGATCAAACCCATACACCTTTCTAACGTTCATATGAGGGATAATTACATATGGCTCTGGCCTCTGGGCCATCGCCTCGGGGTGGTTTTTGTGGGATAAGGTGGCTTGGAATACCACCTGCAGGATTTAGGCGACGACCTTGCTGGGATGGACCTTGTCCACTCGAACCACTTGTTTCTGTAAGAAGAAAGTAAAGATTTGTGAGTTTAAAAAGGTCAACTGAAGGGTATCTGGGACTAAGGGCGTTAGTGCCAAGTTCCGGAAATGCGCTTTATTAGCTGAAACTAATCACCTTGACCTAACTCATAGTTCAAAACCATGCTTGGCATTTTCTTTTTCAACGTAATTACTTCTTTTTGTTTGTTCTTTTTACGACTCAATAAAACTAAGCAATATCTCAAAAGTGCTTTCTTGTTTTCCTTGTAAAAATAAAAAATGTATGCAACTCTTCGTGTACCAATATTCGTGTACTGTATCTCGATGCGCTGATTACGTTGGAGTGAAAGCAATCCTATTGATATTCACAGAAATAATGATTGTCACACTCCTTCTTCTTTCCAATATTACGCGGGCGGAAGGCATCTCTGTGACTCATCAGAGAAATACCCCTTCTTAACATTTCTTAGGAGTTGGAGGGAAAGCAACCCTCTTAATCGTCGCTGAAATAATTTTAGTCAAAGACCCTCCCTTTTCCAACGTATCGTGTGAGAATATCACCCCTGTGGCTCGTTACAGAAATAATGTTGGTCCAAACGATACCCTTTTCTAACGTACATATGAGGGATAACTAAATATGGTTCTGGGCCATTGCCTCGGTGTGGGTTTCATGGGATAAGGTGACTTGGAATATCACCTGCAGTATTTCGGGTACGACCTCGCCCGGATCCAGATGAACTACCATCTCCACCTCCAGTCGAAGCATTTATTTCTGTCAAAAGAAAATAAAGATTTGTGACTATGAAAATATTAACTAAAGGGGTCTCTATGAATAAAGGCGTGAGTGCAAAATTTTGTTAATGAGGAGGTATTTAATTCTAACTAAAAGCGCTAAATATAGACAAAATTCAATTTTAAATTATTTAAGAATATATAAAACGTAGCGATTAGCCTGCCGGAGCTGGCAAGGAAATTCGTTACCGGTTATTTTTCCCTCCCGGGTGTTAAATTCCCAAAAGTATGTAGCGATGTATTTTTACGCACTGATTACGAATAGAGCCATTAAAATTGCAAAAAGAAAAATTCGAGGACAAAACTTTAAAAAACGACGTTTCTAAAAAGAAGAATGTTATGTTTACAAACATTTTTTTAAACCTCGTATACTTACGTATTTCGATGCGCTAATTACGAACGTGATCATAAAAACACTTGTTTATATAATTTTCAATGTTAAAACTTGAAAACATTACGTTTTTTTTTAAAGAAGTGTAGACGCCATTGGTACCGGTAAAGAGCATATTTCAAGCACACGGAAGAGACTGTGGGCGGCTTTACACCGACGAGCGGAAGGTTAGTTTCACGCGCGTAGAACGGTTGGTGGGAGAGAAACTTTCACCTCGGAGAGCGCGTGAAAGAAGGGTTGCCAACCCTCCTTCCACGCGCTTTCCGAGGCGAAAGTTTCTCTCCCCCCAACCGTTCTACGCGCGTGAAACTAACCTTCCGCTCGTCGGTGCAAAGCCGACCTGTCACGCGTTTTACAGTAAGGCTATGTGATTTAGAAGCTATTTTGTTTGTTTTTGGCTTTTGATGCTTTATATGGAACACTCTATGTATATATCACACTTTACGTCTCTTAGGGGATGGCATGCACCCTTGTTACTGATCAATAAATTATGTTGTTGAAACCACTACCCCTTTCCAACGTTTCTTAGGTGTATGGGGGAAATTCACTTTTCAGGGTGGTTAGAGAAATAATTTTCGCCATACCCCTATCCCTTTTCAATGTTTCTCAGGGGGCGGGGGAAATGCACGGGGAAATATCTCGTGAGGGACGAGAAGGTACCCCTATTACTGGTCACACATATAATGTTGGTCAATCCCCTACCCCTTCCCAACGTCTTTTAGGGTTGGGGGGAGGGGTAGAAATCCTCAAGGAAGATTTGAGACGGCCTACCCTCTCTACTGTGCTTTAGACGAACCGAAATCGGAAATTGTAGCAGGGGCGCTAAAATTCGAATTATAGTTATTTTGGCGAAAGTGTTTGAATTTTAGAAAAATCATTGGATTTACATAAAAACTCCTGATTTATTGATTTCTGATACATATATGTTATATTATATTAAAAGTGCTTATAGTTTTGAGTTCGGAGTCTTTGGTCCGAATATGAATCGAATATGACGTTTATGTCATTGAGTGATTTCAGGTTTTGTTAACCCTCGTGCTGGCCGTGTTTGCACCTTCACAATGTTCGCAATCTATCAATAGGAAAGTTGATAGAAAGATTAAACGTGGTGGCTTGCTGCATTTTACACTGCAACACGTATTGCGGGAAAAGTGTACGTTCGAAGGCTTTTCCAAAGAATGAAAAGCTTCGCGAATTGTCGCTGCGAAACATTAATCGACAGGATTGTATACCAAGTGCTGTTGCACTTGGAGTAATATCAATAGAATATAAGTAATATTATAAGCAAAATTTAATGTAATAATTGATATTCCGACCAAAAGAGATTTCAATTTTAAATCAAAAACATTTCAATTTAAACATAAAGTTAGAATGAAATAATTGAATTTTCAACTAGAGAAATAAATCGTTTACTTAAAAATGTAATTGTTACATTTTAGTCAAAAAGATTACAATTCAAAAAAAAAAGCTAGTGAAAAAGGTCTGTGAAGCAGAAATATTTTCCAACTGGCTCATGATTGAGAAATTTTAGGAAGAAAAGCTAGAAAAATCAAATGAATGTTACCAAAAAAGGAATGTTGAACAAATTCGTACAATTTCTAAACAAAAGATGAATTTTTAACTGAAATTATCAATGTTCAACCAAAAAATCAAGTTTTAGGAAAGTAGTTCAATTTTCAACCAAGGAGTTCAATTTTTTACTCAAGAAATAAATTTTCAACCAAAAATATAATGGTTGATATTTCAACCAGAAAATATTTCAATTGTAAATAAAAAACTTTTGAATTTACCCAAAAGACACTTGAACCATGTAAAAAGATATTTCAAGCGCATAGTGGAATTTCGAACCAAAAAGATAAACTTTTACCAAAAAATGGAATAGTTAAATTTTTAGTTAGAAAATTAAATTATAACCAAAATTTTTTTCTCAAGTTTGTTAAGCATAAATATTTTCAAATTGGTTTAAAATTGAGAAATTGTAGATAGAAGAGCAGAAAAATCAAATGAAAATGTTCAGTGTTAAGAATTAATTACCACAAAATTTTAATCACGATGATCAATTTTCATCCAAAAATTAATTTTCAATAAAGAAAAGAATTTTCTACAAAACCGTTGAATTCCAATGCAAAACAGACAAATTTTCTAAGGAGCAGTTGAATTTTCAAGGCGAAATATAAATTTTCAAAACAAAAAAAAGAATAGTTGATATTTCCACTAAAAAGATTTTACTTTTTTACGTAAAACATTTAAATTTAAACAAAGAAGACGAATTTCCAACGAAATATGTGAATTTTAAAGCAATACAGTTTAATTCTCAATCAAACAGTTGCATTTTTAACCAAAGAATTGATTTTCTACCAAAAATGACGAATTTCTAACCAAATACATAAATTTATAGTTAAAAATTTCAATTTTTACAGAAAAAGATAATAAAAAAATCTGCAAGGCAGAAATACTTTCAAATTGGTTATCAGCTGAGAAATTTGAGAGAAAAAAGCTAACAAATTCAAATGAAAGCTTCAATGTTAAAGACTAATTATCACCAAATTTTAATTTTGATTATCAATTTTTGAACAAAAACAAGAATAATTCAACCAAAAAGTTCATTTTCATTCAAAATTTGAATTTTTAATCAAAAAGTTAAGAATTTCGGACAAAAGCCGCAATTATGAAGCATTACTACATGAAAAGATAGTTATAATTAATAATAATTTGTTTAAACAATTATGTTTACTCAATTTTATTCATTATTACCACACTTGAAGTAAAAAGTAGACAGAAAGATGAAAATTTAAGAAGAAGCGCAACCTTCGAACATTATTCAATCAAAAGAATGAGATTTTTGTACCAAAAAAGATAAATTTTGAAATAAAAAAGTCGAATTTTCAACCAAGAAAGAGAAATATTTCAACTGAATTGTTGAATTTTCAAGGCAAAAAAAAGATCCATCAAGCTAGCACCTCCGCAACCGAAATTCCCAAATTTCTTTGTATCAGAATGTTGGGCTTTTTTGGGCTGTATTGCCGATTTTTGGGCTCCACTACTTTTTCTGAAAATTTAAATTTGGAGTGGAGGTGCTGACTTAAATCAAGCCAGCACCTCCACTGCATGAAAATTTAAAAAAATTGAAAATCAAGCACGACAGAATTATGTATGGGTTGGAGCCCAAAATTCGGTGCTGGTATTTTTCAGGAGCCCAAAAATCAGAGACCCTATTTACACTGTCAAATTAAAAAAAAAACATTGTTTTTTGACAAAGTCATATCTACTTGGTGTCAAGGGGTTGCTTTTCAACTGTGAGGGTTGGAGCCAAAAAATCGGTGTTGGTATTTTTCAGGAGCCCAAAATTCAGAGACCCTATGTACAATGTAAAATTCTGAAAAACATTATTTTTTGACAAAGTTATATCTACTTGGTGTCAAAGGGTTGCTTTTCAATTGTAAGGATTGTAGTCCAAAAATCAATGTTGGTATTTTTCAGGAGCCCAAAAATCAGAGACCCTATTTACTCTGTAAAATTCTGAAAAACATTATTTTTTGACTAAGTCATATCTTCGAGATAAAATTAGAGCTTTCTCTCTATTCGAATAGTACACTGCCCGAACTCAACCAGTATGACCTAACAACCTATTGTACATGCGATATTATAACTTTTCTTTCATTTTGATATTTATATTAATTTTATTGATTTCTGTAATAGTGGCCTTCCCTTGCCCCAGAATCTTGTATTCTTTGAGGCAATAAATATACATACATACATACATTTATTAGTTGAATATCTCAGGAGAAAGTTTGTGTTCAATTGAAAAAAATTTAAATTACTATTTTTATCTACATTAAACCTCCACCGTGACAGATGCTTTCACCTGAAGCTGCAACTTATTATCAACTTTTTTTCCTAATACTGGGTAAATATTTGAAAGTAAATTTGGTTTTATTCCATTTGTACGTTAAATATATAGAAATCGATTTCTGAGTTTTTTCTCTCGAAATTATGAATTACGCGTTTAGTAAATATTTGAATTCTATGGCATGTCAAAAACGACGAGCGACATAACCTCAAAACCGACTTTTCAAACGTAATTTCTGGTTGAATCAATTCATCAAGTCCATATCTCGGAAGCAATTTTTTATTTTCTTTTTTAATTGCGATATAGAAATTACAAAAGGTTTTTTGTCAATCCTGGTAAATTCAATTTTTGTGGATTGTTCTCTTATGCGCCCTCCACGGAAGAAGTTTATCCGTAAAAAAAGCACGAACTGGTAGCTAGGTGTCGAATATGAGAAAAATGAATCGTATATTGATGTATTTTCGTAAATAATCTGTGAACTTTGAGAAAAGATTGACGAACTCGTTGTGAAAATTCTAAAACGGTTCATCACTTTTTTCACGTGAATAATTACAAGAATATTACAAGTGATTTGGAAAATATCCTCAGAGCACTCACGAGCTGGCCCGACAAATCTGGGAACTGGAAAGTAGGTTCCCCTGCACGCGGCCCACACACACAGTCGCCCAAACGCGCGGTGCGTGCGCGAGCTCGTATGTGTGCTTCGAGCTCGTCGGATGAGTGGCTAGACGTTTTATAATATCTATTTGGTTTGGCCTCGATGGCTGCGCGTGTTTATGCACTCCTGGTTTATGTTTACAAACTGGTGAGACAATAGTCTTCGAGGGTTTGAATCTTCTGAATTGCGAATTTATAAATTAATATAAATTAAATCGCACAAATAAAATATTTCCTCTTTATATTTCAGCCGTAAATTTTTAGGAACTGTTTGTAGGAAATACGAGCTGTTCGTAAAAAACTTCGAAATTTATCCATACATTTCTCATAGAAATAAGGATGTAATGTTTCATTTTTTTATCTCGTATCATAGACCTAGCTACAAGTTCGTGACTTTTTCACGGATAAATTTTTTCAGTGTCATACTGCAAGTATCGCTGCTAAATGTTGCATCATACGAATCGGCAAGTTATAGAAATAATGACACTATGAAACATACAAAACATGCTCTATAGCGAAAATCTATTACTAATATCTATAGCGATTAAACAATGAGAATATTACATTAAAGAGGGAAGTTTGTTATGATCCGACATCGGATGTTAGACCCAGTAGTGGAAAAAAACATTAATCTATTTTATCCCAAAGTTTTTAATTATCATCGCTGACGTTTCAACACCAGGATGGGTGTTTTGAGTAGTTTTAAACTACGTTTTGCGGTTGAGGACGATCGGTGGCCTGGCGCGGTACGACTATCACTGGATTCAGATGCAGCGACTCCAATACCATGAGAGTACCCTTCTTCCAAAGGTTTAAGTCACGTCCTGTCATGCTTCATCCTCAAATGGGTTATTTTAGGGTTTCTAATCTATTTTTTAGGTTGGGAACTAATTGTGACCTGATCAGGTATAACAAACACTGAATTCGGATGCAGTGACACCAAAAACATGAAGCTTCCTTTTTTCCGATTTTTTATTCACCATCCGTTATAATTAATATTTCAACTCCTTATATTCAATTTTGGTATGTTTTTTAGGCTAGGGACGAACAGTGACGTGATAAGGATAAACAGACACCAGCTTTGAGTTAAGCAACACCAAAAAGATATCAAGATGCTTAACTGATACTCATTGAATACCTTCTACTATGATTGTAGGATTTAAAAATGATCGGCAAGCAGAAAACTTTTTCCACATATGGTTGCCCCTCGGCAATTGGTGACATTATTATAATGTCTGCACCAAAATGGAAAGTTTAATTTTTCTTGATGACTCTAATACATCTTTTCATCCTTTTTTGAAATCTGATTTAAAATGATATAATTATATAGTTTTTCAAAATTAACAAAATGATTGTAAAATTATATAGAAGGATTACGCTAATGAATACGGCGTAGAAAGTATAGGTGATGGTGTTAGCGGAGAGACTGTGGAAGGATTTCGTGGGAAAATAAATATTGATGGAGACGCAGGCGGACTTTGGGGCGGGTAGGAGCACTATCGACAATATCTACGTTCTGCAGCACGTGGTGAATAGAGAATTAGGAAGAAGGGATGGAGAGTGTACGCGTTTTTGTGGATCTTAAAGGCGCGTTTTCTTCGGCGGATAGGGAGAGGTTGTGGGAGGCGTTGGAGGAGAGGAGAGGGGGATAGAGGCCTGACGTAAAAGGAGGGGAGGGGATTTCAGAGGGTTTCTGGATGGATTGGGGGTTAAGGTAAGGAAGTGCCCTGAGCGCAACGCTTTTTGCAATTTTAATCGCGGATATGGAAAGTGAGCTAGAGGCCGGAGTGGTAGGAGGAGTTAGGGTAGGAAGGGATAGATTTGGTCACTCACGTAAGCAGATAACATAGTGTTACTGGCAAGAAGCGTGGAGGTCTTAAAGGACATGATGAATAGGTTGAGAACATACCTGGATAAGAATAAGTTAAAGCTCAATGCGGAAAAGTCAAAGGTTATAGTGTTCAGGAAAGGAGGTGGAAGGGATAAGGGAGGAAAATGGAATTGGATGAAAAAGGCGGTGCAGGAGGTGAAAGAGCTTGTGAACCTGGGCTTCTTGTTTCGGAGAAATGGGGGAAAGGATGGTCACGTAAAACAGAGAGTAAGGAGGGCAAATATTGAAATGAGGCAGGTGTGGGGGTTGGAAAAGAAGTTATTTGCAGGTGATTTTGGAAGAAGAATGGAATTGTTCGACTCTATAGTGATGAGTGTGCTATTGTATGGAGTAGATAAGTGGGGGTGGAAGCAAAGTGATGGGGTATGTAAAATGGACACTAGAGTTGGCATGGAATACGCCTAATTATATTATTAGCAGGGAGGCGGGGAGATTGAGTTGAAGAATTCTAATAGGGAGTCGGGCATGTAAGCATGAGGAAAAATTTTGGACGAGGGGGGAAGTAGGCTAGTAAGGGAGTCTTGGTGTGACAAGGAGAACAGGGGAGGAGAGGGAAAGATGGAGGTTGAAGGAGAAAGGTAATTTAGAAGGAATGGGTTGCCGAGGGATGAAATGAGAAGGATGCATGAGAAGGGGAGAAAGGTGTATGAGATGATGAAGAAAAACGGTATGGAGCGAGAAAAGGCAGAATAGGAGGAGAGAATCAGAGGGTCTAGGTTCAATCGGAATTATGCGTGGATTATGCCACGGAAGAGAGCGCAGTATTTGTGTGAGAAAGGAGAGAAAGGAAGTTAGGACTTTATAGCGAGGGTAAGGTGTGGGTACATGTAGGGTATATTTAAACCCTAAATACACTGCATACCCCTTCCCGCACAATTCACACATTCTCTTCTCCCTAGGAAGCCAAACCCTATATTTAAAGGTTTTGGCTTCCTAGGGAGAAGAGAATGTGTGAATTGTGCGGGAAGGGGTATGCAAGGGTGAAACAGTGGCTGGAGGATTGCGAGGGAGTGGATAGGTGTGAGATAAGCATGGATGTATCACTGCATGAAAGAGGAGATAAAAGGGCGGTTGCATGGGTGACAGTGGTGTCGGGTGAGGTGGAGAAGAAAAGAAGGAAGGAGGAAGAGGAATGTTGAGGGATATATTGTAAAGAGGAGAGAAATTAAATATAAGCGAAATTGTAAATATTGTGAATTATTAGTAGATAAGTATTAGTTATAAACCGCGGAGGCAGAGGTTGGCAATGCGAGGCAAGGCGAGAGATAGGGACATGCGTGCGAGGCGAAGCGAAGAGGGCAAAGCGATAAGAGCGAGCGGTCGTAGAATTAAGGAAGCATCAAGGTGTGGATGGATGTTAGTTTGAAAGGAATAATTTTAAGACAAATTCTATAAAAGATGGAGGTGTGAGAAAGGCCATTTTTCAGGGCCAGCACGCCGAAAAATAAACGTTCATCTATCTATATATATTTTTAAAGCTGGTGTTAATAAGTTCAAATCATTTTTATTAGACCCTAATAGCACGGAACACTCCCGGAACGTGTCAACTTGCCGACCCTTGGGAACGTTCCAGGAACGTTTAACTGGTACTTCATGTGTAACCTTCCGTTATTGCTATTTTTAACAACAATAATCTCATAAATCGAAGAGGTAGGTAAAAATGGATGTCATTTTTGAGTTTTAAGTACTGCATATACTATACTATGATATAATATCCATATTATAAACTGATATCGATTTTGACCTATCACTTACGGTTTACGTGATATTTAAGGATAATAATAACAATAACGGTAATTTCTATTCGTAACGTTCCTGAGCGGCAGACATTTTACATGTTCCGGGAACGATCCTGAAACGTTCCGCTAAAACGTTCCGAAGGTTCCCGCGAAACGTTGCGGTAGCGTTGCAGAAACGTTACGTGCTATTAGCGGAGTACTTCTTTTGCCCACGTCTTGGAGCAAAAAATCAGATTTCTTTTTTTTTATGAACATTCACATTCTTTTTTGCAAAATAAATGCTGCATATAAAGCATTCTTTGGAGAGCGGGCCACCCTAAAAAATGTCTTTGATTTGTTTTACATTCACATTCACACACCATATCGATAAATCGTTTTGCACAATATTGAATGAAAGGTTCTAATGTGTTCCCTAAGGTTTCACATTTTATTATAAATCCTCCCCTATTCCTTTTAAACATTCAACCACACACTTACTCGCTGGTGGAGGGAGGGGTCTACAGCTTAAGGGGGGTTCCAAACCACCAAGTACAACGGCTTTAAGTACTTATATAAGCTTCTTCTTTAGAGATGCCGGCGCCATTACTCCGGAGATGAACACTCCCTTGCTAGGCGAAAATTCACTGCGTGGGCCACCATATACTGGGGAGGGGGTCTACCACCTCACATGCCTTGCGCGCTAAACCCTCACAATGTTTCTCATGTTTATTCATCAAACATTTTATGCGAGACTTTAAATTATACTGTAGGCACTTGCGATCATGGGGAAAGAATGATTATACTTGGGGCTATGAATGGATGGGCTGAAGTCCAACGCGAGCAGAGGCGTTAGCCACACTATTGTCGACTTTGTTGTAGCGGATGAAAAGCTGAGAGAGCTAGTAAGAAATACAAGGGTTACTTGAGGTTCTGAATGTGGAACGGATCATTATGTTTTAGCTTCACGAATTAACTTAGGTCAATGATAAATAAAAAAGAGAACCAAAAGACGAAACAGGCGCGAGACAATATAGAGAATTTACAGAAAGAAGAAAAACGAATAGAACTTGTATACAAAATAAACGAACGCCTAGATAAGACAACTTGGGAGACGCTAATTCACAATAAAAATGAAAAGAATGCATGTAAAATGCTCCGGGACATCACTGCTAGGAGTTCAACTTAAGTGTGTGGCGCTGCGGTTTCAGAAAGAATGACTGGGGATGCTTGGTGGAATTATGAAATCTGCGTAGCCGAGAACAGAAAGAAACAAGCATATCTGAGAAAGTTGAACATTACAGGCATTAGCATGACGAGAAAATTAGACTAGAAAATAATTATAGGGACTAGAACAGAAGAGTAAAAATTCGAGTCAAAGAAAACAAGGATAAAGTCTAAGCGAAATGAGAGAAGAAAATGGAAAACGCTTAAAAAGGAAATATAAAATTATTTTATTCGCAGGTGCGCAAAAAAAGCAAGAAAGGAAGTAGTAGTACAGAGTTAGTTGGAATTAGGAATAGCAAGGGTGAAATAGTATATGATGCGGACGAAGTAAAAGACGGTCATCAGGACCACTACATGAAATTATTGGAAGGTGTAGCTATGGAGCAGCACAACTGCGGCATAGAAGACGATACGTCGCAAAATCCAGTTAGAAGAATCATTGTCTCCGAGGTTAGAAATATCATCAAGAACATGAAGAATGGTAAGGCTGCTGTTATAGAGTGCATTCACGACTAAATGCTTAAATACGGTGGCGAATATATACGTGCACTGTTCCGAAACGTCAGGTAACGCCACAATACACCACAATAGTAATTACAGAGGAATCAGCTTGTTAAGTATCGTAAACAAAACATATTCAAAAAAGTTTTTTTGCGTATTTGTTTACCGAGAAAAATCGTTTGACAATGTGAGCGTTTGAGTCAATCGAAGACTTGCAAAGAAAGTTGAGCAGACTGAATAATATAGCATGAAAAACATGGACCTTAAAATTAATGTGAATGAAACAAAAATTATGGTGTTTAAAGAAAAGTGTTAGAAAACAGTATGCAACATTGACCTAAATGCTAAGAGTATAGAACAAGTTCATAAGAACGTATACCTTAGTAGTCTATTTACTCATGACGGAAAGATAGATGGAGAGATAGATAGGCGTATAAACGAGGGTAATAAGGTTATTGGCAGGGTAGGATCCATTGAAAGAAGTAAAAATATATCAAATAAAGCTGAAATGGCAATGTATAATTCTATATTCACAACCAATGTGCTATACAGTAGCGAGACCTGAACCGATAAAATGAAAAAAAAATTAAACATTCAGATGACCGAAGTGTTTAGGCGACGGGACAAAGTTAAAAGAATATAATAAAAAATTACATTTAGAAGTTCGACACCCGGCGTTTATACAAGAGATTTGCGGAAACTCACTTCTTCATTTTTGTCTGTACAAAAACTTTTTTTCTATTTTCAATTAACTTCAAAATATATATATTGGATTTTAATGGCATAAAAAATAATTGGATGATTTGATTAATTATTTTAAGAATTGATTGATCAAGATTGTTTAGAACAATGGGAAATGCGTTAGATGTCTGTATATTTCGTAGGAGTTTCATTTTTTATGATTTAATAAACATTTCAGCAAGAAAGAGATTTTTCCTATTTGAGAGCGACTATTAAATGCATTTCTTGATCAGAAATGTTAATAGCAATGAAAAATATTGTCAAATGTCAGTTTCTTTCATCAGAATTTTAATTTTGGGATCAAATGAACAATTATGCAAAAAAATGGATTTTTTCTATCAAAGAGTGACCGTTTAATACATTTGTTAATCAGTTTTGTTTATAACAATTGTGAATATTGTTTATTGTCCATTTTTGTTATGGAATTTTCATTTTTGAAGGCAAAAGTAATGATTTCGCAGAAAAAATGAATTTTTTATATCCAGAGGCGCTTATTTATCAAATTTCTCTATGAATGTTATTTATAACAAACAAGCAAATAACACTTGAGTCTTTGATTTCGATGAAATATTGATTTCACTCGATTCCGCGGGGAAAAACGAGATGAAAAGATCTTCCAGGCTTCGATGTAAAACAAAAATCGATTTTGTTTATAAATTTGTTTATAACAATTGAACAGATTGCCGAAACTTCATTTAAGTTTTTAGCATTGGTTAATCGATTGTATATCTATCCGTTTTTAACCTTTTTGAAGTAATATCAATTAATGATACGGAACAGGCAGCTCAAATATGAAAAATTATGGTTTTTTGGCATTTTGCAACTTAAATAACAAATAAACAGAGCATTTTCTGCGAAATCAGCCGCGACAGACCACTTTATAATTTAATTAGCTTTAATCTAAAAAAAATAAAGATGAAATCGGATTAAAATTATAGGCTCTGGATAATTTTGAACCCCAATTTTCTAATTCGCCGCACTGTGCTATCCCAGGGTGGCCTTCATGAGCATATAGCAACACTTTTTGACACAAGCTTTTATAGGAATTACGATCTTACTCCTCCTCTGAAGGATGTCGTCGTGGCAAAATAATTGTGTGTGGAAGAGCAAGTAATTTTGAACGGATTCATCCCCATTGTTATTGCTTATACCATTCTTGACTTTGGACATCTCTTCGTCTGCTGATAAAGCAGCTCTGATCTCTTTTAGTGGCACTGCGATTGGTCTAGTATATTCAGTAATTTGATTGGTGTAATTCTCTTTGTCGAATGGTGTCGGAGACTTAGTTTCGCATAGTCTTGATAAAGGGTCTGCAACGTTAGTCTTTCCAGGCCTATAGACAACTTTGTACTTGTACCCCTGCAATCTTAGGACGGGGAAAATTTTTATCAATTTGGGTTAACGCTGCTCCTAACCCTGCCGAAGATGCGTCTACTATAACTTGAGTTCTGCCCTTTGGATTGTAGTGCCTAAGTGTGCCGATTGTGGATGAACTTTGTTTCAAGTTTTGAAAGGCACTTTGAAGTTCTCTGGTCCAAAATTGTTCAATGTGAGTCGCTTTTCCTAAGTTTTCCTAGTTTTTCCTAAGCTTTTCCTAAGTAGTTGCCTAAACGCGTCAGTTAGGGTAGCCAAGTTCGAAATCCATTTACCTACGAAATTTACTAACCCCGGAAAAACTTGATTTCTTCTACAGTCTTAGGAGATCGGCTAGATTTTACCACATTATTATACCTTCCAGTGGCTTAATACCCTCCTCTGAGAGTTCATGTCCCAAGAATTCTATTCCATTGGTCTTGTAGACGCATTTGTCTTTTTTAAGGAGAACATTGATCTCTTCCAAGACTTTTATAACCTTGTTGACGCTTTCATCATGTTCACGTTCTTCAGATCCATAAACGAAAATGTCATCGATGACATTTTCTGTGCCATTACAACCTAGTAATATTTTTTCCAGAGTTTTTTTTAATATATCTAGAGTACATTTTATACCAAACATTAGTTTTTTATATCGGAGAAGCCCTTTTCCAGTGCTAAAAGTCGTTATGTAACGAGATTTTGGATAAATCTCTATCTGGTGAAATGCATTTTTAATATCAAGCCGGGAAAAGTACTTTGCCTACCGGAAGATTGGTAATAACCCGTTCATTGTTGGAAGTGGGTAATTTTCTCGGATGATGTCGGCTTCGAGTAATTCCAATAATTTTAAATTTACTTTATCTTCTAATGGAATAGGTATTCTGCGGTATGGTTGCATAATTGGCTTGACGGTTTAATCAATTGCTATTTCAACGATGACGTCCTTGAACTTCGATATCTGAGCATCAGTGTGGTTAACATGAAGTCCTATATGCCATACTCCCAGTTCAATAGCCTAAGTTTTCCTAGGAGGTCGCGTGTACCATTGTGCACAATATAAATGGTAGCTTTCTTGGTAGTGTTTTTATTGCTACATTTTTTCCAAAAGATCCCACAAAAAACAAGGCTTTTCAGCTTCCATAGGATAAGAGCAATTTGTCCGGATTCCTTATCTGAATGTAGACCGTAGCTTTATGATCTTTCAGGAACTGCCACGCTTCATCAGTGATGGCATTAGGTCTACAATCCGACTCAATCAACATTTGTATATTAAATTCCCCCACTGAGAAACTAATAGTTGAATTTTCGTCATCTACGTGGAATATGCAGTCAACTTCGTCACTTTCAGTAGTGTTTGCTTAGATTTTTCTGTCTTAAAATTTGGGGTTTTATCCTATAATCTTCTCTTCTGCCTTGTTCGACAATTTTCTCTGGAATAACCAAGAAAACCACATTTTGAACACTTTTTATCTTTTGCAGAACAATTCTCATCCACCGATGTGTGATTTTAGTTATTACATCTGGAATACTTGTTGTTTTACGTGTTTGAAGGAGCCTGATATCTTTTTGAATCTAATTTATTGATTTCCGTCTTAATAAAATCACCCTGGTTAGGTTCCTCCCTCTTCTCAAACTGTTCCGGTTGTCTATTCACCGCTTCTAGAGCATTTGCTTCTATCATCATCTCATCCAATTTGATTGCATCTCCAGTAGTTAGTATTTTCTCCCGAAGCTTCACTAAATTACATTTTTCTGTGATTTGATCTATAAGGTTTTCATTTTTGTCTAAGAATGTACATTTTTCTGCTTGATTTTGCAATCGTAGTAGGAACGTTTCAAAATTTTCTCCATCTTCCTGTTTCATCATTTTGAATACATGTCTTTCATAGATTTTACTTTGCTTCGGCAAGAAATAATCATCAAATTTTCCAAACGCAACCTTGTATACATCTACCCCACAAGCCTACTCAAGATGACCTCCAGGGGTGTTATGGTACACATCTTGCAGTGAAAGTCCACCTGTATGCAACAAGATAACTCTTTTTCTTGTAGGTAACTTGAAATCTGATGCCAAGAAATATATATCTAAAGCCCTTTTTCATTTATCCCAGCGGACACCCACTGAGGTCGACTCGCCCTCGATATAAAAATTTTCTAGTGTAGATGGTAGCTGATCCATCTTTGGAACCTGAAATAAACCATAGAATATTTCAGTTTTCGCCGCGTGGCCCTTTATCATTTGCTAACAGTTTACCTTACTGCATGGCCCTTGTGGTAATACAAAAGTTCTTATTTAATTTCCGAGGAATTCTTGTTTACGTTGCATGACCCTTTAGTATTTACTAACAGATTATTTACTGCATGGTCCTTGTATTAACACAATACGGCTTTTATTTATTCTATATTGTTGCATGACCTTCCAGTATTTGCTGGCAGTTTATTTTCTGCAAGGTCCTTGCTCACGTAATATCAGTCAAGAAAAACGTGCACAATGGACGCCAGGGGTCACTATGGTTTTCAATTATTATTTAGACCTCTGAATGAGAGCCCAATCGCCAAAAGTATTATCTTCTATACATTATAAATGAAAAAAGAGTTGAAAAAGACATTGAAATATTATTATTGTTGTTACTTGGCCCCTACTGTGATGGCACAGTAGCAAGGCACACAGTTAGGCACGGCCTTCAATCCACTTTTCTTTTTTTTAATCCAAATTTTATTTCTCATTTTTTTCTGGTTTACTCACGTTTTATACTCGTCGCCAGTATTATGGTTTATTTATTGACTTCTTCGGAATATTAATCAGAAACACATATATTGGATCATCCGCGTGACTGCATACGGCCCACACAACCGTTTTTCGTAGACCTTTCCGACAGACTGACTGGCCCAACACCCCACTCTCTATAACGGAGTGGGGGATGTATACTACACTACGTATATACAAATATTTAATAATTAAAAAAAAGATTAAACAACCCCCAAAGGGTCCTACTGGGAGCAACGACAGGTTGTCGAAACCTCGTGTACCTTGAGGATACGGAGCGAGACTAATTTTTTCGACTTGTACTCAGATACGTCGATTTGGAAAAAAAATAGACTCGATTCGAGCAAAGAACAGGTCTAATTTACATGTTTCTCAAATTACGGCTGCTTGAATATGAACATTACAATCTAAAAATATTTATTTCTCAGTGCAATTTATTATATATGAAAGGACTTCATAAGTTTCATACCATTGTTTAACACACGAATTAATGAAAGTATTCTCAATTTTTTGTTAAGTTTTCAACAGATTTTTAATCAGCCCGTTCAAACTAAACGTATAAATATTGATCTGATATAAAATCTCTCACTAGCTTTTAGAATTACACAAATGGGTAAAAAGAATGTGTAGAATTGGATTGACTGCCTCAGGAACACCAAAATGATTGATGGAACTTCACGGTATACAGTCGTTGCTTTGTTATCGCCAACACCATCTTCTGCTACCAGAAGTACATTGACACTAATAGAAAGTTCTTCCTTGATAAGAGCGACTTTTCAGAGAATTTAATCTTCGAAGCTGCGAGACCTTTCAGCGTTCTTTACACTCGGACAAAATGAGGCATCGTTCATTAATCTAGTCAATTAATTTCGAATTAGTAACGTACATACACATTATTGAACAGAAACGAGAAGTGAAATTGTAAACATTCATAAATGTAGAAAAAGTACCAATAAACTGTGATTTTGGGGGATAAATTTTATTGAAATAATAAATTTTCTGTAATAATAAATTTATGTCCTTCAGTTAATAAAATTCTCAACTGATAATGTGAATTTTCATGTTAGAATATGATTTCCAAATTTTTTTTACTAGTTTCATGAAGTTTACGATTAAACTATTCTTAATTTTAATTAAAATAATTTTTTCCCTAGAATCTGAAGCACAATAGTTAATTTAAGGCACAATTGAGAAACGAGATGGGGCGAATATCTTCTATAAATTAATATACCCGCAGCCGGTCGGTTAAAGGCTTTCAGACAATTCGATTGGGCCATGTATCGTCCTATCATTGTCCGGTTGCTAAGGGGAGCTCACATTTGAAGGGCGGTTGACGGGTAATAAATGGATCTTTAGTACTTAACTCTTCTTTTGATCAGCTTATCTATAGGCCCTTTGCTGAATTTCTTTTGTTGCTAGAGACATCCGATCTTATAAATTTTGAATTGAAAGCTTTCGAACTAAAGTCAGGATAAAATAGTTTAACATATTTGAACATGGACAATTGGTCATCCGACAGAAAAGGATTCAGTTACGGAGAAGTATAGTCATAGAGTTAGTCACACCACCCTATATTCAGATTTCTCTTTAGCGTCCAAAATTAAACATCATAACGAAAATTCTCAGAAAATTTAGAAAAAATGTATAATTTAAGAAACGTAACGGTCAAGTATAGACAATCGCACATGCACAATGCAAAATCCGTTTATCAAAATGAAAAAAACAAGAGAAAAGATAAAGTAGGCATTCTATGAATACCCTTTCTTCATTTCTTACCCTGGTTCTACTTTATTAATATCATTTTTAATCTTTTCATAAAAACTGTTTACAATCATGTATCAACGTTTTGGTGTCCATCCAATATAACTATTAATGCATGGCATTCTGGCCATGGACGCTAACAAAAGATGCATCATCTAAGGCAAACATCTAAGGCACCCTAAAAACATGTTATGAGTAGACAAATTTTTTTATCTGAAAACAGTCAAATCAATTAATTTAATTTCAGTTAAGCCAGAAAATTTTAGTTAAATACAAAAATGAAAAGAAAATAATAAGAAATATCCAATATTAGATATAACTAATTATATAGAATCATAAAAAATATTCAGTCTCATTAAGCCAGTTTTTGAATTTATAGAAAATTCTTTTTACTTTTCAAGACCATGTCTTGCACACCCGATAATATTGGTTAATCTTTAATTTAATTTGCCTCGATGAAGTTGTTGGATTAACACACATGAAAACATTTTTTTATAGAGTAAGGCCAAATTCATACTAGTAATATTCATGAGTGCGAAAGAGATGCTCTTATGCGCCATCTACTAGTGTCTTAATCGCACTCACGCTTCCCTATGACTACTATCAAGTTGACCTTACGGTATATTTTTTCTTATAATATAAAAAAATACAGAATTGAGGAAGGAGCAGATAAACTAAAGAAGGAAGAATATTTGTTGCACGCATTGTTTTTCTTCTCTTTACAACTAAGATCATTTTTTTATATACAAATTTTAATAAACATCGCATCAGAGGAAGAAGGGTTGAGGTATAAATTCAAGTTGTGATACGATGCTCGTTACATTTGCCATCACTTACAACTTCCAATTTACAATTCAGAAACAATAAAGTCAAATAACTTTGTATATATTGAAATATTTGCGGAAAGCTTCATCTGTTTCAGAACATTGTTGTAACATCCATACGCAGTTGTACGAACTGACTAACACTACTGACATTTACGAACATTGAAGAGCCACTGAACTTACTTTCCTGATTTAGGAAAACCAATTAAAAGTGTCCCAGAAGTTGGAACGAACTACATTGCAGTAGCAAAAGTGTCAGTACCGGAATCGGGAGTTACTCTTCAGTTTACCTAAAGGCCCAACAAACTCGGACACTTTGGTAAGAGCGTAATTCGTGAGCCACTGCTGAAGTGATCCCAAAATTTCACTCTGACGATTCTGAAGATCGTTCGGTATTCCGAGATTTCGGATTTCTTGAACCTTATCCATCCATTCCACCCACGGACATCTGTGGTAGTGGCAAAGGGGTCTAACATACCTAAGAAGGCAGGGTTTTTCGATCAATGTGTGTTCAAAGTGAAAAAGGTTGGTCGAAATTCTTATTATGTCAGAATCAGCCATCAGCAAAATGTATTCTTATCAGATGAAACCTAATGGCAAAAAATTTTGGCCATTCGGAAAAATATTTATCGAGGGTGTGGGAGTGATATTGTCTGTTTTTTACAGGTACCATTAATTTCAGTGAATTGTAACTCTTCTAATATTAATCAAAAAAATTTCTTCTAGCACACTTTTGATAGGTTTTTTTACGTCCTTCCATTAATTATAATTATTTTTTGGAAAAATAAACATCAGAGCTTTAAAAATGAAGGTCATGAATATATTTCACTTTCTTCGAATTTTGAAATTTCTTGTTGCTCTCCCTGTTTAGGTTGAAAGAAAGCTGAGCTTTTTTCTGTTAAAAACTGGGCCGACAATTGTTTATTCATGAAATTAATTGTCACGTTGTACTTTCTTGAGGGTGCCATTTGTTTCGACGTCAACTATACATTTGATAGTATTTCTCATGCCCTTTACATTGATAGACCATTTATTGCAAAATGAACATTTTCCACTGTTCCTCGATGCTAAAATTACGAATTATAATGTCACTTTGACGGATAATATAAACAGATCTAACTTATGTTAACAGTATAGACTATAGTTTAGACGGCAATATAGATAGTAAAAAAGTATTGCTAGAAAATAAATAATAAATAAATACACAGTTAATTCATAGATATATTTTCGAATATACTTATAATTTATCGGTATTTGTAAGTAACAATGCTCATAATACGATTAAAATTTCGCACGTAATGGGGGGTGGGGGATTCAAACGCATAAACCTAAGCACGCAAGTCGATTGTCTTAACCACTACACTATGTCACGAGTTGCGATCTGTAAAATAATCCCGAAATGGATTTGTAACTGAGGTGGCGACCTCGGTAACGACTTCTGAATACGCGTTTATGCCATCGCGCGCAGAAGAAAAAAGCTCTCACATTACAGTCCTGGAACACAAACACGTCTTGCTCCAATAAATTGTCAACTGTACGCGATCTGTGAATAAGATGTTCCATCCAAAAGTATGTTATTTATCATAAAACCCCTTCATTGTTAAGTGGGAATATGAACTAATGTGATGACTGTCACAGAAATGTCAAAATAAATGTTTTCTTAGGTGATTCAATCCATCCATTGCCGATGGCGTCATGAATTCATCCGGCTAAGCAAGCTAATCAGATCAGTAGCATATACCGATCCTTCTGTAATGTTCACTGCACCACTATTGTAATCTTGTTTCAGTGGATTTCACATATCTTACAGTATTTAATACTAGGGAATAGGTGTTTAATTTACTCAATGATTACCGTTAAATTCACCTCAACTTCACTGTGACATTTACAAAATGCTAAGTGATTTTGACATTTTCACACCCTCATTAAGAGCAGTTTTTATTGTTACGGTTACAAGAAACACTTTATATTTCTTGATAAGTAAATATAACATTTCTTTTTTCTGCGTGTAAAAACAAAGAATGTGATCAATTAGGAAAAAAGCTCAGCTTTATTTGAAGCCTAACACGAAAAAAGAAAAAACTGGTCAAAATTCGAGAAATATGAAATTTATGATTACCCTTCATTTTTTAACGTAAAATATTTAATATAAAGAAAATGCCAAAAATGGCTACGATTTCTCTCATAAAGTGCCATCTAATAGAACTACACTTTGCCTAAGTTTAATTCCGATTGGACAATTTGACTTTTGTAGGTGAGTGCACATAAGAAATAATGCCTTTATCTTCACGCTTTGAATTGTACAAGACAACGAACTTCAATTAGGTAAATCCTGGCTCGCATTCTGCAAATGACTCCTCAAGATTTTTCTCAATCTAAACTCATAGTTGACTAAATTAGAAAGGATTAAAAAAAAAGAAAACTACGTGTACCGAAATTTCTGTACAAATATGGGTGTATCTACACAAAACTCTGGCTATTCGTACCAAAATTCCGGTAAAAATAGCCGCTTTTCAAGCTCCACCTATTCGTAACGAAAAAATTCGGCTATTTGTACCGAAATTGCGGTACAAGTAGCCACGGCCTCTTTCAAAAGAAGTGCTTATTATTATCTCTAAGCATGATGAGAATGTATTAGTTTTATGTAAACTGAATATCGCGAATTTCTTTAAATCTCCATGTTTCGAGACCACCTGGATCCGAACAAAGAGTTTTTACGATGGTGTCTGGTGTCTGTTTTGGCAAATGTTTTAAGGAACCATAAAGAAAGGCCGATTTTTTTATAGTGCGCCTGGTTTTTGTTTTAATCTTAACAATCAACATTAAAAATAAAATAATTAAATTTTTGGGGAAAACAACTCAAGGTACGAGAAAAAAAATAATTGACCGAAGTTGTTCGACCAAAAAATTCCTTTCTTTCTTTTTATAAATTCCCAATCAAAAATTAAGAAGAAGCTATGAAGACAAAGGCGAAATCCCAGTGAAATATCAAGATAAGTCACTACTATTATTGTTAATAATAAGTATAAATTTTTCAAATTCAGCTATCTTTCGTGTCGAGGGGGAGGGGCTATTCTCTTCCTATGCCAGAAATTAAACCACGTCAAAACAATTTATCCATTCCATTTGGCTGAAAATTTAAAAATTGAGATTGGAAAATCTTACTTTTATTTCAGAATGCGTTTTGCCCTTTGTTTACTAAAATAATTCTTCTAAACCCTTCACCTATATACCCATCCACACATCACTACTTTCCAACCGAGCAATTCACGCCTACCCCGAAAGAGAAACGGCATAATGATATGATAATAATAATCAGTGATTCCGGATTTTTCACTAATCAATTCACTAACACCAGAGAAAATCATGCGATACATAACCTCTAAGTTTTAAAGTAAAGTGTTGTTGTTATTCTTTTACTTAAGTAGTCAAAATAATTTTTTTAAGAAATAAATTTTTTAATTTTCGGTGTGTATTTTTGGTGTGTGCATGACAGTCGAATCTTGAAAATAAAGAAATATGTCAGGTTTTTTGTAATTTCGAAGCATCAAATCTTTTCACCTTTTTTAATACTTGATCACATTTATGGGTTTTAAGTTTTTACTATGATTATTTGATTGAATCTACTAAAATCTTATTTTATTATAACTGCTAATTGACGTGGTGAAACTTTCACTGAATGAGTAAGTACCTTTTTACTGGTTGTCAGTGACCGGATTCTAGCTATTTGAATCAATGAGATTTCACTGTCAATTAGGGGCTTTTCACTGACTATTAGGGACTTTTAACTGGTTCAGATTTAGAGAGTAGCACACCGTCAAATGCTTGTAAATAAGCCGGGCGATTCACGTTTTTTTTCATAAAAATGCAAAGAAACAGGGAAAGGGAGAGAACCTGAACTGTAATGTATTCATCTAGAATTCAGCTGTTAATATTTCCCATGTAAAATTGAAAGGGGAATTTATGTATCTTATTTGGTATTCTAATTGAGGAGGACATAGAAAAATGGTAAAAGCTTGTAAAAGTATACAATGGAGACAATAAATTATATCATATCATAACATTCTAAATTGATAAATATAATAAATAAAAATACATTTTTCAAACGGTTAACGTCATTCATCCCATTTACTATATTTTTCGCATTTACGGCTTTCACACCTCGAGTCTCAGCAACGTTGAAATTGGAGGAATCCGCAAATAAATCACTTATCATAAGTGTAATCACTTTTAGAAAATTGTCCGAACTGGATTTAACGTATCCAGACATACCGATACTCTATAAAACTAAACCCTTTTAACTGAAAAACGTTGATGATTAATTATTTCGATTGTTTTAATCAAACTGACCATGTATTTTCTTCAGCTTTGACGGCGCGTGACGTCACATGTTTAATTTCAAAAATCGACATTTCCGTTTGATATCTTGTAACTTTTCAATAAATTATTATTAATTATTCAATGAACGAAATTAAGTTTAAATTACACATTTAAATTCTTTGGGAGTCACAGTTTGTAAAAAGCTCAACTATATGGCGAACACAATTTTTGCGGATAACCGTATTCCTGTATCTCCATCTCGGACATCGTTATTCGGTAATTTAATAGAAATAGAAATAGAAGTACAAATTTGATTTCATTATATCATTAAAAAAATACTTAATCAATATTTAAGGGAAAGAATTCATTACTTTTTCACTCGCTTGTAAAATTCGAAGATCATAGTGTAATAACTCTGGTAGTCTTTTGGGAAATTCAGGATGTACTATATGACTTTCTACTCTTTGTGTTTCTCGTCCCTGAAAATAATAAATAGTTGTAATAATTGCCTCTTATTGTGTTTTCTTTCCTATTAAAAAAGGAAAAAAGTGCAGGTCGGAGCAGTCAAGTTCTTACCTTGATTAATCAAGACCATAAGAATTAAGAATGGAAAGTTAATTAACCTTCGAAGACATTCATGCATATTGATATATGAGAGTAAGGATCACTTTACTTTCAAGTTTATTTTATTTATTTGGTGCGTTCTATTTTTTAATAAAGTGGTATTTGCGTACTAAAATATTCGATTCAATATTATTAATTTATTTTCGTTTATTTAATCGCACTTCAGTTGATTGAATGTCGAATTATTCGTTATAAATACGTTATTATAATAATATTTTTAAAAGTGGTAGCTAATGCATCGCAGATATACATATTTTCCGTTTTATATGTAACTATGTAAAGATACAATAGGATACGTGAACATTGATAGTAAAAAAAAAAAATTTCGACCGCAAATGATCATTATGATCTACAGAATCAGCATCAAAATGCACTCCAATAAAAAGGATCTTTCTTTTTTAGCGAAGCAATCTCATTATTCTCATCTTATATAATGTTTCGCCTAATCTTATAAATCGTAAAGCTTCTGGTGTTTCCTACGAAATACTTAAAAAAGAGCATAATGTAAAAGTATCTAGTTATTCCTTTCAGAAAAGAGTAAATAGAGAGACTGTAAAAGGTTCCAAATAGTAGAAAGTGTTTGTTAACTCGTGTACATTTTTATATTTTATATATTTTTATTTTCATATATTTTGGAATTCTTGTAAAAGGGAGATTGTAAAAAGTTATATTATTTATTAATTATATTCAATAAAAATAAAAATTCAAAAGCCTATAGACGTCGAAAACTTAAATAAAAAATTTGCATTAATTTTTTATCATAACTCTAATAGATGTCCCAAATAATGGTACCAGTAATTTTTGATTCATTTGTTGCTACAAATAAAAAAATTCATTTAAATATGATGATCATATTTAAACTTTTTTGCAGTTTTTAACTTAAACCTTTTTCAGGCAGCACTAAGAATCATCCGATCGAGTTATTTTAGGGGTCTAACATTATCATTTATGTCTTATATTTTGAAAAACTCGAAAAGTGTTTTCACTTTTCAAGAAAAGCCCTTTACAGGACTACCCTAAAACTTATGATAAAAGATTTCTATGGATGGTGACTGGTTTTATTAAAAATATATTAACAGTTGAACAAATTTAGATATTTTGTTAAATTCATTTCTCCGTTATTGTGTCAATTGACAAAGCATAGCAACGCCTCTAATAATCCAGTGTTCTGCTGGTCTTATTGTTGGAAGTCTCATTGCTATAACAAAATTTGTTGAATGACCCGTTGTAGAAAGAACACCTCGACGCTCACTAGTTTTATACAATGGGCAAGTATACGTTTTCTGTTCTTTAATTTCTTCTTTCTTCATTGGAACAAGCCATAACTGAAAAATAATAAGCATCAGAATCTGCATACATTTCGTTTTAATATTAGAGTTATATTTTACATTATATCAAACTTACATAAGGCATACTATTGTATAAAACTTTAGGATGACTTTCATCCAGAATCATTTCCTGCATATTAAATCTGGCCCCGTCCAGGAATAAGCCATAAACATAAACCCCATCTTCTGGCGGTGCTTTGAATTTTGTTTCCTTCAGTATTTCAAAATCGTAAACCAAAAGATCGATTGGAATGTGGTACTTTCTTGCATAATTTTGCCTAGCGCCAGTTAAGAAGGCTTGTGTAAAATAGAATCCTGATAACCAATAAGTTGAAGGAGGTCCATTTTCATACCACATCTGTAAACAAATTTAAATACACATAAAATCAAATTGCAAATAACGAGGGATCAACCTTTAGCAATCTGAATTATTGAAAAAAATACAAAGAGTTTAAAAGAATAGACCTGAATTCAGTAGTGGTTAACTCCTCGGTAGTAATCAAAATTTCCAGAAGTTAAAAATTATATTCTTAGAAATAATTATTTGATACCTGCAAGAATTGTAAACGTTCGAGGAAATCGATGATGTAGCTCCCTAAAGGTTTCAAAGATGGATAAGAATTTTGTTTCCATAGAGAAGGAATTTTACCAATCAATATGGATCCGAAAACTTCTTCGAGTTCGAAGGTCATCACAATAAGTCCTTTAGAATAAAGGGTTTAATTATTTAATTATTTACTAAATACTTTCTCAAAATAAGTATTTATAGAATATTTTTTCTTTTCTCACCCCCTATGGCCCTTTTTAAATTTATAAGGCTACTTCTTATGCACTGCAACAGTTTATTAAATCTTCCCATCTCCTGCAATAATACTGTATTCATACTTTGGTTATAAGAAGTTGGATACTTCTCAAGTGCCTCTATCAAGTTAAAATCTTTCGGAAGTTTACTGAGAACATCCGTTGCAACTCCGGAAATCACATCATCACTCGAAAGCTCTCCAGTTCCTGTTGATGTTTCCTATAAAAATACCATTAATTATAAAAATCTAATAAAATTATTTATTGATAATCAATAAAGTAGTTGTATAAGTTTTTGAAACATTTAAGTGATAATTGGTGGTCCAATGTACACGGATAATCTAAACATTAATGAGAATTATCTTTGGTAAATATCGGAGTAGTAGATTAAAATCAGTAAAGTTACTTCACAGTTTGATAGCTGGAAAAATATTATGTAAAATTCCAAATTTTCCATAAAAATTTTTTATTCAAAATTGTATAAATAGAATCGATTCACTTTGGTATTAAAAAATTCTTTTTTTTCTCATGATTTTGTAAATTTATAATTTTTTAAAGTAATTTTTTATTAGTTTTACTAATGAGCAAGTCAAATGTTTTTAAATATAAATGACATCCCATAGATCGTTTTTTTCACATAATTAAATATTTGTTAATAATTATTATCGATTTTAAGAGAGTAGTTTTCGTCTGTCCAATTACAGCATATAATTAATAAGTAGCTTTAGCTAATATAGTTAAATTTCCAATTTCGTGTAAACAAAATTTTTATTATTTAATTTGTATTGAAAAGTGAAAGGTTCCAGACATGTACTATAAGTCAGCCATAAATAGTTTTAAGTAGTGTAAGCCATGCACTTGCACAAATTACACAAAGTCGGTCATTTCTAACTCAACACTCATGGAAAAATTCCCGGTATTTTCCCGGGGTTCAAACACTTTTCCCAGTCATTAAAATTTTTAAATTTAAGCCTTCAATGCATAATTAGGTATTTAGGTATTTTAAGGCTAATTAGGTATTAAAAACCTTATTAGGTATTAAAAAAAGAATGTTAAAATTAATAAATCTGATACGAGCAATATTCTCAATTTAGAGTGTTTAGAATTTTTTGAAAATTGAACCATTTCAAAGGGAAACGATTTGAACTTCTCGACCAAAAATTGTTCCCATTTGAACTGATTTAATTCAAAATTTTTAATTTCCAAAGTATCAAACTGAAATGATTAAAATGTTAGAATTTTCAATAAAAAATTATTTAACAATGCAGGATTTTAATTAAAAATCTGTATAATTTTTAACGTTTAAATTCACTAAATTCAGACTAGTTGACTTTTAAGCAATTTTGCGCATCATCATATTAAGCATTATATTAAGCATCATCTTAATCATGGAATTTTGAGAAAAAAATTATTGAGTTTTAAACGTTATAGATTAAATTATTTTGAACTATTAAGGCCTTGATTTCTAAATTTGAATTAAATTCAAATTTAGTAGTGAATAATTCAAAATGGAACTCGTTTAATTTCGCAAAATTTATATGAAATCAAGTGGCCGGTCAATTAGCCACACTGGATATTGTAGAAATAAGATTTAACCTATTTATTGTAATCATCAAAGAATTTTGTTTCAAATTTATAAAAATTAATTATTGTTCGAATGTTCGTAAGTAATTCTTAATTGTTGTGAAATTTCCTATTAGGAGAACATGCTTTATTCAAAAGAATGTTAAGATTATCCAGAAAATCCGTAGTCAGTGAAAAAAGGTAGACCTGAGATTACAATTATTTTGTTGCAAATATTTCTATAACCAAATTATAATTATTTTTAATGTGATTTCTAAACGAAAAACTTCCTCGACAGCAAGAAATTTTTACTATTAATACTAGTATCTATCAATTTTACATGTAATGAGAGTATTTATAATTACATACAAAATGTATACATAGTCATAAGGCAAAAAATATATATGCAAGATGGATGCAGAGAGCTGTTATTCTTGGGTCGCTCCGTGTCGCTCCAACCCGTCATTGTAATTCCATCGTACCCTGCAGCCAACCATCTCACGGTCGTGGCCATAGGTGTAATTTACTGCGGATCTACTGGGAGCCAGTGTCATTTTTAGATGGCACTTATAATTATTTTCTTACCTTGAGATTCCAGAGGTCCTGACGTTCGTTAAAAAAATGAGATAGATAAGTCCATTTTATTTTATGAGAAATAACAACATTTTACGATAAATAATATTTATGTTCTCTTATAATAAAATAAATCTTACCTCTCGATCCTGAGAGCATAAAATCGATAGACAGTATAATTTGGACATAAATTTAATAAAATTTCGATAGCTAATTTTTGTGATTTTTAGGGTAGAATTCATTAAGTATGTACCTGAGTAAGCAAAAGTGACGAGAATAAAAGCTCTGTTTCTTGCTGATCTTTAATGATGTCAGCATTTTCATTCATACCAAAAACACTTGGTGCTGTGATGAATGGCAGATTTTTACTATATTCCAAATACACATCGTACTCTTTAGCAGTTGGACAGTAGTAGATGTCAGTTGTCTCATCAAAGTAGAAAGATTCATCTTCGATGATTTTTCTGTAAAATAAAAAATAAATCAATAGAACATAAAACTCCCTTTTTTAAGAATACTCCTTGCAACCAGGATGATATAAGATACTAACTCGCTATAAAACTTTTCCAAAATAGTAGTCAGCGTCCTGCGATCCCACTCATCGCTGACTCTTCCCCCATAATTGCACTCGCCAGTAAGATACTTTAGGGCCTCGAACTGTACATCATCATATTGATTCAAGAACATATTTAGTTGGAGGATACTGACTCTTAAATCAGTTTCATTAAATTCGTAGGGAGTGTTCCATCCAATAGGGCCGAATTTTCTCCTTTCTTGCACAATAGCATGGAAGAAGCAGAGACAGTAGAGTAGTTTCTTGAAAGCCTCACCCTGTTTGCAAGACTCAAAGAATTCTAAGTCACTGATAGGATCGCTCAGGTAGGATCTGATAATATTAGCTCTCAGGCCCTTTGGTGGTTCGTTTGTCATTTTAATCCCGTTTTGCAAAACTGTGACTGGGAAGTGTTCTGCTGGGTAGCTAGTCAACCATAATCGAAAGTCCGGATGAATTGTGTCAGGCATCAAACCCTCGCAAATCTTCTCTAGAGTGCTCATCCAACTTTTTGCAAGGTGGCAATTTTGAAGTACAACCCAGTTTCCGTACTTGACACCGTCATTTATCATTTGGTATGCGATTGGACCTTGACCTAAAGTTTAGATTTTTAAAGATTCTTTATTGAATTGGATTAGGGCAGTTTTTCTGAAGTTTGAAAAGGTTGAAATCTAGAATACCTTGACCAAGAGATAGAGAGAAGAGTCTGTTAGCTCCAAAGCCTTGATCATCGGCGAACTTTAGCATCACTTGTGCTGGATCTGCTCCAGGAGTCAATATAAATATTAAGGGAATGCAACAGTTGGAATCAGCGTAAGAGGCTGCCAAGTCGAAGGGAGGTGGATCCACGAATTCTGCACCCAGTTCGGCTGAAACGATGATTATTGCTCAATTGAACGACCTCAGGGGAAAAAGGTTTCCTAAACCCCATATTTATCCTCTGTCTATTCAATCAATCCCTTTAAATATTTTTCAATTTATAATAACTTCTATCCCTTTTAATCCCATCTTTCTATCCATATCTATTATCCGTTAATCCGCATCTAACCGGGATTCCAAAAGATAGGTTTGATAATAGATATATTAAGATCAGAAACCCGAATATTTTTGGCTGGACCCCAATTTAAAGGGTCTATTAAGGGTCCGGGTCAGGACCGGGCCCTTTAAATTCCTAAGGGTACGAATCCGAACCCAGACCCTTTAAGTAGGTAGGGAGGTCCCCGGACTCTTTACAATTTAGGGGTTCCGATCCTTCATTAAGATATAGAAAAGGATTAATCTGGAGAGACAAAGTACAGAAAAGAAATTCCGTGGATAGACTAATAATAGGTTTGAATAAAGAGACTGGGCTTCAAAAGAATTGGTATGGTTAGAAATAGACCCAGAGATTTATTGTAAATAGATGGAGAGATAGAAAAAGGTTGACATGGACAGGTGGTGGATAAAAAGGGTTGATAGTTGTAGGTACAAGGGATATAATCAGAGATTATGAAAGATAGGTGACACTGAACACGGTGGAAACACACATAAATAGAAAATGATATCATAAAAGGGATGCAGAGTGTACTTTGGGGAGATAGAAAATCTCTATCATTTTCTATCTAAAAATTTTGACTAACCTTCTACGAATCCTTGAACTGCAGGAACGACTTTATCAGGCCGAATGCATCTAAGCACCAACATCCTCTGAAATTTCGGCAAAGTATGGAAAGGTTCTGGAAAAGATTCGACTTGCGGTTCCTTCGCGTCTGAAAGTTTCTTCCACTGATCCAGGTTTTCCGTAAAAGCTGTTCTAATTCCCTGAAAGAATTTGTTTTTCATTGGATTTATTATTTGAACGGTCAAAAGTTTCCGAATACCTCTTTTTTAATGACTGACAAAGTTCTCTTAATTTCAAAAATGTCAGAATTAAAAATTTTCTCTTCGAAGGGTTGAATGCTTTCAAAATTCGGTATGAAATAAGCCCAGGATGCAGCCAATTTGTCTATTTTTTAGTAGATATTGCAAAAATAGTGTAAATTTCAATGTTTTCTTAAATTTTCAATAACTTCGGTAATAATCAATATTTTTCGATGTTCTTGGGCTCATTTTTGAGCTATTTTTCTAGTTTGTAAATGTATGAAACATATAACCAAAAAGTTTCTATAAAAGTCCCTTTAAAGTATATATATATTGAATGTTTTATTTTTATTTGCCTACAGATAAGATGTTTTCACATTTTTCCAACTTCAAGTTCTTGCACTTAGGATTTTTTTTTAGATTAATTGCTCATAAGCTGCTGCGATACTGAAAAAAATAGCTTGAAGATGAGCACAAGAATATTAAAAATATTGATTATTACGGAAGTTATTAAAAATTTGAGAAAATATTTAAATTCACACTATTTTTGCAATATCTACTTTAACAATAGACAAATTGGCTTCATGCTGGGCTCATTTCATACAGAACTTTGAAACCATGCAACCCTTCGAAGAGAAAATTTTTTAACTCTGACATAATTGAAATTAAGTTAACTTTGTCAGTCATCAAAAAAGAGGTATCAGGAAACTTTTGACCGGTAGTGTATGTACGATTTAAGAACGAAAATGAGATTCAGGATAGGGAAGAAGACCAACTTGGAATCCTTCAACATCGTCGAGCCGGCATAGTTCATTCCACAATGTAATTGGTAGCCATTGAGTAGGGTTGACATGAGGGTTGTCAAGACCAACGCCCCCGGTTAAAAGAAACATCCACTGCGGTTTTGAGATCTCCCCCTGATTGTCTAACAAGTTGACAGTCAGTAAAAGCGAGAAGAGTAGTTTGTCTTTCTCAAAGAGGGACCTGCAGATATTTACGTAGAGGGAGTAGGTGAAGTACTTGGTTAGGTCCTTGAGTCGAGCTTCCATGTTCTCTTGGGGTTCCGTATTGTCAATGGCCATTTTGAAGAGATTCACGAACCAGGTCAAGGAGTATTGATACATAGGATCGATATTTGCTAGAATAGCTGAAATTGAATCACAGATTTCTGTTAGAATTACAATTACAATCTGAGTTTGAGACTGTTTTTTTTCTAATCCTACAATACACTACCTGCAGTAAAAAACAGGACTGTAGAGTGAACAGCAATCGGTTGGTACTGCAACCTTGTCAGATCGATTGATTTTTCTGTAATCTCAGCTGCAGCTTGTTTAACTTGGATGTCGTTACTCAATACTTTCGAAGAAGTCAAGACATTTATTGCCTCCTCATCCTCGAGAATATTCCCTTCTGATATGGATAGAACTTCCAATATCTTGTCCTCTGTCTCTTTCAAAAGCCTGCAGAAAAAACCTTGGATAGGGTTTGATTCTTTCAAGTGAACTACTTGTTATTTATCTTTGAAAGTACTTTTTGTTAGCAGCTCCTTGAATGATGAGAGAATTCTTTTCGGATTCTAGATCTGGTCTCTCCTTTGCTACCACAATTCCGAGAAGTTGATCCTCTAAGCCACCAGGAGTTATCACAAAGTTTAGGAGTGTTACTTTAACAGCAATTTCGGGCAGGTAGTGTGGGTTCCCCAATTTTGTTGTGATGTACAATCTAGGAGGATGTAAAATAAAAAAATATATATAAATATATATATATATATATAATAAATAAATAAATGTATTTTAAGAGTGTCAGTATTTCGTTTTTGCTAATGAATTTTCAATACCTAAAATCAGAGTTGTATTCTACAATAGCATCGCCAAGTTTGATGCACAATGCTCCACCTTGTTTAAAAGTCAATTTCAGCAAAATTGGCTCTAACACTACATCTAGTTCCTGTCCGATATTTTCCAACAGTATCGGTTGACCGAATTGAATCGCATTTTCGAGAATTCTTGGATAGTCGTTTTGAGAAAGTCTAATGATATTCATGTTGTTCTGCTTCTCCATGTTTTTAATCCATTTGTTGGCTTGGCCTTGAGGATCTATCATCAAAGGCCACCTTCTTGCATTCCTGTAGTTTCAATTGTATTATAGGATTTAAGCTTATGATTTCGATTTTGAAACATTATAATATTTCTACGAAATTACTTTACGATGATCCCATTGTCAACAGAAAATGAATCTGTTGGTAAGCCGGCTATATTCCAGGATCTGATCAAAACAGGATCGCCCAACACATCTCGTAGTTGGAAATCTTGAGTACAGACTACGTTTAAATTGCTGCAGAGCTGAACCCAAGTTTCTATTTGTTTGACTCGAAAAGGCATTGTGAATGGCCCTAAGTAGGCCGCGACTCCAGAGGCGATGATTATATCTCCAGTTAAACGATAATATCTACACAAAATTTCATAATTTTAACAAAATAACTTGATTTTTTTTGAAGCTGGTAATTCTAATAAAATACCTATTGCCTAAGGCTTCAGCAGCTTCAGACCATCTAATATATTCTCCTCCTAATCCTCCAATCAGTTCCTCTGCTCGTTTCAGTTTTAGTTCACAATCACTAACCTTGTCCATCATCTCTTGATAATCAGCTTTCTTTTTCGTCAATATTTCTTCCAGTGCTGTCAGTTTTTTCTATTCACAGAGATCATATTCCAATTTAGAATATCCATAGTTATCAATAAGATATTTAAACCAATCTATACCTGAATCTGACGCAATTGTTCTCTCTTGATATTCAACTTCTCCATCGCATCATTATAAACAGCCTGAGCTTCTGCCAAAGCTTTTTTCTTTGGAGCCACCACCTTTGCAACTTTATCACATTCTGAAATGGCATAAACCCACTTACAAAGTCCCTCACAAGCAGTTGAAGCAGTCTTAATTTTCTCCGGGTCGAAGTTCACATTGGTTAAATAATGTTTTCTAATCTTCTCAACAACTTGTTCAGGAATAGTGTCCTTATCAAAGTTAACCAGAGAATCCAGAAATTTCACATCACTTAGGACCTTTAATGATACTTTCCAATAGTCTTCACCCATCCTTCCATCTGGCATTTGTACCCTTTCAGGTTTAACTTCCTTAAGAATGCAAATACTTTCCATGACTAATTTGACACCAGCTGGTGGACTTTTCATGGCCTTAACTACAGCAATATCAGCTACAGTTAGAGTGTTTAGAGCTGCTTGAGCTTTGAGCAAAATTGGCATTGCCTCTGCTAAATTTGCATCACATTCTGCTTTTATTTCAGCTGCTTGAGCTGCCACTTCCTGCATAAAATATAGACAAGATGAGTAAGGAACACAAAAATATTAAAATAGTTAAAGAAAATATTAAAGTAAAATACCATAGCTGCTTCTTCATCAACCCTCACAACTTTCTCAATTTCAGCAACTTCAGCACTTTCCTTCTCAACAGTAGCTAAAATCTTTTGAACATCTTGAGCAGATGTAACTAAAAGAGGTTGGAGACGTTTTAACGTATCCTGCATTTCAGAAACTTCTTGCTGGGTTCCATCCAGTCTTCCAAGACCTCCTTCGTATCTTGCTTTTGCCAATATTATCTCACTTTTAAAATATATTATAAGATGAGAATTTGAAATCACGATCATATTAAAAATATAATATATCCCCACCTTCTTTTTTTGCTCAGCAAATCTTTAAAGGTATTAATCATTTCCAAATATGAAGTAGGGGTAACATAGGTATGTCTTCCAAGACGTGCTAAAAACTCTTGACTTAATTTTTGGGTCGAAGTGTGGAAAAATTGGCACATATCGATACCAGATTTTTTCTCGTGGTTTGTAAGTTCCACTTCGCCAAGGAATCTTGTGGCTACAGCTAGTAAAGCATCTTCCGGCCAGGGCTACTTTTTAAAATGATAAATGAACATAATTCTACACTTGTAATAAATAAACTGCGTAATTGTTATTTCTTATTAGAGAACTGACCTGAAGCCAGTCGATAGTGCAACAATTAACAAGAGCTGGAAACTTTCTGATCCTATTTCGGAAACCATCACCTATTGCAGACATAGCAACAACAATATGCAACTGCTCACGTGCTAGTTGAATAAACAAATTAAAGAGAGCAACGGGACTTCCATCTGTTTGCAACGATCTTTCTCTTTGTCGATCAACTTGGCGCATTTTTTCACAGATCTCAGCTTTTTCATCAGCACTGAAAAGATTAGGAACCTAAAAGAAAATAATTTAAAAGGAATCTTTACTAAGGAGAATATTATCTTTTCATAGAACTAAACAAATACCTCGCCTGAATTCAACATGTTGTTAATATCCTCCAAGAAGCTTTCTTCCTTGATTTGAGAATCAGTAAAGAGAAAAGTAGAATGGAGTTCAGTAGCTGTCGTTTTTTTCAGAATTAATTTAATATCCTCATGCCATTCATGCATGCTATATTGTTTACTTATTTCCACTTGGTATATATCGTAGTCACAAATATGAGATGATAATCTGGTTAAAGATTGTCTTCCAGAACCACCAACACCAACTAGAAGTGCATGACTTCGTGGTTGTTTGATGATTCTTGATATTCTTGACAAATGTTCAATAGCAAATCTGCAAATCATAATATACCAGATAAAATTGATTCTTGTTTGAATTATTTTTACAGCTTAAAATTACCTGAAGAGAACTAGATTCATAGGTTTCTTTGTCATTGTGTTGTACTCGATTAGATATGTCTCTACAATACCACGTAAGTGTTCCAAATCTGCTACTTCTTGATATAATCGAACGTCTGCTTTTGGGTCCGTAAAGTCGCAATAAACTAGTTTTCTTAATTCATTGTCACCCACCTGATCAAAAATAATTCAATTATGCCGGGGAAAACGGAACCGGTGGCACCTGATTTGAGAATACTGTTCTAATTAGGATTCAAGAGCCAAAAGTTTCTAAAAATAATTTCAATTTACCGATTTCTTATTTCCATCTAAAAGATCACTAAACATTTCATCCATATCTGTTTTCATTCGATTTTTAACAGTAACATGCAACTGTTTGATGAGCCAGTTTATATCAAATTGATCCACAAGACGATCACCAAAAACTCGAAGGACTTCGTGTACCCAAAGCCTTTTCATATTCACCAAAGTGGGCATAGTTTCAGGAACAGATAGAAGAACACCCTAAAAATTTGAATTAATTACTTCAGCTAATATTTTTGGATTACGAATTAATTATGGAAGTGTTGTCAATGACCTGTATCACTCTCGAAAAATCACGAAGGTTGAAGATATAGTGGGATTTTGCTGGAGTTGGTAAAAGATTTTTTAGGCTTTCTTTATAAATATCTAAAGTTGCGAGTACGATCTGATCAATACATGGATCGAAGTCCTTACTGAATCCTCTGTCAAAAATTTGAAATTAGAAAAATATTAAATTTTCATTTTAAGAATTAGGTTGGATCAGAATTTTGTCGAACCTTGTGTCTAGATGCCAGAGAATAATTTTACTGAATATGGTTATCATGACTTCGTCTTCGAATTCGGAAATGGTTAAAACAAAAAAGTGTCTCTTGAATCTAGGCGAGACATCTTTTCCTCCATCAATTGGTGGACTCATCGCACACATCAATTGAATCTCTATCAAATTCAATGGTGTAATTTCCTTTCGATCATACCTGTTTTTAAAGCAATATAAGATAACTTTTCAGTATTTTCGTTTCTACAATATTGATTTTTCCTCATTATCTTTATTTTAATATTTTAATTCTTGAACTTTAGGTACCATAGCCAGTGATCCAGCCATTGTCGAAGAAGTTCAATAGGTGGTTGTGCTCCATAAATTTCTTTCATAGGCATAGATACATCATCCACAAACACAACCCATCGTTTTCCAATTGGAGGACCATAAACTCCCTTTCTTCTTCTGTCAAGTTTGCTCATGATGATATCCTGAGTCTGATTGGCTGTAGTTTGAGCCGAAAAATTCATGATCAAGGGTTTATAAACCGTTGTATCATTTTTCTTCAGCAAAAAATCAGTCACATAAACTGATTTTCCGGTACCAGTGGACCCAACAAAGAGAACTGGTTTCTGATGTTGCGCCAGCATTTGGAAAAGGGCTGTGTATCTAATTGTTTCAACAGTTGGTACGATTATTTGGTTTACTGGGATGTCCCTTGGAATTGGAGGTGTGTTCAGAAGTTCATCTGACCACAATTTCCATTTTCCCTTTCCCTGGAAATTTTATTAGTAAAAGCTTGAAATCATTGTTTCAAAAGAAAATCGTTTCAAATTTAAAATAAGACCTCTCTGATGAATCTGTAGTCAAAAACAAGTCCATCTTTAGGCATCACGAAGATGTAAGGCTTATGAGGTGGAGGCACTGGTTCAGGAAAATTAAATTTCTTTGCCAGAGAAGCAGGAAATTGTTTTTCTAAAAGACCACGGAATAAAATACTAAAAGTTTCTCTGTACTGTGCCTTTAGGGTTCCACCCATTGCCCATATACAGGAAAAGAAGAAGGACCCCTACAACATTATTAAAGTAAGCTTTCTATCAAAGAATAACTATTTATGATACAAGTGCGCAAAATACGCGATTGCTGAAGAGTGTGAAAATTGCAGCATGAGCTGGCTGTTCGAAGTACAAGCCGGAGGTTGGTTAAAAAAAACTTCTACGAGCGCGAAAACTTGATGGCAAATGCTGCAATCAAACGAGTAGCAATCGCTTGTGCGCAATTGTATCACACGCTATTTTTTGCAACAACAATCCGAGAAAATTATTTAACACTATTTTTCACTTTTCATTAAATTTCCAATCCCGTATGGTGGTTTTCAGTCAAATTTTTGGTAATTTGTTTGAAAGAATTTTTAAAAATATTTTTATCGTCGATTTGTAAAATATACGTGTTTAAAATTGCGCATGCACCATTATTATTCTCGTATACGGTATGTGTTGGATTGACAAAGCATTTTGCATATCATTTAGAGTAATGGAAGTCCTCACTTTCGATGTGGATGTTGCAAAAAATAATTTTTATATGTAAAAAATAATAGTTTCACCTCGACTTGTGCTCTTAGGTCTAATTCGCTAATTCCTGCGGCTAACTTTTCATCCTTATAGTCATCGAGGTAACAGTCCATTATATAAGTTATTGATCTTAAGAGATTTGAATCCGGCATTGGACATATTTCCTTTTAAAAATCGTGTTTATTATTTATATTTAAATAAAATATTTCTTAGGTGTACTATAGTCGGGCCTCAATTATACGAACTTCGATATCTTGAACTTTCCCTCATCTGTTGCACCCACCACTAGTCGCCCTGATTGTTTTTGAAGTTTGCGCAGATGGTGCGAAAAGGTTAAAAAAATCCGCTGTTACTTATTTCTGCGTACATGTCTACTGCGCAACTTCACTCCTCCTCCGAGTGACCGCGATAACCTGAATCACTCTCCCCGAAAAGTTCATAGAATCGAGGTCCGACTTATTATGAGAATTTTGGGACATCTTACCACAGTGACCTGCCTTACCAAAGTTCGGTATGTGGTTCGGTTACAGGCTGACCATTGATTGAATTGGACCAGCCGATAAGTTCTTTTCATCAGTGGATAACAAGTTGGCAAAAGGCTTTGTTCAATGACAAGTGTTTATTTTTTTTATTAATGGAGAAGTTTTTGGTAAATAAGTTCTTTCAAAAATAAAAAAGGAGTTTTTGTACCTTAACATCAGTCGTTGAACCATGCTATCGATGAATTTTTAATTTACTATTATAAGTCGGTTGGTAAAATAGTGCTATCGGCATAGTGCAGTAAAGCTGTTTAACCGACTCTTGCCTAATTGAAAAATAACCATTTAGCACTGACGAGAACTACTTGCAGAAATGTTCCAATCTTTTACCACTGGTCCATACAACTTTTTGCCTTATTTAAACGAATTATTAACGATTACAGAATCTGGAACCAACCAACTTACCGAGCGTCACGTCGATAAAGTATGTCATGATGGTAAGTTGTCCCAGAATGTCATATTAGTACGAGGGCTGTTTCATAAGTCAGTGACTTTTTGAATTTCCCGCGCAGTAACTTTAAATGCAACACAGCTCTCGTCAACGCCATCTATGAATAGACTACTGTTAAGTTTTGAGCAAGCTGGGTCATTTAGTTTGTGTTTGACAGCCATTGAAAGCAGAGAACCTCGTGAATTTCAACGAAAATGGAAAAAAGTGAATTTCGTGTGCTGATTAAGCATTATTTTTTGCGTAAAAAAAACCATCACTGAAACCAAGAAAAGGCTTGATATATACTATGGGAACTCCGCACCATCAATTTAAATGGTTAAGAAGTGGTTTACTGAGTTCCGTTGTGGTCATACCAGTACAAGAGACGCTGAACGTTCTGGTCGCCTAAACGAGGTCCTTACACCAGAAATCGTCGATAAAATCCATGGAATGATATTGGATGATAGCAGAATGAAAGTGCGTGAGTTGGCTGAGGTTGTAGGCATCTCAACTGAGCGGGTACATCACATTTTACATGAATATTTTGGAACGGGTGGTATGTTCGCTGGAGGATGTTGCTCTTCTTCTTGCCGATAAAGAGCTTCATATCCGTTTTTGCGCAGAAAGCATACCTGATCTCTCAAATACTAAGGCGTTTTATAGGCGTATTCCGGGTGCATATTGACCCAACGTTCATGTAACCTCTTCATGACTCTTCTTCACGCTGGTGAAGTTCTTTGCCAACAGGTAAGGATGTCCCTCCTGAGTTGGGCCGACCACTCAAATCTATGTTCTCGCGTTTTTTCGGGGTCATTGCCTGGTCGTCGCCTCGGTTCGGTCCTGTTGCCACTCCCAACTGAACCATGGCCTCCATCCTAGAGAGGCCTATTGTGGGTGGCCTATTGTCGTAGCTCTTGGGCGATGGGATCGCCACATCCCTACGCCTTATTTTTATTTATATTATTTTATCATTCTTTCTATTTATTATTCGGTAATTCATATATTTCTTATTTTAATTCAATAACAATTTTTTTGTCTAATTTCTCAGTGATACCATTTATTTAACAACTTTCAAATTCAATAAATATCGTCACAAATTGATGTAATAACTAACCCAAAATAATTTCCAGTAGGCGTAGCAGTTGTTTAAACAATTTTTGGAAACAATTGACACATTTTACCCATTTTTTCATAGATAGACTTAATTTATTGTCAAGTTAACTAGAAATGTCTTGCCGAAGATGGATTGCTGTCACATTTTTCAAATTGCCAGAAACTATTTAATATTTAAACAATTTTTATGGAAAAATGCGAATTCGAATAGATTTTTTTATGAATAGGCCTAATGCTTGTTTTGCGCAGTTTGTCAGATGCGTGTTTGCATACTTTCTAACGGAAATACAGTAAGGTGAAATAGACTAAACGTGTCAATAATTCTTGTTGTTCAATTTCTAAGTACACCGAAAAAACCATATTGTAATATTAAGAGTATCATATTCTTACAGGCTTTTTTCATTCTTTTTTTTATTCTTAGTAATTTTCTTAATGAACTGAGCGAAATTCTTACTTTAAGAGTATATTCTAACCAATCTTAAAATGAGAATATGAGTGGGGAAAGAAGACATGCCCAAAGGAAAATGCACCTTGCTCTGTTTAATCATTTTTTTTATGTTTTGTGCGTCGTGCTTTTCGATCAGTTTTTCGAATTCGTAATAAATGACAAGCTCGAAGAAATGAAACCAATTCTAATTTGACGTAAGAATTAAGAATGATTTCGTTTAAAGTTATTTTGTGCCTTGTTTTTTATTGCTTGCTTTCGGAGTTTAATCTCTTTTTACATTAAGAATATATTGGTGCCCATTTAAGTTTCAAATATTCTTGAACTTAGTGGGAAATTCTTACAATTAGATAAGAAAATATATTCTCAATGTAAGAGGGCCTCCATCGTAAATTAAGAATATATTCTTGGCGCCTATTGAAGTTGAAAATATTCCTAAACTTAATGGGGAATTATTAAAATAAGAATATCGTTTTTTCGGTGTAGTTACATACTTGTATCAATATGCTATGTGCTAGGAGGTGACGTAGGGTATTTAGAAGTTTCTCAATATGGCCTTCTTACTGTTTCAATAAAGCTGAAAATGCTACACAAGCACGCTATTTTATTCGAATATAAAAAAAAGTAAAACATGTTACTTTTCAATTCAAAAATAAACCACCCAATTTTGATAGGTACAACATTTAAAATTTCATTTAATCAGCTAAATGAACTCATTAATAATATTCTGTAATCAGACAGAAGAAAAATACTGTCTTCAAATGGAAATCAATTATTTCTAAATATTTAATTGGCTGGAGATAAAACACAAGAGACATAAGAGTGAAAGGTTTCAGACATATGCCCTTATGTAAACAAATAACTTTGTTGGTTTAAAGTAATCAGATTACATCAATTATTTCTTACGTTTCAGCTAGTACGAGAAAATATATTTTCTAAATTCAACAAGTACTTTCAAACATATAATTCATTTAATTGAAAACAGTTCTAAAACGTAATTATTTAAAATCACTAACCAACAAAAGCGGGTGCTAAGCGGGATTATGGTATTTTTCCGCATTTGAAGTGTTAAGTAAAGCGCTAAATGAATAAAAAATATAGGCACCAATACTTCAAATATCACAATATATCAGAAAATGTCTATTAACAGGTCACTGGCCGATACCATATAAAAACAACACAAATAAATATTTCAAGAATAAAAATAATATTACGATGATGTCTTTTTAAATAAAAAGCAATATTTGTAATGGCAAACTTTCAAAACAAATAACAAATATTTATGTTTACAATATATTTTTTTTCAATTAAGTCTTTCTTACTATCGCTTTTTATCAATTCTTAAAAAATTGTTAAAATTTATAAAATGCTGGCTTAATTTTTCAGGGAAAATATTATATGTAACTCTTTAATTTCCACATTTGAAAATAAATTTTTCTATGGTTGGCATTGTTCGAATAAGTAAAAAGCAAACATTTTTTATTCAAAAAACTATATTAAAAAATTATTCACTTATTTTCAAAATTCCGAACAGTAAAGTTATAGGCAATTCTTTCCCTACAAAATTGCGCGATGATTTACGAAAATTCAACCCTTTTTAAAAAATTGGTAAGAAGCGATAATAAGACGAAATTAAATTACAAAAACTATTGTTACAATAATGACATCTCGTAATTTTTCAACTTTTTTCGCGAAAAAGCATGTTTTTTTTTGTCAAAAAGACATGGCTGGCGAAATAATTTCAATTCTTAAAGTCATAAATAAGTGTTTTACAGAAACCTGATTTTTGGCTCATCTACTTTAAATGAGGGTTTACTCACGCTTGAAATCTTTTGAAATATTTTAACCCTTTCGAAATTTCTTAAAATGCCTTAGAATCTTTTAAAGCTCATGGAATCTTATAAATTTCTTTGAACCCCATTGAAATTATATAAAATCATAAAAGTCCCATTGAAAGCTTTTAAAATATTTTGCTATCACTAGAAATACTGTGGAATTCCTTAAAATGTTTAGAAATCACTTGAAATCCTATGAATTCCATTTAAATATTTTGAAATACTTTGACAATCCTTAAAATATTTTAAACTTTTTCGGAATCACTCGAAATCCTCAGATTATCCTTGAAATCGCGTTTTTTTTCTAAAATGTTTAATTTTTTGTCCACTTTTTACGTAGAGTGAGATGAAAATCAATCAAATTTAACAAACATAATTGTTTCAACAAATTATTAACGTTTATAACTATCTTTTTATATAAAAATGCAAGATACTTATAGTTTTTTTTTGCAAGTTATAATTTTGCTCTTGGCTTTTTAGTTACGAACAAACACTAAATAAACAATTAGAAGAATAATTTTTAAAGCAATCTCTTTTCTTTAGTAAATCTATTTTTTTCTTGAATAAAACGGATATTTGAAATACTCTTTAAATTTTCTGTATGTATCACGTTAAATGTAAGTTTTTGCGGAAGTATTTACTGAGAGACGTTTTGTTTAAATTAATATTATTATTTGTTTGTAATTAAGCAGACACAGAAAAACTAAAAATTTCAAGAACGAAAAAACACGCTACTTTCCACCATTACTCTAAAAAAAGCTATTTATAAATCCGAATAAATTGTTCAAACAATTATGTTTGTTAACTTGCATTAATTATTATCTCACTAAGTAAAATGTAGACAAAAAGTTAAAGTTTAAGGAAAACACGCATCTATCTAGCGTTAATGTAGAAGGGGACAGTCTTAAGCAATAATAATTCATTTAAACCATTATGTTTGTTAAATTTTATTAATTGTTACCTCGCTGTAAGTAAAGAGTCTACAGGAAGTTAAACATGTGAAAAACGCTATTATCTAGCATTACTATAGGAGAAAATAGTTATAAAGAATGATAATGTCTTTAAACAATTAGGTTTGTTAGATTTAATTCATCATTACCACACTCTAAGTAAAAAGTAGAAATAAGTTTAAAATGTTCTGAAATAACTGCAACTTTCTAAAATTATTCAAAGAGAATATTATTATAAACAATAAAAAATAGTTTAAACAATTATTTTTGATATTTCGAATTATTCTTCACCTCACTTCAATTAAAAAGTGTACAAAAAGACGAAAAATGGAGAAGAAATGCAACTTCCCAGCATTATTCTGAAATAATATTGTTACAAATAATAATAAATTATACGGACAATTATTTCTATCAAATGTAATTTGCTATTGCCCCGCTCTACTCAAAAAGTTAAAAATAAGTTGAAAAATTGAGAAAGAACTGCGACTTTCTAACTCTATTCTAAGATAAAACTGCTAAAAACATTAATAAATTGTTTAAGCAACTCATGTAAAATCTAATTATGAGTACGAACTAGTATTTTATGTGGTAAGAACAATTTGTATTTAAAAAACCGCCAAAAATCATAACTAGCGCCAAAAACTCTTAAAACTCAATTTTTCACTGATGGGGTTTTTTTGGGACCCCATTAAACAAAATTGACGATTTTGAATAAAGTGCACAAAAACGTATTTTTTTATTATGGAAAATACGTGTTAAACTTCATAGGACTAGCGGAACCTCTAAATTTCATTAAAAAGACGCATTCATTTGTTTGTATATTCAAAAAAATTTAATGGTGGTATGCAAGAAAATTCGAGAAAAAAAATTTGGACACATCCAAAATTCGAATAATCAACCCATCGGTATTAAAAAGTTAACAGCAATGAATAATTTTTCTTATCAACTGAAATAAAGTTCTATCTTTCTGTTAAAGTAGATAATAATTGAAAAGAGACACTGAAATATTTCGCCTCCACAACTATCCGAAATTAAACTAAAAGTAGTTGCGAACAAATTGAATGTTAGCAGCGGACTGTACTTTTAAATTTAAAACGTAATAGAAGGAGAAATGTCAAGTCATTCATAAGCCAATCTGGCTTTCAAAACAATGAGTGTGAGATTTTCGTGATATTTCGTTACACCATTTTTTTAGATAGAAACAAATGTTCATTTTTTTTAAAGGTAATTTAACTACGTTGACTTTAAATTACTTAAAGAACGAAGTTGAATCTTTGGATGAAGGCTTATGACTTGTATAAACATTACAATAATTCATGACAAAAAATATACTGATGTAGAACGTTTTTTTCAATGAATCTATGCATTATTTGTTAATGGCATATTCAATTTCTTTTATCATTTTTTGAATTTTTGTGCTATTTTCACCTAATTATTATCATTATTACTGTATCTGCCTCCGTAACACGTCTTTCGTCTGCTAAGTTGAAGGTTCTATATCGTTCTGTAGATAATAAATCTAGCAGATAAGGAAAGTTTGAGATCTGACTTCAATGTTCCTCGATCCCCTCCATGGAACATGACGAATAAATAAATCGTTGTTTCCTGTCTATTGGTCCAGCGCTTTCCATGAATAACCAATCAAGTTTGCAAAATTTCTGCTATCCTTACTAAAAAGCTTGACTACAGGATAAGGTCCAGTATAAATATAGTAGCGTTTATTAAGTTGCTGTTTATACGAAGTTCTTGGATGATCAATTTTCTGTTATCTGTCATTGAGTCCATTCAGAAAGAATGAAATTTGTTACGGAAATTCTAATCTTTGTCTTCGCTACTTCTCTCGATTTGATATGTAAGTTCAATTCAATATATTCATTATTTAATATTTATAGCAAATTTTACACACATATTTTCTAAATCGTTCACCATTTTAGGAGTTTCCAGTTCGAATGTTGTATTCCTAAAGTGTTCAAACATCAACATTCTTTTCATTGTAAGATACACGCGAAAAATTTGTCCTTGAAAAAGTCAAGAATTGTCTGAATTGCTTAATGAAAAATATCTGTAAGCCTAAAGTCTTCCGAATTCAACGATATATAAGTATATCAGTCTATGCTCACCATTTGAAAAAAGATTACAGCAAATCAAATTTTTATAGATCAAACTTTATATCTTTTGAGGCCTCAATTGTTGATAAAATGATAAGAACCAGTTATACAAATTTCATATTTGTACTAAAAGTCTTCATGCAATGAATAGAACTTTATTTGTAAATGTATTACTGACTTCAAATCAAAGGGGCTTGGCTCCTGTCGGATTTTTTTTTACACTAACCAGATATTTCGCGATTATTTTAAGCACAAAAACAAAAGAATGGCCTGAGTAGAGAATTGTATGGTCCTAATTTTTACCCAGGTTCTTGGGACCTGCTATGGGTTGGAAAGGAACAACTTTCAAAACAATAACAATTTTCTACTTTTTTCTCTACTTCTCCAAAATATCAGAGAGATTCAGTTTCTGTGAGATATTTAGCACCTAGAGCCCTTTCTGTATGCTAGAATTTACGGTTTGAGCCAATATAATTCCACTATTAAGTTACTTTCATGAAAATATGTTGATTAACGTCTATAAAAAAATGGAAAATTAAGTTGTCTCAAGAAGTGCGTAAGCAATTTTTGTTTTGTTTCTGGGGTTAAAATGATTGCGAGATATCCCATAAGTGTAAACAGAAAAAAGGCGGGAGGTGCAAGCCCTTTAGGGTTGAAGTCAATTAGCTTAATAAAAACACGCCTAAAGTGAGCGACAAGACGGGAACTTTAATGCGGAGAGGCAACAAATTGCGCTTTATTATAATTAATAAACAATATGGTCAACAATATATGATTAATGTATTCACACAATGGGTAGGGTCTTCCTTTAAGTGAAGTTTTTCATGCAACATGTCACAAATAACGCTCTGAACATAGATTTTTTTAAAGATGTGCACATGATTCCGATGTGTCTTCTCATTCTGTACCCAATAAGCAAAAATGGAACAGTTAAATTTTCTGTTTGAAAAATCAATATTGAAAAAAAATAGTTTTCTACCAGTTAAATTAAACAAGAAAAGACGAATTTTTGACGTACGAACCCAGTGTGCACTTATTAGCGGCTATTTTTACAAAGTACAACAATTTCATAAATGTATATTTTTCTCAAAAATATTAGGTGCAGTGTTACCACGAGATGGAGGAAATCGTATGGTAGAAACCTATAATCGAAACCGCAAACCATTGGACCCTCTTCCAGGAAGCCACATTTATGTACAAGTCAAAGGTGGCCGTATTCTTAAGGGGGTTCTGGATGATAATCTTGAAGGAACTGGCCCTCTAGAGTGGTTCATGACAGCAATCGAGGGTCGCACGCAACTCTCTGCAAGGCTGCACACTATCCAGAATAACGATAATCCTGAAGTTCAAGAATACCGCATTTTTATACCAGTAGGAAGAAATTTTGCTTTAGCAGCAATTCTCGAGCATCAAGATTTCAGTGCTGCAGTGGGTAGCAACAACGTTCTTGTACAGGTTGACCGTCCTGAAGTTACTCTTCGCGCGGCACGTCTGAAACCTACAAACGGTCAAATTCCTGCCTGGCTTCATGGTCTTGTAAGTCCCCCTGCTTGAAGCTTGAATCATGATGTTGATGTACTTTCACCCTGTGAAGCCTTAGTCGATTCAGCGACGCACATCTCGCGACCTCTCCTTGTTAAAGGCTTTCCGCTCTATGCATCCCTGCATATTAGAGATTTTAACTTGGCCCTGATAATGTCCGAAGTTGATTAGTACACAATGCCTCATGCGCAGCGCTTGTTGTCCTAATGTTTTGCTATGACCTTGGGACGTTAAGAGATCGCTATCTTTGTTTGAGATGCATAGCGCTGGAAGCTTCAAATACTTGAAAAGAAACGGAACCCCCGCAAAAAATATCATATCCTTACTTTCTTGAAACAAACAATTATTTTTCTTATGGATCGCTCTTTGCTTCATTATTCCAATCAGTAAAATGTTAGTTGATTTGAATTCAGAGTATAAGATAGATAAGAAATAATATCGTATTGTTAATCATATGCATTATATTGGTGTGTAATATTTCTTTTCGTCAAATAAAGGTAAATTTATTATTTAATTTGTTAAATTAATCCTCGAATGGAACCAAATCCGACTCGTGAATCCATCGAAAATGGAATTAATATTAATAATAATTTGTGAAAAAGCGTCCGGTCGTTATTACTTTCGATCCACCGGGAATAGACGATCGAGTGTTAATCCAAAATTAACACCGGGTGGGTTATCGATTGCAATTCATCCAGCAACTGCATTTACTCCATAACGGCGGAATTTGCTAGAGACTTGCGACAGTGATCCTGATTTCAAATTAAATTTCCCGCCATCTTTATTTTTTTTTTAATTCAGCTATTTGTTTAATCGAAATTTGTGACACTCAACTTATTAGTATCATACCGGTTTGAATGAGAATTCTTAAAATTTCAAGAATTTGAAATTGAAGATATTGAGGGAATTAATTAAAGTTAGTTAAAAACAATATGAAATCAATTTCCAGTAAATGAAAGAAATAAAGAATTGAACAATGAATTAATGAATTACAGAGAATTTAATGCAATTTTGTAACATTCAGAGTGAAGAATACTAAGTTAGAATATTGAATTCTATTCAATTCGAATTTATTAGAGCAATTGAAGAATTTTAAATCTTCGAAATGAAAATATTTTTAAAAATCATTCAAACTGCATCATTTTTATTATATAAGTTAAATATTGAAACATGCTATTCCGAACCTTAAAAATTGAAGAATTTTCTAATTTAAATCTTCAAAATTCAACCACGAATGAAAAAAACTTTCAAAAATACATTATTTCAAACAATAAACATTTGTAATCAATTAAAATTCAATTGTAAATCTGAACAATAGAAAAATATTAATTTAAAAATCATTAAAATTGAAGAATTTTTAGTTATAACTGTTCAAAATTTTATGAATTTGAAATTTAAATCTTTAAAACTGAAGAGATTTTGATTTTGAAAATTTACACACATGTAAAAATTATGAACGTTTCAAATTTCAGAATAAAAAATTATGTGATTCTGATTATTTACAAGTCACATTTTTGCGATTTCGAGGATTTATTTTTGAAAATTCGTAACATTTGATCTTACAAATCGTCAAAATTTAAGAATTTTGATTTGCACACTTTTGAAATTGAAAAGTTTTCAACTGTAAGTAATCAACATTGAGATATTAAAAAAAAATCATTCCAATTTATTTATTTCTATATTATACAAATTAAGAATAAAGGAATTTTTTATTGCAAATCTATAACATTGAATAAATTACAATTTTGAACCTTCAAAATTGAACTACTTAAAGAAGCATTCAAAATTGCATCATTTTCTATTATATAAATTAAATGTTAAAGTCATCTATTCCGAATCTTGAAAAATTGAAGAATTTTATGTTGTAAATCTTTAAAATTGAACTACAAAAAAAACTTTCAAAATTGGATAACTTTGAATAATAACCATATCAAATTAATTAATATTTAATTGTAAATCTTAACAATATGAAAATATTAATTTAAAAATTGTTAAAATTGAAGAATTGAAATTCCTTTTAATTGATGAATTTTCAATTATAAATATTCAAAAGTTTAGAAGCTTGAAATGTAGATATTTAAAATTAAAAAAAATTTTATCTTGAAGATTCACATAATTTAAAAACTATGAAAGTTTTAAATTTCACAATTAAAAATTCTGTAATTATGATGACTTACATTTGAAAATTTTTCAATTTGGAGGATTCAGAATTGGAAAGATCACTTCTCTCTAATGCGTTTGCGCATTAGAGAATATAATAAAGAAATCATTTGTTCGCATTTTTTCCGCGAGAAGTTTTTGCCTGCTCAAAATTCCCTCGATAAACGAAACGCTATAGTAGACATAAAAGTTCAGATTACGCCCGGCGTCCGGAAGAAATTGAAATAAAATTTTTCTAAACAAACATGATGAAATTCCGATTACTCTTGTGCAACGCCTGAGAATTTTGTTGCAAAATTTTAAAATTTGACGAACTAAGCACGAGTTGAAGGGAAAACAGAATTATAATTGATTTTTCCCCAAAAGGCAGTTTTTTACTTTAATTTGAACACTGAAGGAGCTAAAACTTTTTTTCTTGACAAAAAAAATGTGAAATAATATTTAATATCGAGATAGATCCTTTAAGTTAAAATTCAAACATTTTGTTAGAGCCTCTAGGAGGCTTTGTTTTCGCCCGTGAAAATTGTATGTGTTCTTATTGCATCCAAGTAATTATTACCAAGCTTGGTCCATAATTACCCCGCTTGACGATACATAAATCATTAAGAGAATTATATGCAACACTAATTTTTATTTATTTTATAAACAAATAATATTAAATAACAGAAAAAGGTAACATTTGTCGAACTTAGGACATGTGGGAATTAGCATCGCTTAGCTTTCCCTGAAAGAGTGTATGGATTTAATAAAATTATATAAATAAATATAAATAATAATTAAAAATGTATATGCGCTGTATAATAACGAGGTTAATATAATATTAACAAAAAAATAATAAAAAACATGGGATGAAAAACAGATGGAAAACTCAGGGGTTTGGATTTTCTGGTTGTAGTTGTTACCGAATCTGCAATTAAACCGTAGTTGGAAAGTTAATGGAAAATTAATTTATTCAGGTTGTCTAGCGACCTTAAGAACATAAAAAATCTGGAATTCTCCCTGAGTTTTTTTCAACCTTGAAAATCGGGAAATCTCATTGCTTTTTTCATGAAAATCTTGAATTTGATTTTTTTTTCATTCTTTGCTTATAAAAAAATTATTTTATTGGAATCCATAGAGCAATTCAAATCTTTTAGTCTTGTTTTAGTATTTCTTATAATCTTTTAGCATTTTCATATTTAAAATGTAGTGAAGAATGTTAAAATATATATTTTTTTATATGCAGCTTGCAAATGATAAAAATTATTAGTTGAAATCGTCGATGTAAATTTAGTGTCAGGGTTACAATTTGCTAGGGATTGACCACTTCACTTTTGAGTGTACACCATATTTCTAGATTTCACAATGATTTAAAAGTGTTTCAAAGATTACAAAAGGTTTCAAAGGACTTCGCAAAGATTTCAGAAGAATTAAAAATATTTCAAAGGATGTAAAAATATTTCACAAAGATTTCAAACATTTTGAAAAGATTTCACGAAAGTTTTAGAGATTTTACAAATATTTCAAGGATTGTAAAAATTTTAGAAGGATTTCAGAAAATTCTGTATGTTTTGAAATAGTTTAGAAGATTTTGAAAAATTTATTCAAGATTTCAAGGATTTCAAATGATTTCGGAGGACTTCACAAAGATTTCAGAAAGAATTAAAATATTTCAAATGATTTAAAACATTCCAGTAAGATTTCAAAGCTTTTAAAAATTTTCACAAAGATTTAAAAGATTTCGAAACGTTTTGAACAATTCTAGAAGCTTCCAAAAGATTCCATAATGATTTCAAACGATTTTAAAAGTTATCAAAACATGTTTGAAGATTTCAAAATATTTCAAAAAATTTCAAAAGATTTTAAAAATATTTTTAAGCCTTTAAAATATTTCCGAACAAATTGCCTAAAATTTCTTCGTTACTTGAAAATTTTATTTCGAAGTTCGGCATCATCAGTTGGGGTTGAGTGACAATTTGAAAAATATTCACAAATTCTAAAATAACCTAAATTTGAAATGTAATATAAAATTCAATAAATTCTATTACCAAAGTTTTAATTGAAATGCAAGAGTACATAAATTGTTGGCAAAAAAAATGACATGGCTTATTGTTTTACATCTATACAGTAAACCGCTATTTCACTATTTGATTAAAAAAACGGTAGCCTATAAAAACTTGATTTATCGAACTGGAAAATCTGAAAAAGACCTGAAATTAATTTCTTAAGAATCGCTAAACACCCTGGGAGGCGATTATGTAACTTTTTTAATTTGACTTCTATTTTTTAGAAATGCAGGTTTGTCTTTTTTTGTGGAGATTGATCTAAAGAATTAAAAAAAAAACAAATTTCGCAACAGTAAAAGTGTAAGTAAAAAATATGTGATTTGCTCAAACAAGAAAGTAAATAAATACAGGTTTAAAATTTGAGGTAACCCAAGATAGTATGGAAATATGAAACTAAGAGATCAAGGAATGTATTTGTGATAGATATGAATGACTATTTTCACGATTAATTTGTTTTTTAACTTCAGCTTTGTTATTTATAATTTTTAAAAGGAATCAACTAAAAGTTTGAAAACTGTACTGAATTTTCATTTGATATAAGTATTTTACTGAGATAATTTTATGCAAGAATATAAAACATTCCTTGGTTCGAGACGAATCGATTGACCTGTAATATGATTACATTTGATTAAGGAGAAAGGAAGTTATCGTCATAATATTTGAATATATAGTTTTTCATAGTAAAACTTTTTTCTTTAACATAATTCAAAGTTCAGGCAAAAATAAAAAAGATTTCTTGGTTCGAGAAAAATCCATTGACCTGTAATATTAATACACATTATTGGAGAGTAAGGAAGTTATGCTCATGCTTATCTATTATATTTGAAACATCTGTTCCAAACAGAACAACTTTTTTCATCGACATAATTCAAAGTGGATGCATGAATAGAAAAGACTTTTTGAACATAAATCTTCAAATAAAATAATTCTGACAATTTTTGTAAAAAATGCATTAATCTGGGAAAGGGATAGGATGCGACAGAACTTTTCCCTTCCCTTTCCCAGCTCGAAAAATTACCATTTCAAATACAAAATTTGATTTGTCTGATGTGTTATTATATTTTAAAAATTGTTTGTATCATTTTGTAATTTTGTATTTTTCGTAAATTTCTATTTTTAAGTTGATCAAAATGGAAGCTTTAATTTGTCTATCATTAAAAAAATCACTAATGCTTCCTCTATGAGGAAGCAAATACATTTGCTAACGGGAAGCCAAGTGATTACAAAAAAGTGGAAACATTCCAGATCGAATTCACAGCTAGTTTAACACTTTTGAGTTTGAAGAGGATATTTCTTTATTTTTAACATTTTCATTGAGTTGGAGAAGAGAACATTTTAGTTTTCAATTTTTTTTCTGAATTGGGAGAGGGAGTTCTTTGCTTCTAAATGTTTAGAGTTCAGAAAGGTTTCACTTTGACTGATATAATTTGGAAAAAAACGGAAAATGGTCGGGATAAAAAATATGAATAAAATATTTCTGTTATTATATTTATTTGCATATTATCATTTACTTCAAAAATATTGGAAAAATCTTCAATTTCGAGTGCGGATATTACGGATGCACGTAGCAATGGTTCTAATTGAATCAATATTTCTTGCTCATTATCAGTAACGGAATTCTGGTTATAGAAATAAGTAGAATTTAACTGAAAATAAGTTATATTTTGTCAAATCTGAAAACCCGCCACTTATTAACTCTATTCTAAGGCAAAATTGCTACAAACAAGAATAAATTGTTCAGACAATTTACTTAAACATCTAATTATCAATAAAAAGTAATACTTCATGTATCACTAACAATTTCTTTGAAAAAAATCATAATTAGCGTCAAAAACTCGCAGACCCGAATTTTTCACTGATTTTTTTTTTGGGACCCTATAAACAGACTTAGGGGAGGGGGGGTGGTATTTTGAAAGTAATTTTTGATTTATATTCTATAGCTTAAGGTTAATAGAAATTTCGAATTTCAATTTGATTCACCTTATATAATTTTGTGAAATTTGTCTTTTTAATTAAAAAATTCATCTATTTTAGTAGAAATTTCATCTTTCATGGACACAAATGTTATTATTTGGTTTCAAATGTTGCAAATTCAACAATTTTGTTAAGAAGAAATCCTTTTTGGTTAAAATTGCATCTGTTTCGTTGAAAATTCGTCTTTCTGGATTGAAATTTCAAGTATCTGCCTAGAAGACTTACTTCTTGTTTAAAGCTTATATTTTGATGTTCGAAAGTCAAACTGAAATCTTTTTTGAATGAACAATCAAATCATTTTAAAAAATTTTCTTTTCGATTGAAAAATTCATCTGTTTTATTAGAAATTCCATCTTTCCTGGATAAAAAGGCAACTGCTTGATTGAAAATTAATGTTCTGTGCTCGAGGATTAAGCTATTTTGTTAAAAAATGTTGGTTGAACCACTTGGTGAAAAATCATTATTCTGTTGAAGATTCATATTTTCTGTTTGAAAATTCAAGTTTTGTACAGAAAATTCGTCTTTCGAGTTACCACTATCCTGGGTTACCTCAAATTTGAAACCTGTATTTATTTAATTTTTTTATTTTAACGTACCTCATCTTTTTGATTTACACTTTCACTACTGCGACATTTATGTTTTCTTAAATATTCTTTAGACCAATCTCCACAAAAAAAGACAACCCTGAATTTCGAAAAAGTAGAAGTGAAAGTAAAAAAATCACATAATCGCCTCTCAGGGTGTTTAGCGATTCTTAGGAACGAAATTCAAGGCCTTTTTCAGATTATCCAGGTCGATAAATCAAGTTTTTATAGATTTCTGTTTTTGTGAATCAAATAGTGAAATAGCCGTTTGCTATATAAATGTAAAATAATAAGCCATTTTGTTTTTTTTTGCCAAAAATTTATGTGCTGTTGCATTTTAATTAAAACTTTGCTAATAGAAATTATTGAGTTTTATCAATTTTAAAAGTGCTGCTGTAAGGGTTATTTTAGAATTCGTAAATATTTATAAAATTGTCACTTAACCCCAACTAATGATGTAGAACTTCAAAATAAAATGTTGAAGTAACTAACAAATTTTAGGCAATGAGTTTGCAAACCTTTTAAAGTCTTTAAAATGTTTTTGAGATCTTTTGATATTTTTGAAATCGTTTGAAATATTTTGAAATCTTCAAAAATGTTTTGATAACTTTTGAAATCGTTTGAAATCATTGTGAAGTATTTTGGAATCTTCTAAAATTAATTGAAACGTTTTGAAATCTTTTTGAAATCTTTGAAATCTTTGTGAAATCTTTTAAAAGCTTTGAAATCTTAGTGAAATGTTTTAAATCATTTTAAATATTTTAATTCTTTCTGAAATATTTGTGAAGTTCTTTGAAACCGTTCAAAATCCTTGAAATCTTTGTGAAATCTTTAAAACCTTTGTGAAATCTTTTGAAAGCTTTGAAATCCTTTTGGAATGTTTGAAATCTTTGTAAAATCTTGAGAAATCTATTTTAATCTTTTTAAATCCTTTGAAATATTTCTGTAGTCTTAGTGAAGTCTTTTAAAACCGTTTGAAATCTTTCAAAATCTTCTAAACTCTTTTAAAACCTTCAGAAATTTTCGACATCTTTCTAAAATCTTTACAATCTTTAAAATATTTGTAAAATATCTAAAACCTTTATAAAATCTGTTAAAAGCTTTGACATCTTTTCAAAATGTTTAAAATCTTTGTAAAACCTTTTTAAATCCTTTGAAATATTTGAAATCTTCATGAAATTCTTGTGAAATCCTTTGAAACTGTTTGTAATCTTTCAAACACTTTTAAATATTTGTGAAATCTAGAAATCTTGTGTACACTTAAAAATGGAGTGGTCAATCCCTAGAAAATTCTAATCCTGACACTAAATTTAAATCGACTATTTCAACTAATAATTTTTATAATTGGTAAGTTATATTGCAGGGTCAACTATAGGACAGCCCTTGAAGATGGCTAAAACGACTATTTCCAGAAGGTTAAAACAAGAGGTTCAAATCGATCATCTCAGAGTGTCGACTCGGTCATCTCGAACGGTCGACTCAAGTGTCATAGAGAGTCGAACCAATCATCACAGAGGGCGAAATAGATAATTATAGTGTCAAATCGCACATAATAGAGAGTCGATTCGGTCACATCAGGTAGTCGACTTGATCTCCTCGGACAGTCGACCTGACCATCTTAGAGGGTCGATTTGATTATCCTACATTTTCTATATTCGTTTCCCTTTTCCTAATTATTCCAGTCTCTCTCTTATAAGAGACTGGAAATTATCAAACTAAGTGGATCTTATAAAACCTGAACACTTTTAACTGCGGTTTTTCCTCTTTTTCACGAGTTGGTTCCATTTTCGATGTATTCGCGAGCAGGTCTTGGTTCCATTCAAGGATTAATTTAACAAATTAAATAATAAATGTACCTTTATTTACCGAAAAGAAATATTACACACCAATATAATGCATATAATTAACAATACGATATTATTTCTTATCTATCTTACACTCTGAATTTAAATCAAATAAAATTTCACTGATTGGAATATGGAGCATGCTCTGGCTGAAAGATCCTTTAGTTTTACTGACAAAACAGTCGTTAAACCAGATGAATGAGTCAATATTGCAGGCTGAATCAGTCACTTGAGATTACTGATTTTCAGTCAATAAAAGTGGCGCATATTTTAGGTAAATGTAGTAACTTCCTTTAATAAATTATTAAAATGAACCATAATTGATTAGTCAGTTTTTGAAAATCAATTTTTTGAACTTAATTTCACTTCACCATTTTTTGTGGAAAAATAACCGTTTTGAGTAAAAAAATCTAACTTGTGAAGAATTAATCTTTTTGTTGAAAAAGGTGATATTTTGTTGAAAATTTAATTATATTGTTGGAAATTTGTTTTTGTATTAAAAGTTTAATTTTTTATTTGAAATTTGTGCTGTTCCATTTAAAATTGAAAATTAATCTTTTTTAATAAAAAATGCATCTATTTGGTTAAGTATTCAACTAATTTGTTGAAAATTCGTTTTTTGTTGTTCTTGAAATTCACTTTTTTTAAATTAGAAACTAAAATCTTCTTTGATTTAAATATGAACTGTTTTTGTTTTAAGACGGAATTTTTCATTTTCTTTTTGTTGAAAATCGACCTTTTTTAGATGAAAGTTCACGTATTTGATTGAATTTCATACACTTTGTTGAAAAATTGACTTTAGTGGTAGTGAATGAAGCTCTAAAAAATCTAATGAATCGTTCATTTGGTTGAATTCAACTTTCTTTGATTTAAAATTGAAATCTTTTCTGGTTGTATTTACCTTGTCAAATGCTTTTTCTAGGTCAACAAATGCACAGAAAACTTTCTTTCCTACTCTTAAGCTTTTTTCTATGATCTGTCTTAAGCTAAATATCTGATCTGTACATGATCTGCCTGGCATAAATCCAATTTGGACTTCCCATATATTTTCTTCTGTAATTTCCATTACCCTGCGAATAAGTATACTTGAGTAAATTTTACTTACGGTACTTAGTAAGCTGATACCTCTGTAATGATTGCAGTTGCTTTTATCTCCCTTTCTTGTGTATATTCGTACGTCAATCGCTTTTCTCCAATCGTCTGGGACTTGTCCCGTCTGGATGCATAAATTTATCAATTTGCACACCCTGTGAGGTATGTACTCGCCACCGTATTTAAGCATTTCAGCGCTAATATTGTCTACATTAGCAGCCTTACCATTTTTTAAGCTCTTAATTATATCGCTAACGTTAGTGACACAGACTTTTTCAATTGGTTTTTCTAATGCATTATTTTCTATCTCGCAGTTCTGTTGCCGTATATCTTCACCTTCTAATAATTCTTTAGAAGAGTCTTTTAAAGCATTTACTATCCTGTCTGTATTATGTATCATTTCACATTTGCTGTTTGTCAAGCTGACAAACTCTGCACTTTTATTTCCCTTCATCTCTTCAAATATTAGTTTAATGGTTCCTTAAAAGTAATTTTGTAATTTCTTTTCTTCTTCTGTTCTGATTTGATCTTTACTTTCCTTGACTAGCCGTTTAACTTTCCTCTTCTTGTGTCTGTAATCATTTTCAAGTCTATTTCTCTCCTCATATTTGAGTCCTGTGATGTTTAACGTTCTCTCGTACTCTTCTTTCTTTTCTTGTTGGGCTGCCTTGCTTTCATCATTCTACCATGCATCACCAAATTTTCTTCCGACAACCGCCGTACCACATACTTCCATCGCAGTTTTATCAATGATATCCCGTAACAAAGTGCACGCGTACTCTATATCTTCATTGCTTTTAAGCACCTCCCAAGTTGCCTCATATATGCGATCGTTTATCTTATTCTGAAAATCTATACGCACTTTTGGTTTCTGTAAATTTTCAATCTTGATTCGCGTTTGTTTCGTTTTTGTTGTTTTCTTTTTTCTCCATCCCCGCCCTAAGTTTATTTTGGAGACTAAAAGGTAATGATCAGTATTGCATTCGGATCCTCTCATGACTCTTGTATCTTTAACTAGGTCCCTTATTCTTTCATCCGCAATAACGAAGTCAATTATACTGCGGTTATTTCCCCTACACCACGTGTACGTGTCGATCAAGCAGTTTTGTAATGCAAGTGTAGTGCAATAATTAAATTTATGATAAAATCATTCTTACGCTAGAAATATCATTTGAATATTTCTGACTTTGATCAGTTTTGACGCGTGGTGCGTCACAGCAGGACAAGTAGTAGAAAAAAAGTACCCTTTCAATGACAATAGGAACTCCAGAAGAAAGCCGACTCCGATACTATTTTCATTGAAAGGGTACTTTTTTCTGCCACTTATCCCACTGTGCTGGTCACACTCATTAAAGTCAAAAATATTCAGAATAATACTTCTTGTGTTGGAATGATATTATCATGAATTTAATTATTGCACTGCACTTGCGTTACAAAACTGCACATTTCGAGCCATTACAGGGCTTCCTATCTTCATTTTTTATCAAGATAAAGTTGTTGCAAATAAATTACCGTAGAAAGTAAATTATTGAATATTTCAGAATTCTGAAAAATGCACTGTATTAAAGAATGTTGAAAGAATATCTGTGAATTTTTTGAGATTTTTCCTAACGTCGCCGTCTTTCTGGGAACAGATAAAAGTGGACGCTTGAAAAAGGAGGCCGCAAAACCCTGTTTTTATACGTTTTGCCCTCTTACTCTTGACAAAAATTTTTTAGAATAAGAGTGATCATATCGTAGAATTCGGAAGACCTTGAGCTTTCAGATGTAAGGGGCTTTGACATTTGGCCCGGACTTTAGTTCCAGTTACATTTATTGTAACTATAACTACTTTCCGTCCAAAAAGTTCAGGCACCGCGATTTTTCTACAGATTTTCGTGAAAATCTCATCAGAAAAAAATTCTAAAAATATAAGACAACATGTATGTTGCAGGTGAAGGTTTTACCAATTCTGATACAGAGTTTCGAAAATTTCAGATGATTAGCGATTATTTCCTGGCGAATGAAAGGTGAAAAAGCACAATAATCATATGATCATTTCAGAATACTCAACTTTGAATGGTTATAAGTCACAAATAACGTAACTTTTCAGTAACTTAAGTTACACTCAACTCCTAATATGAAAACCCTCAGTTTACAATATTCCTATAATTTAAGTCCTCGGCATTTTGGTGATGCGGAAATCACCATAAGTGTTACCAGAAGATGATTAATGCAATGTAGGCACAATATCTTTTGTAGTAAATTGACTCTTTTACCTGACGTGTTAATTTTGAGAGTGTAAGGGTTAAGGCCAGGAAATTGAAAGGACTCATCTGTAAAAAATATCTTTGAGTGGCAGGGAATTGCATTTAGTACTGTAATGAATATAGGCTTCAAAATTCAAAAGGAAGTAATAGATGAGAAATAAAAAGGAGAAAAAAAAAGTAGTCAAGGGTATTCAATTTTGGTGGGCAAAAAAGAAATTTAGATTAATATATAACGAGTTTTACCAGATTTACTCTTTGCAATGTTTTTAAGGCTAAGAGTTGATATTCACGTCTATATATTTTTTAATTTCGCTCTAAAAACACAGGAATCCGAATCTCTCCCGTAAAAAAATCCAGCATGTAAACTTTACTTTATGATTCTGCTACACCTCTGTTTTGTTATTCTCTAGAGTCTTTTTTTATAAAGATTAAAGGATCTGAAATTTCAGAACAACCTTCAAAAGAATATGATATTGGAGTAGATGGCGCCATTTATTTATGAATAAGTATTTGATATATATATATATTCCCTTTTCTTATTTGTCTATTTGGAGAAAAAATTGCTCTCTAAACTTTTGAAATTTTCATGAAAGAAGATTGACAAAGAAGAAGTTATTTTCGCCTTTTTATCAGCGAAACATTTTTTCGAAAAAATTAAGAACACCATAAAAAAATTGAAGATAACAGAATTTTTACAAGATTTCATGTGTATTAGAATCACCCTTACACAAGTGTTGATATTTGTTTTTAAATTCGTTCGCTCCCAAAAGTGAGTCTCGTTTTAATGGCCAAAAAATGATGCGGTTCAAATTTTAGCTGAATCGGTAAACATTTACACCTAGCACCCACACCGAATTCATCTATAAGCACAGGCGCGGAACCTTCCTCAAAATCCGAGAAATTGTGAAGAGTAAAAATGAAATTTTGAAAATGCTGGACCTATACAACATGACCAAAAATGTTGCCGTCCATAGTTTTCAACAAAAGAGACCCGAATTGGGTGAAAAGTCTTTTTAATCGCTCAAAAGCAAGTGCTGACAATTAAAAGCAAAATCGTTGAAAAAAATCCCAAATGGCGGCTGTTTGAAGTGCAAAAAAAAGTTAATAATTTTCCCTTTTTTCAAGAAAAGCCTTTTAAACTCATAAAGATGAGCAAGTTTATTTGCAGAACTATGCAATAGTCAGTGAGAGCCGAAATTTCAAAAAATCCAAAATGGTGCCTGGTTCGAATTTTTCATGATAAATGCTTAATTTTACCATTTTTCAATGGAAGCCTCTTGAACTTGGCAATATAAGCAAATTAATTTTTAGAAACTGTGCAGTAGGCCGTGATCGTAGAAATTTGAAAAAATACGAAATGGCGGCTCGTTCGAATTAAAGAAAGATGATTAATTTCACCATTTTTGAACCAAGACCTCTTAAACTTGGGAAGACAAGCAAATTTATTTTCGTAAACTATGCAATAGGCCATAACAGTCGAAATTTAGAAAAAATCCCAAATGGCGGCTGGTTCGAATTTAAGAAAAATGATTAATTTCACCATTTTTCAATGGAGGCCTGACAAGTTACACAAATTCATTTCCAGAAACTGTACAGCAGTCTGTGACAGTCGAAATTTTGAAAAAATTTAATATCAATACCGGCCAGTGATATATTTACTAATTTTTCCGAAAAATGCATATTTTATTTATAGTTGTAAATAATAGATACTTATTGTCAAATGTTATCAATCAGGGTGAAGCTTTACAATCGAAGTAAAAATACTCCTTGAATTGACCATTTGAGTTTGAACCGCCATCTTGAATTGTTTCGAAATTTCTACTGTAAAGCACTGCTGCATAGCTTCTGAAAATTAATGTTATCAAATTCGACCAGTCGCCATCTTTCTTTTATTTCAGGTTTCACTAAATATTACATAGTTTCCCCAAATAATTTTGCTCATATTGTCAAGCTTGAGGGACTCGTCGGAAATTAAGCTGTTAAGAAGATTTTTTTACGATATTTAGGTACCTTTCGTTGAAAACTATAGAAACTTCATTTTTTGGTCATCTTTTGTGGTTCCACTATTTTAAAAATGTCTAAATTTTTATGTTCACTCTATACCACCTTTTTGGGTTTAAAAGAAGGTTGCCGTCCTCGATTTATCAAAGAATTCGACCAAAATTGAGAAAGTTATGTGGATTTATCATTTTTTCACATCTTTTCCCATGTTCGTCATATGAAAAACTTAAGGGGGTGTGGAGCAGAGGTAAATATTAACCAGTTCGGCTTAAATTTGGAGCACATAATTTTTTTGGACATTGGAACGAATCCCGCCCCTAGAAGCAAACGAATTTTGAGTTCGAAAAATAAGGGACACCGTATTATGCGTGCTGTAAGTGTTTTCGCTGATAAATAAAATGTGGTTTAAGTACACTACAAGAGAGAAAGACTTAAAAAAAAAATCATAACATGTAAACGAAGAGATAATCAATTTGAAGGCGAGAGCAAGAGAAATTCGTGTTTTCAAACAGCAAAGTCTAATTAAATTCACAAACGAAGTATGTGCATTATTCCGGAAATTGATTATGTTAATTATTATTCTCCTCTTCCTTTGTTCAAGTATTGAAATATTTGAAATATGTTTTCACGAATAAAAATTGCAATTAATGTCGGTCCAAATATAATTTATTAAAAGAATTTTTTCTTACACTCATAGAACCAATTTCACGCTGATATTTCGTACACCATTAAAACACAAGCGATTTTAATCCGATTTTGATTATCAATGGAAAAAGTAGCTTATATCTCTCAAGGCGCTCATGCAAGGGATTAAAACTTATAAAGGCAAAAAAACTAATTCAAACATTCTTTTGACGTGACGCAGAGGCTGTTCCAGCTAATATCTGAGAGGAAAAATTATCCGAACCCGTTAGAACTAGCCCCGGATCTGTAATCTTTATTCCGCTAGCGAGCAGAAAAAAAAAGATAATTTGGAGTGGGTGGTATAGGGGGTACGCGAGCCAAATTAATTTAAAACCCTCTAGCGCTGTTCTCGACCATCTCGTTTTTCTAACCTTTTCCAACCTTTCGACGTGACCAAGCAACAACAAGCTTAATCATGAAGAAATTTCTCTCTCCTCGTATCTCGTTCTTTTCCCGAGACTGATAGGTCGATACACAGTATCAAGTCAAAGTGTTCTTTTGCAGAATAATTGAATTTCGAGTTTACCGTTCCGGATAAAAGGTTTGTCGACTCTTGCTACTCCTTATTTCGAAGCCCGTGTTCTTATTGTTTTTTTCAGTAGATTCTAAAATTAGAATGAGTCCTTATATTCTTCTCTGTTGGCTATTGAAAATTCTGATTCAACTCGGAATTCATTTAAAATAGAGAAAATAGAGAAAATAGGGGAAATAGGGAACATTCGAAAATCCTCTAAAATTCCACTAAATCTTTTGAAATCTTACGAAATCCTCTAAAATCCGTGGACAGACGGAAAACTTTTTTTTTAACTTTCTTAATATTGCAGAAATTCAGATTGCTCATGCAACAAAGAAACGGTATTTGGGAGATGAAAAAAAGGGGTTGCGCTTTTGAATATGAATTTCATCTAAGATAGTAATTTCCATACCTAGAAATAATGTCCACTATTAACTGTTATTCTTAATATTACATCTTTTCTTTGACACTAGTTCAAACAGTTAGAAGGAAATAATAAACAATATGTTAACTCTTTATGTATAAACATTGTCCAATTTATTATATTTAATAAAATCAACAACTTGATATTGAAGAAATATTCAATTCTTCATTATATCCTTGTTGAATACTGTCTCCACATACCAGCTGATCCTATAATGAAAGTTCACTTTATTACCGCATTTCAGTAAAAGTTTTTGAGCAGGGAATATCATAATCACGGATTTGATGACTTCAGTTGAATAAATATTGTTAACAGGCAAAAAAGTCATGCCTTGACTCAAATAAATAATTTCTTCGGTGATACTTGTTTGATAGAAAGAAACACTTCTTTGCAATAAGTATGAAAATTAATATGTCAAAGAAATGATTTGTTGGGAACTGAGAACCTAGTTCATTCGAATTTATTTTCCCGACCCTAAGATAAGATTTGAAGTGATTGATATATTTTTCAATTTTTCAACGGAAGGCTCTTAAACCTTGTAAGATAAGGAAGTTTATTTCCAGAAACTATTGCAAGGGTTGATGGTGTCCGAAAATTTAAGAAAATACAAGATTGTAAGCAAGAAAACATTTTCGTTTGATTATTCTCGAACTTGTTCTAGAAAAATTGAAAAATCTTATACTTCTCTGTCAACAGATTCTGATACAATTTCTATTAAACCTTATTAGCACAAGACTGGTATAAAATCCTTTGTTCCAAAATCTTGGAAGATTTTATCCAACCCTATCCGTCGAGAAATCTCATACTACGTCAAGATTTTCTCATTAAAATTCTGTTAAATCTTATTCAGTCCAGACTTTTATCAAATCCTACGTATCATAGTCTTGAAAATATCTATCAAATTGCATCGGTCGAGAAATCTTATACTTTACTATCAAACTTTTTTCCTTGCATAAGATTTTAGAGAGTTTTAAAAACAATATGTATCATGGTAAAAAAGTATAAGGTTTTTCAAGAAGTAGAATTCGATTAAAATCTCACAGTTTCTGGAAAATAGGATTTGATACAAGTGTGGTGCGGACAAGATTTGATAGAGTTTCAATAAGAATATGCCGATAGAAAAATATCAGATTTGCCGAAAAATGTCGACAGATTTGATTTGATTTCGATGAAAAAAGCGTATTAAAGTGGCCCGGAATGTATAATATCATATATAATTTGATCTCCATCAAAAATTCCATGAAAAGCGTTTGCTAGAGACATGAAAGAAATTCTGAAGATTGCACTTATTTGAAATTTCTGAGAAATCTAAATGTAAGCAAACTTTTAGCAGAGAGTGTATAAAGATGACTTTGCACGTCAGTAAGTGAGATATTTTTCTGTGACTCTGAAATTGGAGGACACCACTGAAACGTAAAATCGTGAGAGGAATACTCTACGAGTTTTCGATAGCGGAAAATGGGAAAGCTGTCATTGCGAGAAATTCGTTTTGTGACGTTAAGAAAACAATCCTAGAGATCTGTCTGATAAAAGTTTTTGACATGGTCAGAACCGTCAGGACTAAAGTTCCCAAGCTGCACTTGAATCAATTTCGGATCTTTAGAGCATGATCTCCCTCTCCATGTCTCTTCAGTTTCAGACAGTTTTGAACTTCAGCCAGCTCATGGATAGTGGAAACTAGATACGTATTCTCTTGCTTAGAAACTGTCCTGCAGTTGCAGCAACTGACGACACTATAAGCTCGTAAGTTGAGCTTGAGAATCTTGTTTTCAACAAGGTATATTAATATAGTTTTTATATAGAAAGCTGCATTACTTTGTAATACATATATGGAATAAATTATGTAAATAAATATCCCAGTATAGTTGCATAAGTTAAGGCCCGTTCATAAACAACGTTACCAACTTTTGACTATTTTCACCCACCCCCCGCCCCCCTCGTTGACGACCGCAGTTTCGTATTTATATAACCCCCCTTACTCCCCACCCAAAAATAATGCAACCGTTGACTAAATACTCAAAACAGGCGAAACAGGATTTTAACTTTCAGGCAAAAGAGACGAATCTTCAACCAAATAGCTGAACTCTAAACCAAATTTGAACAAAAAAGTCGAACTCTTAACCGAATAGCTGCATTTTCAGCGTACAAAGGTGTATTTCCAACCAAGAAGATTGATTTTATATACAAAAAGAAGAATTTTCAACTAAATTATTGAATTTTAAACCAAATAGATCAATTTTCATCCCAAACAGATGAATTCTTAACAAAACAATTGAATTTTCGGCCAAAAAAGAATACTTCAACAAAATAGTTTAATTCTTAACCAAATAGCTGATTTTTATATCCTCATCTCAATGAGAAGGTAAATTATGTGACAATCGAGTTTCTCCAATTTCATTAAATCTCTACGTTTCCGGACTCACTGATTGAGAAAAAATGGATTTTACTTCGGTGTCTGTCTGTCGACGTTGTCGCTGACTGTGAACGCGATAACTTTTGAAGAAATTATTCGATTGGATTGCCCTTCGGCACATTGTCTTAAGGTGTGAAAAGAAAGGATAAGTTTGTTAACCGCACATTTTTGAACAACGGTTCTGGCCTCTCGATTCATCGAAAATGCATTTCAAAAAATCAAAAATCGTAAGAAATAACGATAAAAAATTTTTTAAATTAAATTTTTGGGAAAACGACACAAGATACAAAAGCAAATTAATAGACAAAAGGTGTCCACAGCAAGAAGGTCTACACATTTTTTCTCAATAGTTTTTTTGTAGTAAGCATATTTTTTGTTGATAGGACGCATAGTTTTTGTTTTAATCGTAAAAAATAACATTAAAAAAAACATTCTTAGCAAATCAATACAAAGAAAACACAAAGATAAAAGTTGTTCATCCAGAAAAGATCTAAAAATTAGTTATAAATCATTTTTTGATAGGAAGACTGAAATATAAAAGTGATTTTAACCATATTGTTCCTGGGACATTTTTCGCAACATTCACCAACTTCGTTCAAATTTGTCAACAGGAAACACACTGAACGTTATCTAAATTCGTAACGTTACTTTTTAACATTTTTCAATTTTCATATCTACAATTTTAACTATGCTTTCCTGTACAATGCAGGAAATTCCTCATCCGGGTGCCATGTAACCTTCAAATTTTGTTCGTTATAAAGATACATTTTTATGGTGAGTATTAACACTCTTAAAGTTGAGATTAAGAACTCAAATTCATTCCTAAATTTTTGTATAAATTATGGAACGTTCAGAAAATATAACTATATACTATATTTCAGTTTGAAGGGGAAAATAATTAGCAATACAAAATATGAATTTTGAATGAATATTTATTTTTTAAGTTTATTTGTTTCAAAGCTTATGTAAATATAATTGCCCAAAACTTCTTGAGAAAATGCAACGACATTTTTATCGAGTTCAGATATGCCAAATCAAAATTTCCACAAAAAAGTTAATTTTCAACCAAATAGTTAAATTTTTACCCATTTCAATATAATTTGAGGAGAAAAATAATTGCAAATACAAATTTTTTTTGATTAACTATTCATAATTTAAGTTCATTTTCTTATTCGTCTTTAAGGTTATATAAATACAATTTTCTTAGGATTCTTGAGAAAATTCAAAAACACTTTTGAAGATTTCAGATATGTCGAAAATGTATCTAGAAAAGTGTTTAAAAAGTTTTTTTTTATTTAACACGAGTTTTCGAGAATTTCAAAAATATGTTCTAAATTTTCGGAAATCTTTTAAACTTTCAAAATGTTCTTATTCTCTTGAAACATACAAAAATTCGTAAATATCTTCTAAATTGGTTCATATAATTCCTGAAATTGTTAAAAATCTTTCAAAATTGAAAAAATTGCGTTAAAATCTTCTAGATACTTTTTGGACAATTATTGTGCTAAAAAGCAGGTTTGTAGATAAAATAAGTTTTATATGATTTTTCCAATTGCATAAATACCATCGGTCATTTTTCATGATAAAAAAAATATTTCACTAAATGGTTGGATTTTAATCAATCATGACCTGTTTTTTCGAGGAAAACATTCTAACGATTTGAGTCACATCAGAATTTACTTTAAAAATTGGAAACAGTAGACTTGTAGAGAATGTCTTTTACAAAAAGAATAAGCCATCATTTATTGAAATTGAACCATTTAATGGGTAAAAAAAATGGGTAAAAATCGATAGTAAGATAAAATTCAATTGCACAAAACCTTGTTAAGATAAATGTTTTTTGTCAGTTTTCAATTTTTTTATTTAAAATAATGTTTTTTGTGCCAAATATCATTATCAGTAGTATTATTTTTATTCTTGAAATCATAGAGAGACTATTTTTCTCATAGATATCATTTTTGGCGCAACCTCCACCTTAAAATTCATTTTTCAAAATACAAAATTATTTGTATAAAAAACTTCAGGAAGAAACAATTTTTGTCAGTAAAGTAAGAAATATTCCCTGAATGTTTTTTAATTTAAAAAAAAATCCAAACTTTATTATAAAAAGAAAGAAGTTTTCGATTCAGAGTTTAAAAAAAAAGGATTTCATGATGCACAGGGGTGAGCAGGCTTGCAGCTATGCAAGGGTAATTAATAATATCAACAATAGAAGTTAAAGCCGGGATTTAGCAGGTTGGAATTTGAGAACCAGAAGCGTAATGGGATTTGAGGTTCTACTGGTCAGACTGTGGCCACGAGTTGACCCAAAGTACAAGAGCGAGTCTTACATAGGCAATTAAGGCCCTCGTAACTGAAGTGGAGGCTGTACTTGAGCGATAATTATTAATTATTCCTCGCTAGAAACATGTTTGATATTATCCCCAACTACGCATCAAGACTTAGCTAATCCTTCATAAAAAAATTACTTCTGATTACTACTGATATAACTGATCTTCAGTGATTTTTGACTCACATGTCCCTCTTGTGACAATTTGTAACATTCCGGTGACCCCCCCCCCCCTAAAAATTTCACGTGACACTGAAGCTGACCTCCCTCATATTTTTTAAATACCACATATGAATGTAATTTTATAAAACTGTCAGTCGAACAATAAATCATGAATTATAGCTATTTGCAACTAGTATGCACATACTTCTAATTAAATTATTTACACATTCTTTTTAGAGAAAATTGGACAATTAAGTTAGACGGCAGATTAACTCAACAGATTGGGGGCTGTCCATAAATTAGTTTTTCCTTTTTAAAAAGAATTCTCATTTTTCCCATGTTTTCAAGAAACTTCCACTTTTTCACGTTTTTTTTCGTTCAAGTACGAATTAAATCAAGACGTAGATAGCAATAACAAAATCCAAATGTTTTTGGATAAAAAATAATATTTCTTGGTTGAGAAGTCTACCAGTAGTTTTTTTGGTTCTGAATTCATCTCGTTCGGTTGAAAATGCTACTATTTGGTTCAAAATTTAATTATTTTGTTGAAAATGCATCTATTTTTTTCAAAAGACATCTTTTTTGGTCCAAAATGCAAGTGCTTGTTGAAGATCCGATTGCATTTTTGGTTAAAAATTTATATTTTTTAGTTAAAAATTAATCTTTTCAAGTTGAAAATTTATTTAAAGAAATATATACAAATTGTTGATAATTCATGTTTTTTTTTTGTAGAACGTTGATCTTTTTGGTTAAAAAATTTATTTTATGGTTGAAAATTCAACTCTCTGGTTAAAAATTTGTCCTTTTTGTTTCAAAGTGCCACTGATTGGTTACAAAGTAATCGGTTTTCTCGAAGATTAAACTACTGTTTAAAAATTCAACTACTTTCGCAGAAAATTAAACTATATGGTTAAAAATTAAACTTTTTATGAACAAATTTAACTATCTTGTTGTAAATTCATGTTTTGTTTGTTAAAAATACATTTTTTCATATGAAAATGTAGCTTTTCCATTTTTGTTGAAAATTGCTTCCGTTTTTGTTTAAAATTAGTTTTTTTACTTTGAAAATTTAACAATTTGACTTTTTAGCTTGAAAACTTAACTATTTTGTTGAAATGTCGTCTATTTGGGTAGAAAATCCATCTATTTGGTTGAAGATGCAACTATTTTGTTAAAAGTTCGTTTTTTTTCCGCTTCAATTCAACTAATTGATAATTCGTTTTTTGTTGCTGAAAATTATTATTTTTTGTTTTTTAACTCAAAATTAAGCTATTTCATTTTTGGTTATATATTTATCTTTTTAGTTGAAAATTCATCCTTTGTTAGAAAATTAACTTTCTAGGTAAAAAATTCATCTTTTTAGATTAACAGGTCAGCTATTTTGACAGCAGTTTAGATATTTTGTTGAAAGTTAAAATATTTTGTTTAAAATTCAACTATTTTGTTACAGGCATATTTTTTGGTCGAAAATTATACGGTATTGTTGAAAATTCGTCTTTTTCGATTTAAACTTCATCTTTTATGGTAGAAAAGTCATCTTTCTTGGTTGGAAATTCATCCCACTTGGCTGGAAATCAAAATTTTAATCAACAATATGACGGTTTTCTACAAAAACTCGTTTCTTTGGCTTGAAAATTAAACTTTTTCTTCTCCATAATATTGGTCTGTAATGCATAAACACGGATTGAAATTTCATTTTTTGATCAGAGAAGTGTTACGTGTTATAAAACCTCTGCGATCCCCTCCTATGTGACACTTTATGACGATAGGGCACCCCACCCCCCTCAATAATATCACGTAATATGTGGACGCTCCCTGTTTTAAAATTATACACTATTAAGTGTCATGTATGATTTGTAACTACAATACCCCTTAACAGCTTTAATTAAGAACCTAATCTCAGCCCCGAGAGATTAATTTTCTCAATTTTATAATAATATTTCACCCTGAGTGCTAATATGCAGTGGAAACGTCTAGCCGCGCAATTTAGACGACTATGCAAATTACAATTCTCGGACGTGCCTTATGAAGTCGCCATTGTTTTGTCGTTAGATGGCGACACACCTACCGTAATCCAGGTAATCCACTGAGTTCTGCACACTCCACAGATAGGAAGCTTTCTATCCATCTTTATGTTTTATCTCGCCTCCACCACCCCGGAAAATATTAATGACATAATAAAATCCAGAAACTGAGAGAATAGTATTTATTGGCAACAACTTGCAAGATCTAGGACGCATATATCTGGAAGATTAAAGTGGGCAGCAATTAATTCGGATCGTAGAAATTAATTGCATCGTGTATAGTAACCACTGGTCCAATGATACGGTTATATAGTTGGGACTTTCCAAGCATCTCCATTTCGATCCGAATTCGCTTGATAGGAGTTGAATTGAGCGAGTCTGTCTATAGTTTAGAAACTAGTAACATTATTGCCCTAAGGGATGAAGCACCTTTCGTCAGCAGAGGTACAAATAAAAGGATTTTCGAAGAGAGTATAGTGCTCCTTCACATTTATCACAGAAGAACATTGGTACTTTAATACTTTAATTCCAAGAGTCTCCAGCCAACCTCTGCAGTTTCTGGCATCTTAGGTATTCCTATTCCTCAACTCACACAATCACAATATTATGCATCTACATATATACCCTGTATATTTTTTATAGAAATAGTCCATAGGAAAAACCTTGATTTCTTGAGAGCAAAATACACATAACGTTTGGTACTCGTACATCAGCTCTCTGTTCCGAAAGTCTTCCTTTACTCGATGAATGCATTCAACCATTTTTCTTACCCTGCAAAACCTTTTTCGAATATCGTGGGAGAATTGATTTTTATATCATCAATACGGCAATAAGTTCAAACCAGTCGAAAAAGCTAACAAGATTTTTGATAGAATTGACGTATTAAAATTCATTTCGAAATAATGAATGATACAGATATTTTGAATGTTAGAAAATATTAGTTAATGAAGGTATTCAGTTGAATAATGACAACAATTGGAGTAAATCGACTAAGGAAATAGTTGAGTAGACTGATTAAACTTAATGATTCAAATTCAGATAGGTGGCCCAACTGACTACTTTAGAGAAAAAGTTTGGGCTTGTGTCAAGGTATACCAGAAAGAGGACCACTCCGGCTAAAAACTATTGCTTAGAATTACAGTCTTGAAATAGGTCAGAATACAAAATTTAATTAGGTCTCCTCAACATTTGGGTGACGGACAACTTTGCACGTAGCAACTTTGCGTGTGCCCAACTGTGCACGTCGATGTCCGGACGGACAACTGTGCACGTTAATCTGTGCACGTCCAAGTCCACAGGAGCTCATCTGTGCACGTCGAAATTTCGACGTGTACAGTTGTCCAAGTGACAAATGTGCACGTTGAAATTTCGACGTGCACAGATGGGCTCCTGTGGACTTAGACGTGCACACTGCACAGACGTCACATTCCTAACTGTGCACGTGCACACATGTCACTTGCCCAACTGTGCACGTGCACAGATATCACTTGTACAACTGTGAACGTGCACAGTTATCACTTGCACAACTGTGCACGTGCACAGATGTCACTTGGCCAACTGTGCACTTTTATGTCCTTAAGTGAGGGTTTATACGAGGGTGGTCCTTCATATCTACGTATAATAAATTGTAAACAGTCAAAATTATTCAAACCTCTGAAATAGAGCATACTAACATTTCAAAAGTTAGTTTATAAATATTTTAAATATTATTTTTATGAAATTATTCCTTCCAAATTATTATAGATATATGAAAATCTCTTTTTGTCCGACCCCCCTTGAAAAGGCGTCATTGCATGCACGTGAAGCAGGCGTAATGTAGCCGCTTCCTACCTTGCCTACTTGGTAGGTATTTATTTTTTTCAAGTTACTTATCTGTCTTTGATTTCACAAAATCGTTCATTAATTTTATGTATTTTCTTCTGATATAACAAAAAGTAAACTTGAAAAACATTTTTTCAATAACTTTTATCGAAGTTTTACTGTTGTTTATGTGATGATGTATAAAGATGGTTTATACATTTGCCTTTGTCATTGGTTAGTGAAATATCAAGGTTTATTTATTTGGGCGGTACACGTTTTTTTTCCTTCAAATTTTCTTGGTCTCACCCCCAAGATTTGTTCGAATGCCAAAAAAAGTGAGCATGTATTTTTTTTTCAATTTTAAATTCGATTGATTTTCAGGGGTTGTTCAAAGCCCATAAAGTTTCACGTGTATTTCCTCTAAAAAAAAGCCTTTTTGGAAATTTATGATAGAATCGTTAATATTAGATTATCCTACTGCATCTGGCATGATTTTCTCGGAAATTATTTGCTGCACACTTTTTAAATTTAACTCCTATAAGTAATTTTTATAGGGTTTCGAAAAAAACTACATGAGTGCAAAAATCAGGTATTATGTCCCGCGTGAAAAAAGTTCCCTTGCTCAAGCATGGGTCAAAAATAGGTCAAAAATATTTAAAGTTCGACGGATTCCAGACTTTAACTTGCATAAAAGCAACTAAAACCTTATTAATTCTCCCTATTCGTAATTTCACATTTAGCCTAGTTTTAAGTGCTTTTTTTGAACCAAAATTCATAATTGGTTCAAAATATCAAAACTGTACGCATCACTCCAAAGGTAAATTTCAGAAATCTATTAAAATTTGTTGAAATCGACATTTCCTAGTTGAATAATATTTCGCAGCCTAAAGTTCGATTGTTAGATAATAAACTTTCTTAGACCATAGCCAGAAAATTTCCAATTCTAAAGAATAAATTGAAGAAAGAGTTTGGACATGTGCAACATTTTGAAAATCCTGTGAGCCTGAAGCCGACGCGAAAACGCGAAAAACTAGGCCGACCATACCCAATGTCACTTTACACACACTCACTTCCGACGAATTCATCGAATTCAAGGAATTCATAGATCTCCACGCATTCGTAGAATTCGAGGAATCCATGTAATTCGAAAAATTCATAGAATTAAAGGAATTCGTAGAATTTGAGGAATCCATGTAATTCTAAAAATTCATAGAATTAAAGGAATACAGAGAATTTAGAGAATTCAAGGAATTTTGAAAATTCAAGAAATTTAAAGAATTCGAGGAATTCATAGAATTCGAGGAATTCATAGAATTCAAGGAATTCAGAGAATTTAAGAGATTCAGAGAATTCAAGTAATTCAGAGAATTTCAGGAATCCAGAGAATTCAAGGGATTCAGAGAATTCGAGACATTCAGCAAATTCAAGGCATTCAGCAAATTGAAGGCATTCAGTGAATTGAAGGAATTCAAAAAATTCAAGGAATTTCGAGAATTCTGGGAATTCAAGGAATTCATCAAATTCAAGTAATTATGAGAATTCCAAGAATTAAAACCATTCTGTAAATTCTCAGGATTTTTAATTCTTTGTATTCATAGAATTCCTAGAATGCCCAACATTCTCTGAATTCCTCAAATTCTCTAAATTCTTTGAATTCACTAAATTCCTTGAATTCACTAAATTCTTTGAATTCTCTGAATCCCTTGAAATCTCTAAATTTCTTGAATTCTCTAAATTCCTTGAATTTTCTAAATTCCTTTAATTGTCTAAATTCCATGAATTCTCTGAATTCCTTGAATTTTCTGCATGCCCTTAATTTGCTGAATGCCTTGAATTCTCTGAATTCCTTGATTTCTTCGAACTCCTTGAATTCGGTGCATGCCTTCAATTTGCTGAATTCCTTGAATTCTCTGAATTCCTGGAATGCCTGGCATTCTCTGAATTCCTCAAATTCTCTAAATTCTTCGAATTCACTAAATTCTTTGAATTCTCTGAATCCCTGGAATTCTCTGAATTCCTTGAATTCTCTAAATTTCTTGAATTCTCTAAATTCTTCGCCACATTACGCCTGCTTTACGTGCATGCAATATCGCGTTTTCAAGGGGGTCGGACAAAAAGAGATTTTCATATATCTATAATAATTTGGAATGAATATTTTCAAAAAAATATTTACAATTTTCAAACATCAAAAAAATAATTTCCTATAAAAAAAGACGAATTTTCAACAAAATAGTTAAATTTTCAACCAGAGCTGAATCTTCAACCAGAAATGAATCTTCTAGAAAAAAAAAAAAAAAAATTATCAAAAAAGTTTAACATTCAACCAAATAGTTGAATTTTTTACCAAAAATGACGAATTTTCAACAAAATAGATAAATTTTCAACCAAACGATGATTTTTAAATCAAGAAGATTAAGTTTCAGCCAAAGAACGAATTTGAACAAAATAGTTAACATTTTCTACAAGAGATGAATCTTCAACCAAAAAATTAATTTTCAACAAAATAGTTAAACTTTCAACCAAGCAGTTGAATTTTCAACCCAAAATGATTTTTTAACCAAAAAGATTAATTTTCTACAACAAAAAAGACGAATTTTCAACAAAACAGTTACAATTTTCAACCAAGAAAATTAATTTTCTACCAAAAAAGACTAATTTTCAAAAAAATATTTACAATTTTCAAACATCAAAAAAATAATTTCCTATAAAAAAAAGACGAATTTTCAACAAAATAGTTAAATTTTCAACCAAACGATGATTTTTAAATCAAGAAGATTAATTTTCGACCAGAGATGAATCTTCAACCAAAAAATTAATTTTTAACAAAATGGTTAAAGTTTTAACCAAGTAGTTGAATTTTCAGCCAAAGATGATTTTTTAACCAAAAAGATTAATTTTCTACCAAAAAAGACTAATTTTAAACAAAACAGTTACAATTTACAAACCAAAAAAATTAATTTTTCACAAATTAATTCCACTTTGAACTTTTTTTGATTTAATAGACTTTTTCTGAAAACATGACTTTTTAATAAGACAGTTGCATTTTGAAAAAATTAATGAAATTTTTAACCAAACAAGATGAATTCCGAATCAACCATATAATAGTCGACTTTTGAATACAAAAATTACTATTACCAAAAATTGTTTGGCTTTTCCTTATTGGATTCTATTAATTCAGTTCCTTAAAAAAACGAATTTTCGACAAAGTAGTTAAATTTTCGACCAGAGATGAATCTTCAAAAAAAATTAATTATCAACAAAATAATTCAACTTTCAACCAAATAGTTGAATTTTCAACCACAAAGATGATTTTAAACCAAGAAGATTAATTTTCAACCCAGAATATTAATTTTCTACCAAAAATATTTTCAACGAAAGAGTTCAAAATTAAATTAAAACTAAAAATATACGTTTTCAACCAAAAACGGAATAATTATCCTTTCAGTTAAAAAAATTAATTATAAAAAAACAAGTATGTATTATTAAAAAGTTAAATTTTCCACTGATATGATGAACTGTTATTTGAAAAAAATGAATTTTTTTATTAAGTATGTCACCTTTAAACCAAGTAGTTGATTTTCCAACCAAAAAAGATTAATTCTCAAGAGAACAGTTGAATTTTAACCAAAAAGGATTACCTTTTTAAGCAAAAAAAATTAATTTTCTACCAAAAAAGATGAATTTTCAACCAAATAGTTGAATCTTCAACTAGAAAAGATAAGACTTCAACCAAACATGATGAATTCCGAATCAAAAATATAATAAACTTTTTTGTTGAAAATTCGTCTTTTTGGCTTGAAAATTCCACAATTTGAATACAATTTTTTCTCTTTTTTGAGACTAAAAAATTTTTGTTTGTTTAAAAATCATCTCTTTCTACAGAAAATTTAACCTTTTTGGTTAACAAAACAACTATCTTATTAAAAATTAATCTGCTTTCGTTGAAAATTAACTTTTCTGTGGAAAATTAAACTATTTTGTAGATTTCTTGTTTTCGGCTCGAAAATTCAACAATTTAGTAGACAATTTAATTATTTGGTTAAAAATTGATGTATTTCGTCGAAAAATAGTCTTTTGTTGGTTAACAATATTATCATTTGGTTCCAAATTCAATTTATTTGTTGAAAATTGAACTATTTTGTAGAAAATTCAACAAGTTAGTGAAAAATTTATCTTTATGGTTAAAAAATTGTATATTCTCTTGAAAATTCGTCTTTTTCGTAGAAAATGAATTTTTTGTTTAAAAATACAAATGCTTGGTCAAAAATAATTTTGGTTTAGTTGAGGATTCAAGTATTTTGTTGAAAATTCGTTTTTGTTGATTAAATCCAACTTTCTTTATTTGTGATAAAAATCTTTGTTGAAATATCAACCATTGCATTTTCTTTGCCAATTCATACTTATTCGTTGAAAATTCGTTTTTTTTTTTGTTAAAAATTAATTTTTTGTAACTAAAAATTGAACTTTTTGTTGATAACTCAACTAATAGGATGAAAATGAACTTTTTTGTTTAAAATTCATATTCTCGGGTTGGAAATTCAACATTGGTAGAAAATTCAACTATTTGGTACAATATTAAACTGTTTTGTAGAAAATTGTTTTTTTTTTATTAACAATTAATTTTCTTAAATAAAAATTGAATTATTCCATGTTTGGTTATATATTGATATTTTTAAGCTGAAAAACTCAACTTTTTTAGTTTGAAATTCGTCCTTTGTGGTCCAATTCAACTTTTTTTTCAATTTAAAATGAAAATCTTTTTTTTTTTATAAAATATCGACCATTACGTTGATTAAAACCATACGAGATTTAAAATTTAATTTTTAAAAACTTCACGTAATTTATGCACGTGGACATATTATTTTAGCCAAATAGAAAAATACAAAAATATTTTTCAAGAAAAAGTAAAAAAATAGAGGTATTAACAGACAATTGTAAGAAAATAGTGTCTTTGGCCTCACTTTTTTCGAAATAATAGCAAAATAGTGTGGCCTGGGAATAAAACAATTTCAAATTCAAAAAAGCAAGTTTTTTTTTTCAAAATCCCTGGCTTTTTCTTGACTTTCCCTGTCCAATAAAATTCCCTGATTTCCAGGCTTTCCCTGATCTGCAGCCACCCTGTATAATATACGATAGTGAAATCGCAGTCTTAAATTCGTTAAAAATATATGTAAAATCTAATGAATTTAGGTACATAAATGACAAGATAATAGCTTTCTTGGTATTTTCATATATTATTCGATCGGGAATCACAATATTCGCTGTACAAAACCAAAACATTCACTGTCAGAAATCGCGCTCATTTGTATATATCAACTTTCTTCTTCCTTCTTCTTTTATTTGTAATATGTGTGAGTTTATGCGTAATCAAACATAAAACATGCGCTTTTTCTCTCCGCTGTCTTGCCTTCATATTCAGCGATTTCATCATCATCATCATCCTCATCCTCCTCATCCTCTTTTTATTCCGTTAACAATCATCTTGATTACGCGCGTAGTAGCCTAGGAAGGATTTCGCTCCTATAGTAGTACCTCAACTAAATATCTAAATATTATGTATGTATATTGGTGCGACTCTCCGCATGAGCCATACAAAAATAACAGTCGTGTGAATGATTGGCGACTTGCGCCCTCTTCCTTTTTTTTCTTTGCTCATTACTTCAGTGAGAGACGGAGAGAGAGAGAGAGAGAGAGAAAAAGAGAGAGAAAGAGAGAGAGATATAATCATGCAGTATTCACTTTTCTTTTTCTTTTCTTTGCTTTCCTTAAATTCATTTGCCTACGAGTCGAGTGCCACAAGCAGACAAGAGCTTTAGATCGCGCGGACGACTTTCTGAAATGTAAAAGAGGCAAGTATTCAAGTCACAACCACTACTACTACGTCACTTTAATGCGTCCGGCGTAAATGCGATTATTAATTCATTCAATCTCAATAAAAACAAACAATTTCTTCTTCTTCTTCTTCTTTCTCCTCATTTTTAGGCATTACTTCCCTCTTTCTTGAGATTCTCAGCCCCTCCACTCGTGACATTCGACCTGGATAGGTAAATCGGCGCGTGAAGAACGGCTCGGCGCGTCCCGTTCATAAATCAAAAACCTTCTAGTAAATGTATAAAAGTAAAACAATTCATTTCCTCTTAACTCACAACGCGGTCATCGTCTTAAATAAATAAAGTTTAGAATTCAAGAGATAATGACGTATTGTCCTAGTCTACTGGCGACAGGATGCCCATTCCCATTTTTTTATCCGCGTACTTTATTATCCAAAAGTCAAAAGGCCAGAGCAGCCTGTCCAAGATAATGGCGAGACCCCCGCCTGCTTTCAATACGAATATTTTGCGGCGAATTCGTACGTCGCTCGAAATCGAGTGCTTCTTCTTCTTCTTCTTCTTCTTATTTTCGTTTTTGTCTTCAAGAGAGTTTTTAGAGGCAGTATCAGGCACAATCTGTTCACTCTCGAATGAAAATAAACGTTCCTCTCGATATTCGAGGCACGCTTTTTCAATCTTTATGTTAATCTACAAGTAAGCACTCGACAAAAAAAATTGGCTACTTACAGTAACAACTTTTATGCTAATTATACGCGCAGGACTCGTGTACCAGTAGAATTACCACTTGGCCCGAGCGTGGTAAAAAAAAAAAAAAAAGAACCCCGAGCCGTTTCATCCCCAATCTCGACAACAATTTATGGACCTTTTTGTAAAGGGAGGAAGAGAATTTGATTGTGGACTCTCGTTTCGGTCCTACCATTGTCTCTCTATCCTCGATAAAAAACCTTTTTCACTCTCGTCTTCTTCCAAATCGCGACAAACAACGACGACGACGACGACGACCCTCTCAAAAAAGCTGAATTTCCTCTCACCTACAAGAAACTTGACCTAAGAAATCACAGACTATTTATTTGAAGATTAGTAGTAGCAATTGGCAGAAATTCATGTGATGCTTTTATAACCGTGTGCTGCTTCTTCGAGGTCGTTGGGTCTTCTTATCGCGAGATTATTATTTTGCGCTTAGCGCCAATTTAAAGAGTCCTGTGCGCCAGTAGAGTCCGTATGCACGTCGCGATTCAATCGCGTGAAATTGAAATAACCTAGAAGTAGCGAGGGCGCTCCATGAAATACAATAATCTAGAGTAATCCGTTATGCTACAATCGCCGTCGACAAACCTCGATACCACACCATCATCATAGCATCATCATCATCATCATCATCAGTTCTCGACAGAGCGCGTATCGTAAAAATCTTACTGGCTAGTGAATACTTATTTGTTAGCATCGCGTTGTTTACCGAGACGCTGACTACTTTTTACGCTGTGCCGGTGACGAGTCGATTGTTCTGTTGTGGCTGAGTTGCGCTCGGTTGTTCATTGCTGGCTCGGTTCTGGTTGTTGGGATTATTCATGTGAGACTGTTGTTGTTGCTGCTGCTGCTGCTGGCCTGGTTTGCGATTCGAGCCTCGATTGTTGCCTCTGTATCCGCCACGGTAGCCCATTCCTGGTCCTCCACTTCCTGGACCGCCAGAGCCGCGATACATTCCTCCACCCATGCCGCGGTGGTTGTTGTAATAACCGCGTCCGCGGAAACCACCTCGTCTCATCGACGATACACCGAATGTCTCCGCATTCATTTTTCGCTCCGTTCGCCAATCCGTGCGCTGCGAACGTCTGCAAACATACAAAATAAACCAGAATTAGTCAACAATGTTTAAATCATTCAAAATCATTAATTCATAATAATAAAGTACAGGCCTCGGACTCACTTCAGAGATAAAAAATAGTGTAAATAGTGTCACAAATTTGGAAAAATAGTGTAAAAGTAGTGTGTAATAAAATTTTACACGTATTAAAGTTATATAGATTAATGAAAATAAAATAGACGGAGGTGTAACATGAACATGTACAATGTTTGTATTAAATTTAAATTCTTGAAACATATTGAATAAATAATCAGCATAAATTAACATCTGTTCTGTGATTCTTGCAGCTTTCTCTTGTACCAAAAAAGATGGCTGAATTTTTAACCAAAAAGCTAAGTTTTTACTCTACAAAGGTATATTTTTAACCAAGAAGAATAATTTTTTAACAAAAAATGAATTGTCAACAAAATACAGAAATTTCCAACCAAAAACGACGAATTTGCAACAAAATAGTTTAGTTTTTAATCCAAAAAGATGATTTAACAAAACAGTTGTATTTTTAACAAACAAGGTTAATTTTGTACTCAAAAGAACGAATTTTCAACAAAATACATGAATTTTTTACCACATATTTGAATTTTCAAATCATGAAGGATAAACTTTTAACCAAAAATGGAATAGTTAAATTTTCAGAAAAAAATATTTTTAACCGAAGATAAAGGAATTTTCAACAAAATAGTTAAATTTTAAACCAAAGAGGTTATCTTTAAAAAATTAATTTTTAACTAAGCAGTTCGACTTTCAAGCAAGCAGTTGAATTTTCTACCCGAAAGTATCAAATGTTTAGCAAAAAAGATAATTTGCACCAGGAAGAATAGTAAGACGAAAAATGGAATAATTAAAGTGAAAAAAAGAAGTGTCAAAGAAATACTTCAATTTTTAACCAGAGATGAATTTATAATCAAAACCATGGCTTTTTAAGAAAATATTTCAACTTTGAACAAAGTTTAAAAAATATTTGTAAAGGTTAAGTAAAAAAATAGTGTCATTGGCGGAAAATTGTAAGAAAATAGTGTATATAGTGTTTTTTTTTTGAAATAGTAGGAAGCTCTAAAGCTAAAAATGTTTCCATTTGAAGTAATAAAAACTGAGCTGCAAATTAAAGCACCCAAAGTGGAACTCTTGAATTTTAAACTTTTAAAATTGAAGTTTAAAAGTTTTTTAATTCAAAAATTTTGTATTCAAATGCTCAATACTTTTTACGTATAAAATGGAAACTACTAACTCTTTTGAACTGAACAATTTAAACCATTAACGGTTTTTCGATTAATTAAATTATCACTGAGACTTTGAACATAATTTTTTCCTATTTTGTATTCTTTCAACATCACTCATAATTTTTTTTCAGCCAAAAATATCTGAACGTGTATTTGGAGGTGTGACCGTTAAGGGTTAAATTAAATGCAGTTAAACTGCCAAATTAAATTTTTTTAACTTTCATAAATTGTAGAGTTCAAAGATGCAATTTCAGTTCCAAAAATATAAATCCACAATATCATTTTCAATGCTCTATGTTAAAGAATTAATCAATGAATTACATTTTTTTTAATTATATCATATTAAGCAATTTTAAGCTATAAATATTAAAAATTGAACAGTCACATTTTTGTTTATAAACTGCTCTTAAATTAAAAGTTAAATTATCTTTATTTTAAAAAGATTGAAAATCCTTAAAATGTTCAAAATTTTATTTCAAAATCTTGAAAAATCTACATGTTGTTTTACACTTTTTTACATTTTTAATTATTTTTGAAATTTTTTGAGATCTTCTAAACATCTTTTAAAATGATTCGAATTTTTCCTCAAATTTTTCCCAACATTTTTTTTTAAATCCTGCCAAATAAAACAAATTTCCGTAACATCTTCCACATACATTTTTGACAATTTTGTAAATCTTTCTAAATGTTTTTAAATATTCTCTTCAAATTAATTTTTCAAAATAAAAATTATTTTCAATTTTCCTAGGAATCTTAAGGAAATGTTTTTTATTCTTTTAAAGTCTTTCACAATTCTTAAAAATCTTCTAAATTTCTATAAAAATCTATATTTTGTTTTAAATTAGGCCGTGGGCTATTTGCACCGAAATTTCGGTACGAACAGCCGGATTTTTTGGTACACGCAGACACTTCGTTTAAATTATTTGAAATAATTTCAAATTTTTAAATCATTTTGAATTTTTTCAAAACTTCTGAAAGTCTCTTCAACTTACTCGAATTTTTTCCAAGCATAATAGATGTTCAATTGTTACTTGCACATCAAAATTCAACAATTTCACTCACAAATTGAGTTTTTTTTAATAGAACAATTGGAAATGTAACGTTCAAAATTCAGTTTTTGTTTTTATATTTGAATATTTGATTTATAATTACTGGTTTTAAATTAACAATCAGTTATTTCTAAATATTAAGTAATTGTTCTTTTTCTTAATTAAAAAATTTCAAATTGAATGGTTTAAAAATGGAATATTTTAGACTAAAATAATATTTAAAATTTAATCAAAGCCTTTAATTACGAATATATTATTTTGAAGTTATTTTAAAATTGAAAATAGTTTATAAAGTTTCAATCGGGCGTTTGCATTTGTTCAACTAATAAGGATTTACAATTAAAACAGTTTAATTTTCAACGTGAAAATCTGGAAATTCTAAAATTGTGAACTGATTCCGAATCGTCTTGTAAAATAAATTAATATTTACTTCTAAATCCTGAAAGTACAGTTTAATTATAAAAATCATCAATTAATTTATATTCAGAGTTGATCACCTAAAAATATTTTTTATTCAAAATCTTCGATTAAAAACGCTTCTGATTTTTAATTGTTTAAGTCTTTAAACCTGCATTTTAAAATTCTTTTAATTAAAATGTACGCTTAAAAATGAAAATATAAAATGGAAAATTTTTTAAAAGATTTTCGAATTACGCATTCTAAACTAAAATTATAATTGAAAAAGAAAATAATTCAACTAATTGCGTATTTAAAAAACGGTTGAAAGCAAAGTTGGACAGATTTTTTTCTAAAAATTTGTAAAATTCCCGGTCAAAAAATAACAGGAAAAGTGGGGCGATTTTTCAAGAAAATAGAGGATTAAATTCTTTTTAATTAAATTAATGTAGGTACTATATTCCTAAGATTTCAAGTCAAAATATATTGCATTTAAAACAAAATAGTTGAATTTTCTGCCAAAAGAAATTAATTTTTAATAAAAAAGTTGAGTTTTCAAGATAAAAAGTCGATTTTTTAAAGAAAAATGTGTCTTTTAAGCCCGAAAAGATGAATTCTAAACAAAAAAGTTATTTTTACGTAAACAAAGATAAATTTTCAACCGACTAACTGAACTTAAAAAAAAAATTTCATCCGAACAGTTCTATTTACAACCAAATAGTTGAACTTTCAAGAAAAAGAGGCGAATTTTTAACAAAAGAGTTGAATTTTCAACCTATCAAGACGGATTTTTAAATAAAAACGATAAATTTTCATCTTGAGTTTAATTGTCAATCAAGAAAGGAAAAAAGTCAATCAAATTGTTGAATTTTCAAGACAAAAAGAGAAATTTTTTACAAAACAGTTATATTTTCAACCCGAAAAGTCGAATTTTTCTATAAAACAGTTAAATTTTCAACAAAAAAATTTATTTTTCAAGCAAATAGTTGAATTTTTAACACCACTATTCAAATTTCAAGCAAAAAAGAAGAATTTTCTACAAACAAATTTAACTTTTTAACCCAAAAATATCAATTTTCAACAAAATAGTTCATTTCTATCCACAACCTGAAGATATAAATTAAAAAAAAAAAAAAACAATAATAATAATTTCCAACAAAATAGTTAAATTTTCAACTCAAAAAGATGAATTTTCAACCAAAAAGATCAATTTTCTGCCAAAAAAGAAAAATTTTCAATCAAATAGTAGAATTTTCGAACAAACTGTTCAAATTTCAAGCAAAACAGTAGCATTTTTTTAGAAAAATTTTATTTAAAACCCGAAAAGATTAATTTTAAACAAAAAACTTAATTTTACATCAACAAAGATGAATTTTCAACCAGCTAGTTCAACTTTCAAAACAATAAAAATAATTTTCATCCAAACAGTTCCATTTACATCCAAATATAGTTGAACTTTCAAGCAAAAGAAACGAATTTTTTAACAAAAGAGTTGAATATTTAATTAAATAATAGTTAAATTTTCAACCTACAAAGATGAATGTTCAAACCAAAACGACAAATTTTCAACAAAAGTTTAATTTTCAACCAAAAAAGAAAAACAATTCAACCAAACTGATGAATTTTCAACCCAAATATACGAATTTTTTAGAGGAAAGTTAAATTTTTAACCCGGAAAATCGAATTTTTTACGAAACAGTTAAATTTTTAGCAAAAAGTTAATTTTTTTCACCAAACAGTTAAATTTTTTATCAAAAAGTTTGAATTTTGAGCCAAAAGACTAATTTTTTACAAAAAAATTAAATTTTCAACACAAAAGTATGATTTTTCAACAAATAAGATTATTTTCAATCAAATAGTTGAATTTTCAATCCGAAAATATGAATTTTCTAGCAAACTGTTAACATTTTAAGCCAAAAAGACGAAATTTCTACAAAGCAGTTGAATTTCCAACAAAAAATATAATTTTCAACTAAATAGTAGATTTTTCTACCAAACTGTTCAAATTTCAAGCCAAACAGAGGAATTTTCCGCAAAGCATTGGAATTTTCAACAAAAAGATCATTTTCAACCCGAATATATAAATTTTCAACCCAAAAAGTCGAATTTCCAATCAAGAAGATTAATTTTCTACCAAAACAGACACGTTTTCAACCAAATAGTGGAATTTTCAACTGAACAAGCTAAGTTACTATAAAAAATTTAATTTTCAACATAAAAATCTGACCTTTTAAGAACAAAATCCAAGCGATTTCAAAATGATTTTAAGAATTTAAAAAATTGTATGACATTTTAAAAGATTCAAAGGAATTTTCAATAGATTTTAAGAAGTTGAAGCGATTTCAACGGATTTAAAAGATTTTGGGACATTTAAGAAGATTCCAAGGAATTTTCGAGATCTTTAACATATTTAAAGGTATTTCCAAAGATTTTCAATTTGTTCTTGAGATTTTAATATATTTTAAAAGATTTCAAGGAATTTTCAATAAATTTCTAGAATTTGAAAGGATTTAAAACATTAAAAATATTCCAAGGAATTTTCAAGAGCTTTACAAAATTTCAACGTATTTCCATAGATTTTAAAAAATTTAGGAAATTTTAAATGACTCCAAGGAATTGTCAATAGATTTCGAAGGATTTGATACATTTTGAGGTTTTTAAAAAGATTCCGAAAAATTTTCGAGCGCTCTGAAAAATGTCAAATGATTTGAAATATTTTAGGATATTTAGAGATTGATTATGAATAATAAAAACGACAGCGTTGATTTTTGTTTAATTCTTATAAATGTTCATATATGTAACATATGTTTCGTTATATAAAAAAAGGAATGGTAATTTTTTATATTTTCAAGAATTTTATCACATCAAGAAATTTAAAAGGATTTTAATGATTTCAAGAGATTTAAAACAAATTCATGAGCCAAAGGATTTTTACGAGCTTTTAACGTATTTTATAAGATTTTCAAAGATTTAAATGATTTTAAGTAATTTTAAAAGCTCTCTAACTTTTTAACCAATTTTCCAGGACTTCAGGAAGTATGAGATTTCATGGATTTTTCAAAGGATTTTGTTGGATTTCAAAAGATTGCAAAGATTTGAAGGGATTTTATATTGTAAAAGGGGTATCAAGAAACTCCATAACATTTAGAGGATTTTAATACGATTTTCAAGATTCAAATGGTTTTTCATATTGTTTAATTTTCAGGGTTGTTTCAGTTCCACGACAGTCCGCAACTGATAATTATTGAAATATTATTAAGAGAAGAATAATTCTGAAAATTCCTTACCCAGGTTTCACATCAACTTTATTGATGTAATCTAAAGTCTTGGTCATATTTCTAGACTCTTCGGAATCCATGAACTTTTCTCCGATAAAAACTACATCGGCAAATGGCAGCAATTGGCAGATTCCGGATATTTGTTTATGGACTTCGAGGCTAACAACGATGGGATTATTTACTACTCTATCTTCATCTCTTCTCATCGCCGTATTGTGGTCGTGTATCGCTTTCATCATTTGCACAACATTATTCACGTTTCGACCCTGAAAATCAATTTTATAAGATTCAGTACTGTAAATAAATCAGTAGAATAATAAATTTAAAAAATAAAAAAAATAAATAAAAAATAATAAAATAAACATAGAATCTTTTATAAATGGAATAAAACCAATTTAAATTAAATATTTGTTTATTTATTATCCTCAGGAATTCCAAGGCCTAATTTACTAGAAAAATGTGAAAACGTGATCAAAAGTGACTAATTTCTAACCCAAAAAGTAAATAATTAATAATTGCATTATATTGCATCATTTTCTATTATACACTTTAAATATTGAAGATTTCTCAGTTGCAAAATCTTAAAAATTGAAGAATTTTCGATTGTAATCTACAAAATTGAACTACATACCAATCCAAAAAACGTTCAAAATTACATCATTTCACACTATAAACATTCCAAATTAATGAATTTTTATTTTTAAATCATAAAAATTGAAGAATTTTAATTGAAGATCGTTAGAATTGAAGAATTTTCAATTGTATATAATAAGGGAATTGATTGAAAGTTCAATTACTTGGTTGAAAGTTGAACTTCTTTGTTAAAAATTCATTTTATTATTTAAAGATCCATCTCTCTGGTTCAAAACTCAACTATTTTATGGGAAATTCATTTTTTTTATAAATTAATTTGTTAACTGAGAATTTAATTATTCTATTCTTGGTTGAAAATTGATCGTTTTTAGTTGAAAATTCAACAATTTGTTTGAAAATATATTTTTTTATTGTAAGTTCGTCTTTTTTTGTAGAAAATTATTTTTATTGATTGCAAATTCAATTACTTGATTAAAAGTTTAAATTATTTTTCAAAAATTAATTTTATTACTTGAAGGTCCATCTCTCTGGTCGAAAATTTAACTATTTTATGGGAAATTCGTTTGTTTTGTGATTAATTTTTTTAACTGCAAATTTAATTATTCTATTTTTGGTTGAAATGAAGATACAATGTCCCCATTTTAACTGAAAATCTTTTAACTTAAAAAAAAAACAATAGAAACAAAAATAACACTATATATTATATAATATTTCAACTATTATCAATATTATTCAAATGTAGAAAATACATTGATTATAAGAAAAATGAACTGTTTTAAAATCAATTCAAATACTAATCCTATTTAGAAAAAAATCACATTATTAACAAATTCATGATTGTTTACAATTAAAATTTTAAAAATCTTTACATCAAACTTAAGGTAAAAAGTAGAATTTTTTAAAAGAAAAAATTGACTTTTAAAGCCCAAAAGATGAATTTTGATCAAAAAAGTTAATTTTAGATCTAAAAAGATTAATTTTTCACAAACTAGTTGAATTAAAAAGAAAAACTAATAATTTCTACACAAGCTGTTCTATTTATAACTAAATAGTTGAACTTTTAAGTAAAAGAGACGAATTTTTAACAAAAAAGTTGAATTTTTAATCAAAAATAGTTGAATTCTCAACGTAAAAAGATCAATCTAAATCAATCAATCTAAACAGACGATTTTTTTACAAAACAGATACATTTTCTGACAAAGAAATGAATCTTCAACCAAAAAATTACAAAGTAGTTCAACTTTCAACTTTCTAAAATACCATAAAATATTTCAAATCCTTTAAAATCTTTTGAAATTTCTAGAAATTTTATTAAAGCTCTTGAAAATTCCTTGGAATTTTTAAAAATACTCTAAAATGTTTAAAACCCTTTAGAATCATTTTAAACTATTAAAATATATTTTAAATGTCCTAAGATATTTCAAATCCTTTACAATATTTTGAAATCCCTTATCAAAAGCAATTGAAAATTCCTTAGAATCTTATCAAATATCCTGAAATCTTCAAAATTCGTTGGAAACATCTTTAAATATTTGGAAATCTTTCAAATCCTACGAAATCCCTCAATTCTAGCGAATAAACTGTTTGAAATTCATGAAAATATTATCATATCCTGTGAGATTACATAAAATTTGATAATATTTCCTGATATTCTAGAAAATTTATTATAATACGTAAAATACGTCTTTTAAAATTCTTTGAAATCCCTTGACATCTTTTGAAATGCCTTAAAAATTTTAAAGCTCTTGAAAATTAATTGAAAATTGGAAAAATACAGACAAATCTTAAAAATAATTCAATCTTTTAAAATATCTTAAAATATTTCAAATCCTTTGTAATCATTTGAAATCACTTAAAAACTTTAGAAATCCCTTGTAATTTTTAAAGCTCTTGAAAATTTCTTGGAATGTTTAAAAATCCTTTGAAAACCCTTGAAACTTTTTAAAGCTCTTAAAAATTCTTTGAAATTTTAAGAAATACCCTCAAATCTTTTAAATCTTTTGGAATCCCTTCAAATTATTGAAATCTATTAAAAATACCTTGAAATATTTTAAAACATCCTAAAATATTTTAGATACTTTGAAATCCCTTGAAACATTTTAAAGCTCTTGAAAATTCTTTGGAATTTTAAAAAATACCCTAAAATCTTTCAAAATTATTGGAATTCCTCCAAACGATTAAAATCTATTAAAAATTCTTTGGAATCTTCTAAGATATCCTAAAATATTTTAAATCCGTTGAAATCTTTTGAAATCCCTTTCAATTTTTTAAAGCTCTTGAAAATTCCTTTAAATATTTAAAAAACATTTGAAATCCCTTCAAATTAATGAAATATATGAAAAATTTCTTGCAATATTTAAAAAAATTCTTATATATTTCAAACGGATTCAAAAAAATGTAGAAATAGGTATAGACCTGAATTCAAAAGTGGGTAACCCATGGGTTATAATAAATAAATAAATAAATAAAAACTAAAAAAATTAATTTTCCATGAAAAAAAAACAAATTTTCAACGAAAATTATGAATCTTCAACTGGAATAGATGATTTTTAGACCAAAAAGATGAATTTTTAACAATAGAGTTTACCTTTCAACCGAGTATTTTTATTTTCATCTAGAAAGATTAATTTTTAACTAAAATGATGAATATTCAACTGTAATACTTTAATTTTCAACCAAAAGGATGAATTTTCAAACACGATGATTAATTATCTCCCAAAAAATACCATTTTTCAACAAAATACATGAATTTTTAAGGAAATAGTTGAACTTTTAACCAAAAAGTAAAATTTTGAACTGAAAAAGACTAATTTTCAAACAAAACTGGAATAGATAAATTTTCAGTTAAAAAATAATTTTTAACCAAATTGATGAATTTTCAATTAAAATGATTAATCTTCAACTGGAATAGTTGAATTTTAAACTAAAACAATTAAATTTTCAACCAAAAAGAATAATTTCTACCAAAAAATGAATACTTAAATTTTTACTTAAAAAAATAAATGCTCAACCAAAGAGATGAATTCTTAACTAAAATGATGGAATATTCAACTATATAATAATAATAATATAATATTCAACAATATTCAACCACATTCAACATTTTCAGTTTAAGAAAAATTAATTTCCAACAACAACAAAAAATTTTCAACCAAAAAGATTAATTTTCAACCAAAAGGATTAATTTCTAACATAAAAGACGAATTTTCAACTAATAAGAAGCATTTTTTAACCAAAAACGTGATAGTTAAATTTTTCGTAAAAAAATGAATGTTCAAGCAAAGAGATGAATTTTTAACTAAAATGATGGAATATTCAACTAGAACAGTTACATTTTCAGTTAATTTAAAACAAAAAAAAAAAAATGTATTTTTAACAAAACAGATAAATCAAGTAATATAAAGCTACTTTTACAAATGAAGAATCATTGTTATTCAATTTTATATTCAAGTTTTAAAAACAATTAGTCAGGCTTTGGAAAAAATTCGCTGACATTTCCAGGTTTTCCAGGCTGTAAAAAAATAGGATTTAAAGGTAGATTAATGGATTACCTCGAAGTGGATCCAGCTATAATCATTTAAATTTAGCCTGTTGAATTCGTTGATAGTTAGTTCAGGTAGATTCGGATTATAGTTCCAGACTGTACGAGAGTGATTGCTTTTATTGACTAAAATTGAAGAAATGGGACTTTTAGTATTGGGTATAGTCCGGCAGTGTGAATGCTCAATGTGGTGTTCCTCCATATCGCCTATAAGGTTGTGTAATCTTGGCTCTTCACCAGAAAGAGTGCCTAGAAACTCAACTTGAACATCGAATTGAGCAAGGACTGTACAAGTGTTCGATGCGTTTCCTCCTCTTTGCCACCTACAATCAGTACACCTACATTTACAAGAAACATTAATTTGTTAAAAGAAAACATTTTATCACTAGAATTAAAATATTAAAGCACTTTAAAAAAGCGTCAATAAATACAAATAGTAGTACTACAATACAACAATCTACGAAACCATTCGAATGTAATAATATACATTTCTTGGAAGTTTAAAGGAAGAATAGCAAAAATTAACATAAATATTATAATAATATAAATATTACATTAAAGAGAATTCGAAGCCCAAAATGCTCTCAAAACATGGAAAATAGAGTGATTTTTTACGAAAATGGGGAAGTAAATTCTTTAAAAAAAAAGGTAGACATCACATTGAATTTTAAACAAAATAGTTGAATTTTCAACCAAAAAAGGTTAATTTTCTAACAAAAGAGATGAATTTTCAACCCAAGAGTTGCATTTACAACCAAATACTTCAACTTTCAAGCAAAGGAGATACATTTTTAACAAAAAAGTTGAATTTTCAACACAGAAAGATGAATTTTCCAACAAAAAAGATGAATTCTCAACGAAAAATTTAATAGTTGCTACTTTAACCATTTTTAAAATTTTTAAATTAAAAACAGTTAAATTCAACGAAAAACGACGAATTTTCAACAAAATAGTTGAATTACGAAACAAAAAAGGTTAATTTTATAACAAAAGAGATGAATTTTCAACCAATTTACAACCAAATACTTCAACTTTCAAGCAAAGGAGACGAATTTTCAACAAAATAGTTGATTTTTCAACCCAGAAAGATGACTTTTCTACCAAAACAGATTAATTCTCAACGAAAAATGTAATAGTTGCTACTGTAACCATTTAAAAAATTTTTAAATTAAAAACAGTTAAATTCAACGAAAAACGACGAATTTTCAACAAAATAGTAGAATTTTCAACCAAAAAAGGTTAATTTTCTAACAAAAGAGACGAATTTTCAACAAAATAGTTGAATTACGAAACAAAAAAGGTTAATTTTATAACAAAAGAGATGAATTTTCAACCAATAATTTGAAAAAACAAATGCATGCCATGGTAATTTTACAGTATATATAGAGTATGTTTTTCAGCATACAATGAATCAAAATTGTATAACTAACATAACCGAACCGGAATCAACTAAAAATTTATTGCGAGTAACTACCAGCTGTAATCTTGTTCAAATTGATAGAAAATATTAATTATTCAAACAATTTCAATTAATAAATGCACATTCTGAGCATTTTTCCAAGAATAAGCTCCATTTTCTTAGCGAGATCAACTAAAAATGTATTGCCCCCCCCCCCACCGCATTTACGTAACATTTTTTGTATTATGTTTAAAAATATAATAGACGTTTTCTAAATGAAAAAAAGGTTCTTCAAGATGGAGTTCTGTATTAGGGAAAATTCTAGCCTTTTAAAAGATATTAAGGACTTTTAGAAGTTTGCAAGAAATACGAAATATTTTATAAATTTTCGAAAATGCTTCCAAGTTTTTCAATATTTATAATCTATTCAAAAACTCTCAGATTCCTGAAAATATATTTAGCTGAAACCTTTCAAAATTCTTTTTGAAGCTTCTAAGTTTTGATTTAAAATCTTTTTCAAAAATCTGCATTGTTTAAAATCTTTTACGGTTTAAAATTCTTTTTCAATCTCTTCAAATCTTCTATCAAATCATCTATTCAAATCTTTTGCTTCAAAATGATAACAAATTCTTCCATATATTCTAAGAGAATTCCTTCTTCAATCCTTTTAACATTTTTGAACCCTCTAATATTTCAAAATTACTTATATTTTTAGCGATTTTTTTTTATTCTGCAAAATTAAAAAAATGTTCTAACAATCTTTCAGATTCTTCTATGAGAATTTTAGAAAGCTTTTGAAATCACTTGAAATATTCTCTTAAAATCAATGTTTCAAAATAAAAACTCATTTCAATTTTTCCCAGGAAACTAAAGAATTGTTTTTGTTTTCTTGAAACCTTACAAAATTCCTCAAATATCTTATAAGTTTTTATTATTTTCGAATCGTTTCAAAACTTCCCAGTATCTCTTGAACTTACTCAAATTTCTTCTAAAATGATTTATAATGGCAAAATTTTCCTTTAAAATCTTCTACACTCTTCTTCAAAATTTTAGGAAATAATTGAAAATGTTTTGTAATCTCTTTCAATTTTCTCTTAGAATTCATAAAGAAAAAAAAATTTGAAGTTTTCCCATGAATTTCCAGAATATTTTTCTTCATTCTCTTAACACCCTGCAAAATTGAGTTCACCTAACATTTATTCGAATGCTGGAAAATTAAAAGAATTGTCTTAAGGTCTTTCATATTCTTTTTCCACACATTTTGAAATCTTCAAAACTTAAAAGCATTCTTTTTAAATTAAACCAAAACCATTTTAAATATTTCCAGAAATCTTTTTAAAAAATCAATCTCAAAATCTTTCAAAATTATTAAAAATCTTCTAAATTTGTTTTGGATTCTCGAAAATAATTTTTTCTCATAATCTTATTTTTCTTATTTCTTTGAAAATGTAAAAATGTTTAGAAATTATAGTATGGTAGCAAAATGTTAGAAGAGTATTATTTCCCAATATTGTATAGAAACATTTAGCAATCAATTTTATGATGAAGTAAAATTATTTATTTGGAAATTTCGATATACAAAATTGTTGGTGCAGAAAATTCGTGAATCTTCATTAATAGATAAGCAACCTGAAAACAGCCTCTAAAAGTTATATTCACGCAGTCTCGCAACCAATCAGGTTTTTGACAACAGTTTGTTCGATATTTTTGAGATATTTAGTAACATCGCTTTCTTAGGCAATTAAAAATGTTACGTACTGGAGTAAAAATCCCCCCCCCACACACAAATAACATACCGTTACGGAACAATAACCCCGTCACCCTTTTTTTTGTTACGTAATATGTGAACGCTCCCTTATTCAAATTTTAAGATACGATACCCAATAAATAGGTAATTTGATAACTCAATAACACAATAACCAATCCATTTTTCGTTGAAAATTCCTGCATTTAGTTGAAAATTTAACTTTTTTGGTAGAAAAGAAATGTTCTTGGCAAAAAAATCATATTTTTTGTTTGAAAATTCAAATTTTAATATTATTAATTAATTAAACATTACTACTAGTAATTAGTGGTGTGCAAAAAACTCAAAACTCGGAGGTCGAACGAGTCGAGTTGAGCTTGATAGCTTTCGAGTAGATTCAAGCTGAGTTCGATCAGCTCAAGTCGAGTCGAGATCGAGCTTTCCAGAAAGCTCGAAACTTTTCGAGTACTCGAATTCCTTCGAGAACTCGAAACTTTTGAGTACTCGAATACGTGCAAGCTACTCGAAAGTTTCAGATTCTCGAAACTTTTGAAATAAACAAGAATTTTTTCGAACCCGATACTACGAGGTTTTTCGGATTGCTGACAGCGATTTTGAAATCAAAATTAAAAATTCAAGATTTTGTATCCATAACGATGACCAAATTTGGTAAAAATTCAATAATCTGACGACATCCATGAATATAATATATTTCTTCAAAATTTTGACTGGATTTATGATCAGAAACCCGACAAAAACTCTAGTATACTGAGTCTCATGGGAATCCGTCAGTTTATTAAATTTTTCATCTGTCAATTTATTGAAATTTTCCAAAATTTAGTCTTTGTTTTGGATGGAAAATCTTGAATTCTCACTTTTTATTCTAAAATCACTATTAGTAATTTGAAAAATCCCCTAGTACCGGGTTTGAAGAAATTCTTGTTAATTACAAAAACTTCGAGAACCCGAAACTTTCGAGCAGCTCGAAACTTTCGAGTACTCGTATGTCTTCGAGTACTCGAATGTCTTCGAGAACTCAAAACATTCGAGTACTCGAATTTCTTCGAGAACTTCAATGTCTTTGAGCTCAAAAATTTCGAGAAAGCTCGATCTCGACTCGACTCGACTCGAAAAAAGACGACTCGATTCGAAGTTTCGAGCTTTTTGCACACCCTTACTAATATTGTTTAAATAATCATATAATCGACACTTTTTGTTAATTAGAAAAACATGAGACGAAGGAATGATTGGCAAGACATTTCTTGATATTTCCGCAAAAAAATTAATATTTATCATGACAAAAAGTTCAAACTGTGAATTTTTTATAAATATTGTTTATATGATCAACTGTTCTTTTCAATGAGATAAACATAACAAGAAGGAATCATTGGTAAGAAATTTTTGGTTTACTCTGGAAAAAATTCAGTCTAATCATGAAAAATTGCCCAGAATGTACATTTGTTTATAAAAATTGTCTTTCTAATTAACCGTTCTTGTCCATTGGCAAATTATCATAGCAAAAAGTAATTGGCAATATATTTTTCGTTTATTTCGTTAAGAAAATGTAGCATATTCTTGGAAAGATGGTCAGAATCTGCATTTATTTATAGAAATTGTTCAAATAATTAATATTTTTCATTAATTTGAACAAAATGACAACTAGGAGTCACTAGGAATACATTTTTAATTGGTTCCGCAAAAAATAGGGTTTATTCGTGAAATAATGTTGAAAATGTAGTCTTTTTCAAATATTGTTTGAATAATTTACTTTTGTTGTCAGTTATAAAAAAATGAGAGCAAGGAGTCATTGATAAGACATTTTTGTTTGATTCTCAAAAAAAAATTGAGCCTAACTAGTCGCAAAAACACATTAATTTCACTCATATTTTATATAAAAAACTATGAATTTCAAACAACTTATCACTGTGAATCACAAAAAAATGGCTTTTGTTGATTCATTTGTTTAAAACATTATAAACGATTTTTTTACTTTCTCTTACCTATTGAAAATTATTGCTAGATAGATATTATACTGACTTAGGCTCTTCTTCAGTTAATTTACAAATCTTTAAAAAAGGAACACCGGAAAATTTCGGAAAAAACCTTTTATATTTTGTTGCTGAATGGGAAAAAATTTGTTGGTCAAAATTAATTAGACATAATCTTTTCTATGAAAAGTGCTTCGAACCACACTATGCAACGTTTAAAATAAGATAGGAATCATGAGTAAAAAAATAAACAATATTGTCCTTAAGGATTATCTCTATTTCTTCATCCAACTTTGTAAAATAATACAAATTAAAACAAATTAATAAATATTTGTATGCAGCAGATGAAGATCGTACAATTTGGAAAAGATTGGCCAGTAGAAGAGTGGCAAGTGTTACAGGAGCTTCTCACATGGTAAGTGTGTAGGAAAAAATATATTTCAACTTGATATTCAAAATTAGGTAGGGAAAACCATTCTACAGTAGATAGTAAAAATCGAAAAGCATATAACTGCATCAGTTCCCACAAATAAAGAAAGATTATCGTTGTTAAATAAAGCTTACATATTCAATTGAGTATTCTTATAGAAAAAAAATATCACGAAATTAATCAATTAGCTGTCACCTTTGTCCATCAATAGATAATTGTTTCTGGTATTGCTCCTAGGCAAGACAGAATACTCAATTCTGGATAATTATAATTTATTATTAGTATACTTACAATTAAAATCAGTTTATTGAGTAAATAATAGTTGAAACTATGATGACACAACTATGATGACACAAAAGTGCAGAATTTTTACAAACCTTAATTCTAAAAATGATATCTTTTTCGAAAAACTCCTTAAAAGACAACTAAAATTTATGTGGTTTTTAATAACTAATAATTCACACTATTATTTTAGTTTATTATTTACTATAACTTGGATTTCAAACTTCACGAATCAAAAGAAAAAAACAAACACAACCTTTAGCTTAAAACAACTGCGATACAGTCGCAGAGCTGCCAATTTTGACAGCGAAATTTTTCGTAATTTTTGGATTATCTCCTGTTGTTTATCTGCGGATGGAAAATTTAATGCCTAATAAAAAGTAATCAAGTATTTATAGATATTGAAGAAAGAACACTTCGTATCAATAAATATTGTTCAATAAGCTTCAAGCTTTCATTTTAATGTATAAACATGCCATAAAAATGTTTCGTTAAGTTAAAAACTATGAATAAAGAAGAGGTGAAATTTTTTCAGGTTACAAATTAATTTCTTGCTCTCACACATTGATTAATGATAAAATTGTAATGACACTTCGTCAAAAAATATATTATCCTTGCTGAAACTTTATACTAACAAAAGGAATAAACATTTTTGTCAGTTTTTCAGTTAATTAAGATTATCTACTGTAAATCATGCTATAACTATTTTGTATCTATATTAATATAGGGAAATTATATTTTTATATCATTAATATATATATACACGCATATATATATACATACTTTAAACTAGAAAAGTTATTTCTCATTACATTATAACAAATTTCCAATCAGTGTGAGCCAAAACTATCGAATTTTGACCGATCAAATCCCAAATATAAAACAAATTTGCCTTTCCTAATTAGGATAAGTGTACAATTTTTTTGGTCAATATTATAGCAAGCTACCACGATTTTGAAATTTTCATTATTTTCGTCATATTTAAGTTATTTTTCTATGAATGCAAAAATTTTAGTAAATTTTTTTTATTTAGAGATTGTGGCGTTAATTGATGATAAAACATACAAAATAAACAACGGTTAACTTTGACTACGTTATGATATTTTGAAAATTCGAAAAAAGATAAGTATTTTATAATCGCTGAACGAAACTTTTATTTAAAATTTCGAAAAAATGTAACTGTATTTTCATTAGCTTAAAGTGAAAACCCGACATATCATTTGTATTTTATTCTAAAAAAAATGTCTCTGCTTTTAATTATTAAATTTTAGGATTTTAAAGGTTCTTAAAGAGTTGAAAGAACCAACTCAAAATTTTGGTATAAGCTTAAAGTAATAAATTGTAGATTTTCTTTTTCAAGCAAATGATATATCAGTTAAAATTCTTTTAAATTTCTAAATAAAAGTTTTCTTCAGCAATTCCAAGAAAAACATTTTCCTGCCAATTTTCAAAACATCATAACTTGTTTAAAAATAATTGTTGTTATTTTTTTTCTTACTGAAATTATCTACAAAATCTACATAAAAAAATCGCCATCATTTCAGCACTTATAGAAAAAACGTTAAGTTTTCAAAAATGGTAAATTTGAAGGTCGTGGTGGCTTGCTATAACATTGACAAAAAAAATAAATAATTGCACTCATCCTGACTAGAAAAGGGAACTGTTTTTTATAGTCTAGATTTGATTGGTTAAAATTCAATATTTTCGGTTTACCCTATCCCCCCCCCCACTTGTTTTCAATAGATCTCTTCTGCTCATATTTCATGAATTTATCATTTTTTTCGGATTTTTTTCCGAGCTTATATCCACATCCATATTCCAGGGTTTTTTTTTCTAAAAAACTGACCCTACAAGTATTTTTATTCTAACAGGTAAATTATCACTGAGTCTTTGGAGATGTTTTTTTCCTATTTTGTATTGTTTCAACATCACTCATGATTTTTTTAAGCCAAAAATATCTGAAGGTGTATTTAAAGGTGTGACCGTCAAGGGTTAACTTTTTGTGCTCCAGACTCCCCCCCCCCCAAATTTGTTTGTTTTCCGGAAAAAAATTTCAATGTTTTTCAAACCGGTCAAGATTAACCTGTGTTCGTGAGCTTTTGACATTAACATAGAATTTCAAATGGGAAAAGCTCAGTTTTCGAAAAAAAAAATGGAAAAAAGAAATATCTGTTATTAACTTTTTGTAAATGAAAGTTTAAATTCTTCTTAAGGAGTTTTCAAGAAAGATTTTCATACAATAACTTCTGATTTTCCCTCAACCAAACCCCCTGTATTTTTAACGTAATTTTAATTGTTTATACAACTAATACTTGTTTCAATAATATTTTTCCCCAGTAAATCGTAAAATTTATTATTTTACGGGATTAATGATAATTTCTTTTTTTTTTCTTTTTCTATTTGCATAATTTTCTATTCAACTAATCGTAAAAAGTGAGTATTTTCTGAAAATGAAGAGACACAATTAACAAATTGAAAAAAAAAATTTCAGAATATTTTGCAATTATTTAAACAATTTTTTTGCTGTAAATCGTGAAAAGTGATTTTTTTCTGAAATTGATGTCGCAGTCAATGAATGTTAAGAGTGTTACTTTTTGTTGATGACAGTTTGCAATTATTTAAACAATCAATATCACTTGCTCCTTTTCAGAGGGAATATGGAGAAAATTCTCATTTTTTCCGTATCTATCACACTATGTCACTTATTAATCAGTACCTTCTTATCTCAATGAGATCAATGTGAATAAAATAAAATAACAATAACGAAACTAAAAAAAATTGATAAGAAAAATTATTTTTGTTTAAAAAATTAGGATATGAGTTCTGAAATAAAAAAATACTAAATAATAAGCAACATAGTATAAAATATTCGAAAAATACTAGAATTTGTTCCACCTTTCCTATGGAAAGACGCAAGTAAATTATTATCAATTGTTTAAATAATTGAAAAATGTGTTTTACGATTAATATCACTCTAAACATTCATTAACTGCTCACTCTATCAATTTTTCACACTTTTCTCTCTAGGGTAAAATATATTATGTAAATTATTGTAAAAGTGATTTCAGACTTCACTGCCCAAAATGCTCTCAAGCCAGAGGAAATAGGGTGATGAAGCTCACTCTTTTCAATTTTTTATTAATGCCAGAAAGTAACAACTTTTCAAGATCGGCGAGCTAAAAATATTGTTCAAACAAATTAAGATTGGTTAAATAATTGCCAACTATCGCTAAAAAAAATATATTTCTCTCAACATTCGTTAATTGCGTCATTAACTTCAGAAAATAATAACTTTTCACGATTTATAGGGAAAAAAGTAATTATCAAATATAATGAACAAGAAATATAACTCTAAAAATTTATCAACTTTATCACTTATCCCGGAAAATAGTAACTTTTTTCGATTATAGGGTAAGAAATTGTTTGATAAAATAATAATTGTTTAAACAATGACAAATTTGTTAATAAATCATCAAAAACTTAAAACATATAAAACGAAAATAATTTATGTTGCGAAAGTTCCAAAAAATACCGCCTTTAGCATGCATTTTACATAAAACTGGTATTTTGGATCATTTTAGTCACTTTTTAACTTTTTGGGCACAATACAACGAGATTGGGGGCTTGAAATTGATATTCATCAGATGGAATTATATCTTGAGGATTCCTTCCAAAGTGACTAAACTTTAATTCACAAAAAGTTAATAACAAGTACTTCTTTTTTCAATTTTTTCGAAAACTTTTACAAGTAGGACAAAATTTGAACTACTCTAATACATTGATCATCCTTTATGAGAAGCAATTACTGTTCATGAGTAATATATATTTTTTTTTAGGATTCATCAACTAATTTCATATTAAATGAATACATCCTTCTCAATGAAAATCCGGGAAAAGAAATCTATAAATTAAAAATCCATGGAAACACTATCAAATTCAGTGACATACCTGATAACGATGCTTTCGGAAGAAATATAAGATACTTTGAACTTTTCGCACTCGATGAAATTATAGTTGACAAGGATTTTATTAAAAATGGAGAAGTCGTGCAAGTAGTGGCAATTGCACCAAAATTGAAAATCATTGGAGACAGAACTATAAACTTAAATGGACTCGACGCCAAGGATCACACAACAAAAGCTAAAGATGGTCGATTTGGAATACATGGAAATCCAGGTTTGGCTGGATTACCTGGAGGACCTGGTGGAATATTTTATGCCTTAGCAAACGAGATAGAAAACGCAGATTCTTTGACCATATTAGCAAATGGAGGATCAGGTGGACATGGACAAGATGGTGGAAACGGTGGTAAAGGATACGATGGAACATCTCCTGACGTCAACAAATTGCCAGAAATAGTCGCGTTTCTTAATGTCTGGTCCAATTGTGAGCCACCACGAAAAGTTTGCAATTACACTGGCACAAATGGTTATCCAGGTGGTAATGGTGGGCATGGTGGTATTGGTGGCAAGGGAGGAAAAGGTGGTGTAATATTTCTTCATCAGTTGAACGAAAATTCCAGAAAAATCAACCGACAATTTGTTCTTGATGGTCAAGAAGGTCTGCATGGTAGGGGTGGTGCAGGAGGACACGGAGGAAAAAATGGAGGATATATAGAAGTTCCATGTTGTGGACCAAATAAAATAGGATTCAAACCAATTCCAAGTGTAAAAATTCATTGGGGAAGTGAGTTTGCTCCATCTGGTGAAAGCGGTACTGATGGTGCAAGTACCAAAAACCAGGAAGAACCCAAACAATTCTTAGGATTTTCAGAGTTTCCTTCTATTGTTAATGATTATAAAACATTCCTCAAATCACAGTGGAGTGATGAATCAAGAAAGAAAAGACTTATTGATTTCTATAATAAATTTAGTATCAGCCCGGAAATTAATAGTAGGTTTAGAACACTAGTTCAACTGGATAAATTACAAGACTTGGAAGATGAGCAGCTATACTTGAATAAATACATTGATGAAGGACTACATGGAAAGAGGAATTACAAAGATCAGATAGATAGAAAGATAGAAGAAGCTTTCAATTTCATTAAAAGTCAGATTGGAGTAGAGATCGATAAGATAGATGACGAATTGAAAGATAGAGTTTATCAGTTGATTATTGAAACAATGTTATTAAGAGATATGTCTCTAAAGAGAAGGAATGCTTTGCAATCTGAAATATATTTCAGGTATCTAAAGACCTTGGTAAAAATGGGGTTGAGGGGGGCAACAGTAATGATTCCTGGTGGGCAGGTAATTACTCCTGCAGCATTAACTGCAGTTGATATCGGTGCAGAATTTGCTAAATTGATGGCTACGAAACCACCTGTGATAAAAATGCCAAGAGCAGTAGGAAAGTATCATAATGAAGCTTTAGAATCAATAAAAAATAATGTTTTACAACTGATACCTGATCAGCTCGATAGTGTTAGTAATTTCAGAAATAAGGAGGAGGTTATAAAATCCAACAAAAATCTTTCTATACTCAGCAATAAACCGACTACTCGTATATTTGAGAACATATGGAATTTTGCATCGGGGATTTTTAATAAGCCACAGGAGAATAATTCTATCAATCCTAGAATTAGTAAAGAGCCGATGATCTTAGAGAACGTAGCGAATTTTGGAAATGACATGCTCAAGGGCGTGAAGGTACTTGGTAACCCATTCAATATAAGTCTAAACAATTTTTACCCTATAGGTGATGAGAAAGAAAAAATTAAACGGATACAAGATGACATCAAGAAAGTCAATTATGATATAGAAAACTTAAAATTATATCAAGACGAAATCTTTTTAACCTTGATTCCTCTTTTGCGAAGGATCTGGAGCAATTTACCTACTGAAAACAAATTGCGTTCGCAGTCTGCTGCAGCTTTGGATATCTCGAATCTCAGAGTGCAACTTTCCATCAATAAACTGGAACTGTTTATGGAAAAATTTACTGACGGATTTGAGATAGAAGATGATATGAACCGCCTCGTAAGGAGATTAGATACCAGCATCAATACTCTGATCAACATATATAGCCGGATCGAGAGTTACCAACAGGAGAAAAACTTAGTAACATATGTTACATCAGCAATGGTAAATTCGACAATTTTCCTAATGAAAATGCAGAACTTGAGCAAGCATCAACCCGGAATTCGATAATTTGAAGCAGACTATAATGTTGTACTGATTTTTAATAAAAGGTCTTGTTAAAGTCATTATTGGTTAAGTTGTAGTTTTATTCCATCGTATGATTATAAATAAGTCTCTACAATTGTACGCAGGTACAATTCCGTTCAAAATATGAGAGAAAATAAGACTAGTTTTCACGGTTATTTTGAAGAATATTTTGTTGTAGTTAATGTAAATTAGGACGTGTCAAAAAAAAAGTTGTTTGCGCGAAGTTCTGAAAGCAAGTCGATTTATACCTGTATAGCGATAATTTAACTAATATATTTGTTACACCCCTTATATGATTTTTAAATTTGAAAAAAAGTCGAGTTTTTCGCTATTTTCTTAGCTTTGCGGCAATTTTATCGAATATATGTCCGATATACGTTAATAAGAATGTATGTTGAATATGTTACAATATATGAAGAATTTCGATATTAAAATCATTCTTTGAATTACAAGAAAATATATAAATGTGGTACATTGCTCTTTATTTCACAAAAAATTAATTTTTGGTATCTAAATAAGGTAGAAATTTTTTCAAGTGTACCTAGATTCATAACTTTATAGTGTGGAAGTAATTTAAATAATTGTTATCTGGCCAGAATGACGTTCTTCATTGAAAAAATCATCAGAAATCAAATTTTTTGCGATTTATTTAGAATAATATCACTTTCATCGACCATGTGACCATCATACGAGTAATACACATTTCTCAAAATATATTCTGAATAAAGTCAAATAAAAAAATATTTGTAACATATATTTTCTAATCGGAACATTTTCCAAACATTTTTAATTCATTTAATCAAACCTTCCTCAATTTAAAAATGTGTAATACAACTTTCTAAGCAATTGTTCGGATGTGAGCGCGCGCGTATGTGTGTATGTGAATTTTTTTAGCACTCCATAATATTTTCAAAATCGGTTCTTTGTAGTAAAACTTTTTTCATTAACATAACTCAAAGTTAATGCAAGAATATAAAAGATTCCTTGGTTCGAGACGAATCGATTGACCTATAATAATAATACTTTTTATCAGAGAGTAACGAAGTTCTGGTCATTTATATTATATTAAAAATCGATTTCTATATTGAAAATTTTCTTATTTCCATGATTTAAAGTTGATATAAGAATAGAAAAGATGCGTTGATACGAGACGAATCGATTGACTTATAATATTGAAACATTTTTTTGAACAGTAAGAAAGCTTTGGTAATGCATAATATTTGAAAAACGGTTTTTATAGTAAAATATTCATGAATAAGATAATTAAAAACTGGTGCAATAACGATAAAAATTCCTTGATTCGATGCAAATCGATTAACCTATACTATTGATGCTCTATTGGAGAGTAAGAAAGTTATGCTTATATGATATTTCAAAGATTGTTTTAAACAAAAAAACTGTTTTCATCGACATAAATCAAAGTGGATGCGTGAACAGAAAAGACTTTTTGATCATAAATTTTCAAATAAAATAATTCTGACAATTTTTGTAAAAAAAATCATAAAGCTGGGATAGGGAAATGGTGCGGCAGAACTTTTGCGTTTCCTTTTCCAGCTCAAAAAATTACCATTTCAAATACAAAATTTGATTTGTCTAATTTGTCATTGTATTTTGAAAATTGTTTGTCTTATTTTGTGTTTTTGTATTTCTTTAAAATTTGTATTCTTAAACTAATCAAAATGTATACTTCAGTTTTGTCTATTATTTAAAAAATCACTAATGCTTCCCCTATGAGGAAGTAAATACATTTGCTAAAGGGAAGCAAAGTGCTCGTGGCATGAGCACCATATAATTATAAATGAGAACAAAGTGGAAACACTTGATGAATTCTCAGAAAAAAATGTCATAGTTAATATCTTAGCCAAAGAAATATTTTTATTTTAAATCAAAAGCAGTTTAATTCAATAAAAAAGACGAATTTTCAACAAGATTCGAGTTTTCAACCAAGAAAGATTTTTTAGTTGATAAAAAAAATTGTATCAAAAATTTTGAATTTCAAAGCGAAAAGATTAATTTTCCACAAAAACAGACGAAGTTTCAACAAATTAGATAAATTTTTCAATAAATAGTTGAATTCTTAAAATAAAAAAGATCAACTTTGAATCAAGAATCTAATTGTTACATTTTCATTTCAAGAAATTAATTTATAAATTAAAAAACCGATTTTCTACCAAATTGTTGAATTTTCAAGCCAAAAAAGAACATTCTGCAATACGATTAAATTTTGAACCCAAAAATATAATTTTTCAATACAAAAAATAATTTTCAACCCAAAAAGACAGCTTTTCAACCAAATACATATATTCTCCATCAAATATAATGGAATTTTCAACCAATTTTCTGTCCAAAAATATAACTTTTGAACGAAATTCAAGAATTTGCAACCAAATAGTTGAAATTCCGACTAAAAGAGATAAATTTTCAACCACAAATCAAATTGTTTAATTTTCAAGCAAAGAAAATAATTTTCACCGGAAACGATGAATTTTGAACTTAAAAGTAAATTTTTCGCAAAGCAGTTCATGTTTCGATCAAATAGTTGCATTTTCCATCAAATTGTTGAATTTTCGAGATGAAAATACGAATTTTGTACAAAACAGTTCAATCCTTAATCAAAAAATGTAAATTTTCAACAAAAAAGTTCATCCTTAAACGAAAAAGTTTAATATTTTACCAGAAAGTTGCATTTTTTGTTAATGAATCTTCTTTACAGAAAGTTATGAATTCTCAAACTAAATAGACGAATTTTCAAAAACAAAAAATGTTAGTTATCAAGAAAGGAAAAGAATTTTAGTCCAATTGTTGAATTTTCAAGCCAAAAAGACAAATTTTGAACAAAATACACTGGAACTTGGATTTACCACCGGTTTCGGGGATGCCTTCAGTGACCTTTAGTGTTCAATCCAGTCCTTTGAAACCTAGAGATTCAGGGTCGTGTGAAGCGTTTCCTAATATTACGCAATATACACGAGTGGGTACTCGCTCACTGCGCCTTTCCACTACGCTGCTGGTGTTTTATGCTGGGGTGAACTAAAAATTAAACAGTAAACTTTTAAAGCAAAAATATTGAACTTTTACCCAAAAATAGTTGGATTTTCGTATTGGGTTCTAATAATTCAGTTTAAATTCAAGTGAAAAAACGAGAAAAAGAGGAAAGCCTTCGATAAACAAATATTTTCAATACATTAAAAATATTTTGTTAGAAAACTGAAAATTTTGCTTGGAAAATCAAGTTAATTTTCCATTGTTCATTCCGTAAGTTTGTAAAATCTTAGTAAGATTTTTTGTTTGTTTATACATTTATTATTATTATTTCGTGACTTTATGATTATCAGATTTCATATTGATACAATTCAGTATTATAAGGTGCTACTAATATTATCAGGAAAATTTCAAGTAATACTGTCACATTTACTATTAAACTAAGACAAAATTTGAAACCTAACTTTTTCTTTAAATTTTAGAAGCCAAAAATTGTTAATTAAAAGGGTTAATAATAATTTTTCTATGTATGTACTAGACTTTTAAAATTCTGAAATTTACGTACGTACTTATAATTATGATAAATAGTTTCAAATGATAATTATTTCCGTTTTCCGTTCATAAAAGTATCTTATCATCACTATCAACAGAAACACTAATTCTGAACATCCGGATGTGTCTTTTATATAAAAAGTCTCATGCTTGTCGAACATAACAGTATCTTTCTCAAAATAAAACTAATTTATATTTTTTTGTTTCTCCCAGTCATCGGATTTGTAAATGCAACATTTTTCCAAAATGGTAAGAAGTAATAAATTGAAGGAGAAATATTTAATTATAATGCTATTAAAATATTTGTGCCTCCTTCATGCAGTTTGTAAAAGTAAATAGATTTCTTAAATATATTATCATACCTTTTTTATTAATTATTAAATCAATTATTTCTTAACTGTCAATTTTTATCATGTATGAAAATTCATTTCTATTCAAACAAAAGAGTACGTTCACCGCTTTTCCAAGAAATTGTTGAATGCACATCAAATGCAGCCTAAAGAAGCACCTCACATGGTATGTACAGAATTGAACATTTTTTAATATTTTACTAAAAATTAATCAAATAATTTTTTTGTTTTTTTTTTCTCCCCAGGCGATGGTGAGGACACTGGATTATAATGAGTTTTGTACAGCGAATCTAATTAGTCGACACTTGCTAATTACAGCAGAAAAATTCTTTTACCTGCGTTATAAGTAAGAAGCTTTATTATTTGTTAAATAAAATTAATTTATACCGTTATCTAATAAAAAATTAAATTTTTGTCTGTTGTACAGACAAGTCACAAATATGAAAGTCATGATGGGCTTCTATAATAATGATAATATCAAGCTCAAAATAAAAACTTTCACATGCATAAGAGTTTTACGTTTGAAGACGAATATAACAGCATTGCTTTCATTGAGGTAATTCATTCAGAAAAAAATTAAGTGAGTTATAATTATTTATTTAGGAGTATTTTTATTGCTTCCTTTTTAAGGTAGCTGTCATACGAAAAAATCACATCTCTGAAAAACATAGTTTTTCTATGATTTAAAAAATTAAAGTAATATTGCTGATCATAATATTGAAAAAATATTCTTTTTAATAAAATCGTTTTTTAAATTACAAAAAACATTTATTTTTCAATGTTTTTTGCAATTGAATTTTATTTTATAATCGCTACAACTCTGCTGCTTCCATTCTTGAAAGAAAATTTTTCTATGGTTAAAATGTTAAAATAGTTTTCTTTCCCCCACCCCAAACAAATAAGCCATGATTTAATAAAATCCAACTATTCTCAAGAAATTGATAAGAATTAATCTTTTTTGGTTGAAAATTCTACTATTTGATTGGAAATTCTTTTTTTTCTGGTTAAATACTTAACTGTTTTGTTGAGAATTTGTCTTTTTGAATAGAAAATTCGACCTTCTGGATTGAAAATTCATATTTTAATGTGAAAGTAATTTTTTTAGGTTGACAATTCATCTTTTATGTATGGAAGTTTATTCTTTTGAATTGAAAGATCTAGTATATTTTTGGTCCAGAATTCATCTCTCTTGGTTAAAAATTCTACTATTCGATTGAAAATTCAATTATTTTTATGAAAATTAATTGTTCTAATTTGAAATCTACTATTATATTTGGATATAAAATACATCTATTTTGGTTGAAAATCCTAATATTTGGTAGAAAGTCTCATTATTTTGTGTAAAATTCAAATACTTGGTGAAAAAGTCTTCTTTTTATATCGAAAATACAACTATTTTGTTGAAGAGTCGTCTTTTCGGATAGAAAATCCATCCCTTCAAATTAAAAATCTATCTTTTGGGAAAAAACTAATCTTTTTTTATAGAAAATTGATCTTCTATAGTTAAAAGTTAGTGCTTTTTTAACTAAAAAGTCTACTATTCTATTTCTAGTGCAAAATTAATCTCTTTAGGTTAAAAATTCTATCATTTGATTAAAAATTTAATTATGTTCTTAAAAATTTAACTATTTCCTTGCAAAGTCATATTTTCGATCGAAAATTCAATTATTTTGCTGAACATTGTTTTGTGTCGATAGAAAATTTATCCTGTTGGATTGAAAATTCATCTTTTTGTAGAAAAATAATCTTTTTTGTTTATAAATTCATCTCACTTTGTTGAAGATTCAACTGTATTTTTAAAAAATCGTCTTTTCGGCAACTGTTTCTTGTTGAAGTTTAATCTTTTATATTTGAAAGTTCGATCATCTGGATGAAGATCCATCTTTTTAGGTGTAAAATTGCATTATTTGTTCAAAAATTTATATTTTTGTTCGAAACATTTATCTATCTTGTTTAAAAATTAAGTTTTGTGTTGAAAATGTATCTTTTCGAGTTTAAAAGTTAAACTTTTATCAAAAATTCGATTTTTTACTCAAAAAACTAAACTCTCCTGTTGAAAATTCGTCTCTTTGGTTTAAAAATTTCACTATTTCGTAAAAAATGCAATATATTTGAACTTGAAACCGTGAAAATAAAATACCTACATTTATTTTATTATAAAAAAAAATATTTTCCTCTTTTTATCAAAAATCACCCTGTTTTCCCTAGCTTGAGCATTTTGGCTGTGAAGTTTGAAATTACTTTTACAATAATTTACATTATATATTTTAGCCAGAATTCATAAAATGTTTAATTCTTTTCAAAATTTATATAATGAAGCAATTAGTATTGGAAAATTCTTCATAAAACCGCTTATAGTCAACCGAAATAAATTTTATTTTAGAGCGTGAAAAGTCTCTTCGAATTAATGTCTCATTCACAGATTCTAACCATTCTTTCGGCGGTCTACCTCTGGGCATTCTGCCATTTAAAAATATCTTTATTTGTGCTTTCTCTGGAAAATGATATTTCCAAATAGAATTTTAACAAAAATCATAAAGTTTCGAAGAAGACCTAACATTTTTTTAAATTTTAGATTATGTTTGTTTTTGTATCTAGAAATTAGCATTATCAAACAAATCATCACCAAGATTCCCCATTTTCAATAAATTCAAAGATAACAAATTTTTCAACAAATTATGCTTTTCTGTTTAATTAGCGTTTTTTAAACAAAAATCATTAGTTTTCAAAGGTTCATAAGTTTTAAACAATTTTAGGTTACATTAGCATTGTATATCAAAAATGGGTATTTTAAGACAAAAATCCTTATAATTTGATCAAGATTTAGAATCTTTCAACAATTTTGGATTAAGTTAGTGTTTTACGTCGAAAATGGGTAGTTTTAGTCAAAAATTTTATTTCAAGGAAGATCGAAATATTTTAAGAAGTTTAGGTTATTTTAGCATTTAACATCAAAAACTGGTGTGTTAACACAAAAATGATTATCATTTGAACAAGTTTTGGAATTTCTGTACAATTTTGGATTATGTTCGTATTTTTCGACGGAAATCGGTATTTTTAGTTTAAAAAAATTAGATTTCAAGAAAGATTCACATATTTTAACAATTTTAGGTTATGTTAGCGCTTTACACAAAACATTGATATTTAAAAAGAAAAACCACATTTCTCACGGAAAATCGTTTTTTTTAAACAAAAATCATTATGTTTTAAAGGTTCATAATTTGTTTACAATTTTCGGTCACGTTAGCGCTTCACCCAAAAAAATTGTATCTTGAGACAAAAATCATTATAATTTGATTAAGATTTAGAATATTTTAACAATTTTGTACTATGCTAGTGTTTTTCGTCGGAAATTGCTATTTTCAATTAAAAAAAATATATATATATGATATATATTTCAAGAAAGATTCACATATTTAACAATTTTAGGTTATGTTAGAGTTCAACACTAAAAATTTATATCATAAAATAAAAATCGGTATAATTTCAACAAGATTTGTAAAACTTACAAGCTAAAACAATTTCTGGGTGTGTTAGTGTTTTTTGTCCGAAACTGAATTTTTTGTTAAACAATTATTAGACTTGAAAGAAAATTCATGATTTTACGACAATTTTAGGTTATGTTAGGTTATCTTAGTGCTTTTGTGTAAAATTATTCGTATTTTTAATAATAAATTAATATATTTCAAAAAATATGTACATTTTTCAACAACTTCAGGTTATTTATTCAGGCGATTTTATAAAAAAAATTAAGTTTAAAACATGATTTACAATCCTAAACAATTTTTTGTTATGTCATGTTAGTGTTTTTGTCTAAAATTGCTATTTTAAATAAAAATTATTATATTTAAAAGAATATTTACAATGTTTGCACAATAATAACTTGTTAGTATTTCTCGTCGGAAATAAGTATTTTCGATAAAAAATGGAACGGTTTGATTGTCTATATATTGTTAAAACAAATGTTATATATATAAATTCTGAAGTTAATACATCAATTTGCATATAAAAATATTGCCATTTATTATCTATTATTTAAGGTGATGGATACTATGAAGTACAAATTTATATTGATTATATATTTTTATTTAAAAACTACGTGAGACAAAAAAATACATATATAATCACAAATGATCATGATTTTAATTGGGATGATGTTAGGATCCTTTTTCATGAAAAAAAATGAAAAAAGAGAGAATTCATGGACATATTATTCATAAAGAAAAAGGGCAATGACGATATTAATTTGAAAAAAGGATCTCTGGAGATATAACAAAGTTTGGGATGGGGTTGCCAAGTCGATAAATAATTTTTTTGCTCTCGATCATAAAGTCTTGCATGTGTAAATAAATTGACACCAAAGATTGGAAAACTTGACCAAATAAATTTTATATCAATTTTCTACGTTTTTATTTTCAGGTTTTATGTGTATATTAATTAATATAAGTTTCTATTGTTCATACCGGTAGTTTTCCTATAAATAATGCCTGATGATGTCTAAATTATCTTCGAAACATGTTTGTCCCTAGTAGTATAAAAAATACGGAGAACGAATAAAAAAATAGTGAGAGGTTGGTTTTGGTTGACTCTTACTTTTCCCCCCTCTTTTGTCTTTTGTTATATATTTGTCTTTGATGAGCCGAAAAGGAGGTAGTTGGAAACCTAATTTTGATTTGTGACCTTTTTTTGTGTACTGATTATGGTACATAAAATGGTTCCAATATTCAGGGTTGCCTATTAATATAGACAAGATTTCTTAAATATTGCTATCGTTAAAATATTGCTTAAAGGATGTTTTGAGATCAGCAATTTTTAAAAATGTGTGAATTTTTAGATTATTACTTTTCCTGCACTATTAGAAATGTTTAGAATTTTAGTATACATGGGCATATTAAATTTCCTGTATGTTTACTAAATTCATTACACTTTGTAATTTTAGTATACTTACGTATACTAAATTTCTTCTATGAAGTTATATGCATACTAAAATTAAGTGGACAGTAAGTTTCTTTCACGTATATGAATTTCACAGTTTCTGTACACTAAAATTCATATACGTGTTTACTATATTCAGCTGCGCATTAACCGTATGATTATTTAAAAAGTAAAACTTTGTTCTTTAATTTCATGTTTCATCTGATGTTTACAGTTGATGAAGACGGAACCCAGGCGAAACGGAACGCATATACTGAATTTAATATATGCGTGTACTAAATTTCGTATATTACACGCGTATAGTATATTTATAGTATATGTATAGTATATGTATAATATATATATAGTATATTTATAGTATACGCGTATACTAAACTTCATGCACGTGCATACTCAATTCAGTATATGGATATACTAAATTTACTGTACGCTGGTATACTAAATTTAATTTCATGTTGTGCATTCTTGCTTCCATTACATGTATACTAAATCTAGTACAGATTTTTCTAACAGTGTGCCAAGCATATCCTCAAGATATCCCTAGTTCTATAATTTAGTATATTCCTCGAAATTCAGATACATCTACTGCCAATTATATGTATATTCAATCGTATCAATAAAATAACTCATCATTTAACAATATTAGATATTTTTTTCGGAGATTTAGAACCAAGTATGACATTATAAAGAACAATAATAGTAGAGTCCCCTCTAAAGTCACTTCCAGGTAAATTCCATCATGGCTACCAGTGTGCGAAAACTGTCACGCAATAATAAATTATGCTTGAACAAAAGTCAACATTTTCTTGAATATTCGTGCCGGATTATAATCTATTCTCAGTTATATTATGTAAACCAACGCGGTACATATTAATTTTATTGTTTGTTATCATGAGAACTGATTTTGCCGTTATACTGATAGTGAAATGTGCGATCCCTAAACTGCGCAATTCAGAGGTGATGATTGTTTTTATAACTATATTAGGATAGAATTTGAAAGAAACCGAATATTCAAGATTTGTATAAAGCGGTTTTTTGTCAAACGGATATGTGTGAATCTTTATGTTTTCAGGCATTCTACATATTTTAATTAAAAACACACAGGACATTGAGTGGATATCGTACGGGGCGGAATTGGCATATCATAGGGATATGTCAAAGATATAATTTTTTGCAAGGAAACAATTTATTACTATTGTTAATAATATTCTCTTTGCTTAATGCTAGAAAATTGCGTTTTTTCTGAAATTTTTAACTATTTGTCTACGTTTCACTTGAAGTGACTAAATAATTAATTTAAACAAAAACAAAAAATTGCTCAGACAAGTTATTATTGTTTATAACTATCTTCATCTATATTAATGCCAGATAGTTGCGGTTTTTCTGAAAGTTTTAACTTTTTGTCCACTTTTCACTTAGTGAGGTGAAAGTTATTATTATTATTATTATTCATGAAAGTTAACAAAAAAAGTTGATTGAACTGTTAATTATTGTTTATAACTATCTTTTCTTAGATAACTGCTAGAAAGTTGCAGTTTTTTCTGAAATATTCAACTTTGCTTTGCTTTTTTTAGTCACAAGCAAATAATAAGTGAACGTCAAAAAGAATTATTTTTAAAATTGTATTGTAATGTTTCAAGTGAATTATTTTTGCTCTTCTACTCACAAAAAAAAAGAGATTGTTTAAAATATATACCTCTCTAATGTGAATTTATTATTTGTTCATAACTAAAAAGGCAAAGCAAAGTTAAACTTTTCAGAGAATCTGCAACTTTATAGCATTTATCTAAGAGAACATAGTTATAAACAATAATCTATTGTTTAATCAACTATTTTTGTTAACTTGCATGAATAGAAAAAGTGAACATAACTGAAAATTGGACAAAAAGTTAAAAATTTCAGAAAAAACCGCAACTGTCTATCATTACTTTAAGCGCAGATATTTATAAACAATAATAATTTGTTTAAACAATTATTTTTGTTAAATGTATTTAATTATTTTGTCACTTTAAGTGACAGATAGACAAATAGTTGAAAATTTCAGAACAATCCGCAACTTTCTAGCATTAAGCAAAGAGAATATTAATAACAGTAGTAATTAATTGCCTTAACAATTATATTTCTTAACTTAAACTAATTATTACCTCAGTCTAATTAAAAAGTAGATAAATCGTTGAAAATTTCAGAAAAAAGTAGCAACTTTGTAGCATTATTTACATTCAATATTATTAACAATAATAATAAATTGTCTAAAAAATTAATTTTGTTAACCTGATTCAATTATTCACCCCACTATAATTGGAAAGTGGACAAAGAATGGAAAATTTTTGAAAAAAACTGCAATTTTCTAGCATTATTCTGAAAGAATATTATTAAAAATAATAAGAAATTGTTTATATAATTGTGTTTGTTACATAATTAACTATTGCATCAGTCTAATTGAAAATTGGAACGCCAAAAATTCATAATTAGCTCCAAAAATTCACAAGAGCCATTTTTTCACTCTTTGGGTTTCTTTGGAACCTTAAAAAACAGACTTATGGGAGTGATATTTAAAAAGTAATATTTTATTCGTATTCTATGGCTGATTGTGAAGAGAAATGGACCAAATTTAACTCGATACACCTCATATTGAGTATTCTGAATACAATTTACGAAAACGTCTTTTTTTCTTATGGGAAATACGTGTTAAACTTCATGGGGCTGGACCGACCTCTAAATATCATTTTAAAAAAATTGATTTATTTTTGTGTGTATTCGAACAAATTTCCGAGCGATATGCACGAAAATTCGAAAAAAAGTTCCAATGCATTTTTGGACCACCCTAATCCACAATCAGAAAAATTAATTTGTAATCAAATAGTTAAATTTTCAACCCAGAAGATGAATTTTCTACCAAAAAATACAAATTTTCAACAAAATAGAGGAATTTTCAACAAGAAATAGAGTAGTTTAATTTTAAGTTAGAGAAATACGTTTTTAACCAAATAAAATAAATTCTCAACGAAATAGTTAAATTTTCAACCAAACAGATTGAATATCTATAAAAAAAATTCAAAGAAATGAAATTTCAACCAAAAAGATTACTTTTCTACCAAAAAAGAATAATTTTTAACAAAATGCATGAATTTTTAACTAAAAAAAATAAATTCTCAAGAAAAAATAGAATAGTTCAATTTTCAGTTGGAAAAATAAGTTCTTAAACAAATAAAATAAATTTTCAACGATATAGTTTAATTTTAAACCAAACAAATGGATTTTCTACAGAAAAGATTGAATTTATATAAAAAAGACTTCGACAAAAAATGGAACTGTTAAATTTTTAGTTAAAAAAATTATTATTCAAGCAAAAAAAACTAATTTTCAACCGTAGAAATAAAATTCTAATCAAAAAGATTAATTCTCTGATAAAAAAAATAATCTTTAACAAAATACATGAATTGTCAACCAAAAAGGTTAATTTTCTACTAAACAAGAAATTTTTTTAACAAAATAGATGAATTTTCACCTAATAAAGATAAATTTTCAACAATATAATAAAATTGTTTAGTTTTCAGTTTTTGAGAATATAAAATCAATTTTCAACGAAATAGTTAAATTTTCAACCAAACAAATACATTTTCTACCAAAAAGATTAATTTTGAACAAAATAAATTAATTGCAAAAATTTTCAAACAAATAGTTGAATTTTCAAATGAAGAAGATTAGTGTCCAACCACACATGAAATAGTTAAATTGTTAGTTAAAAAATAATTTAAACAAATTCTTAACAAATTAGTTAAATTTTGAACAAATAAAAAAAGACTATTGAACTAAAATAATGAATCAAGAACAAAAAATGGATTTTTAACAAAGTTGTTTCACTTTCGACTAAGTATTTGAATTTTGGAAAAAAAAAGTTCTTAAGTCGCCATTCGCGAATAATGAAAATCTTGAAAATTTAATAAAATAATTATATTTGAATTTTTCTGTTTTTTTCTGTTTTCTGTTTAATAAAGAATTTATTAAAATTATGAGAGGAAATAATTTAATTAAAAGAAAGAAAAATAAACTAATAATGCCTTTTTGCAATTTGTAAAATCAAATAGGAGTGATCACTATTGGAAAAAATGGTATTCTTGATGACAATGATAGCATGATTCAATATGAGTCAGCCAACTATTTATATCATTTTGCCTCTATGTAAAACTTGAATTTTATTCTTCCCATGAGAAAGTCAATTCATGATGAATTTTTTTATTTGTATTCAAATGATAACTTAATTCAAAAAGGCTTTCAAAAAAATTGGGATATGAAACATTAATATTTTGGGTGCTTTATATTTATTCTTCCAAATTAGAAAATTTTTTTTCAATTCGCAACCTTTGTTTTGAACTACGAATTTTTATTTCATTCAAATAATTTCTTTTTTCGTAAAATGCCTTCAACATTGAAGGTTATTTTTAAAAATTTGTTTATTTTGTAACAATAGAAAATTGTTGACTTATGGTGATAAGTCGTTACTATATATCGATCTCGCAATCAATTTAACAAATTTTAGATTTAAACAAAATGTTTTCAACAGTTAAGCAGCCCAGTCAAGAAATTGTTTATAATAACTTAATTTATTATTAATAGAATTATTTGTGTTGTATGAGTGCCGATGCAATTTTATTAACCAATCGTGAATTTATTTCGGTATTTTTTTCATGGATAAAAAATCATATTGTTGAAAATGCTAACTATGTCACTTCATTTGTGTAAATATTATTGCTCACAAAGATAAATTGAAAAACAGTTTTAAGAATGACTTAACAAATGTAACGAAGCATTGAGAGTGAACAAGAGAAGAGTCTAATAAATTTCTTGACCTATAATTGCTCTATTAGCTTTATACGATCACTTACATATATTTTTGTATGTATTAATTTGTATTATTATATTATTATTATTATTGTATTATTATTATTATTGTATTATTATAAGGTCTATACACAGTTTATCGATTTCTGAAACTAGAATTTTAATTTAAAAAAATTCAAGTTTATATACTTAAAAAATAAATTTTGGTAGGGTCTTATGTATTTTTTAATGGTCCCTTTTGCAAAAAACTGAATGTTGATTAGGGTGGTCAAAAAATGTTTTTAATTGAGTCTAAATAATTTTACATCAATTGCTTCAAAGAAATCTTCTTTATTTAAAATTTTTGAAAGAAGAATTCATTAAATATTAGCAATGTTAGAAATACATTAAACTTTTTGATTGTTTCTGTTCCTATATGGAAAATGATAATAATATAAATAGATTGGTTCAAAATCAACCATAAATGTATTAAAAAAATTTTTTTTTATTATCATGCATGTCCCGAAATTTGTCCAAATCCTCAAAAAAATAAATACGTTTAAAAAAAATGATGTTTAGAAGTACCAAAAGCCCCATAAAGTTTAACACGTATTTCCCATGAAAAAGACGTTTTTGTGAATTTTATTCAGAATCGTTAATATTGGGTGAATCTAGTTGAAACTCAACATTTTTCTTCAGAATGACCTATAGAATACAAATGAATAATTACTTTTCAAATATTACCCCCATAAGTCTGTTTTATAGGATCTCAAAAAAAACCCTATAAGTGAAAAATTGTATTTGTTTTAGTTTTTTCAATATTTTTTTGCTCTTTTTTAATGCAAGTTGTTTCTAATATATAAAATACTACTTTCTACTGATAATGATATGTTTTCATAAATTGTTTAAACAATTTATTATTGTTTTTAGCAATTTTCTCTTAAAATAGAGTTAGAAAGTCGCTGTTTTTCCGAATTTTTAAACTTATTTTTATGTTTTCAGTTAGAGCGAGGAAACAGTTAAATTTAACAGACAATTGTTTAAAACATTTATTATTTATAACAATATTCTCTTAGAATAATGCTAGAAAGTTGCAGTTTTTCTAAAATTTTCGTCCACTTTGCAATTAGAGTTAGGTACTTATGAATTAAAGTTAACAAACATAATTTTTTGAACAATTTGTCATTGTTCATAACTATCTTTTCTTAGATATATGCTAGAAAGTTCTGGTTTCTTTCTGAAATTTTTAACTTTTTGTCCACGTTTTACTCAATGAGGTAATAATTAATGCAAGTTAAGAAACATAATTGTTTAAGCAATTTATTATTGTTTATAAACATCTTCTCTCGGTTGATTGCTAGAAAAATAGGTTTTTTCTGAAATTGTTTACTTTGCTCTGGTTTTTTAGCTGTGAACGAATAATAAATAAACATTAGAGACAATCGGTTGTTAAAGAATCTATTTATTTTTTTGTGAATATTTTTTTCTAAAAGAAAACAGATATTTGAAATTTTCTATGTAGATAATATTAAATTTAAATTTGTCTTGAAACAGTTACTGAGAGCCTTTTTATTTAAATTAATAATACACTAAGAGAAGATTGTTATAAACGAAATAAACAATTTGTTTAAACTATTATTTTTCTTAAACTGCATTAATTATTACCTCGCCCTAAGTCAAAAGTGGACAAAAAATAAAAAATTTGAGAAAAAACTGCAACTTTCTAGCATTATTCAAAGAGAAAATTATTAAAAATAATAATAAATTGTTTAAACAATTATGCTTGTCAACATGAATTAATTATTATCTCAATCTAATTGAGCCTCACTCTAACTGAAAAGTTAAAAACAAGTTGAAAAATTAGGGAAAAAATCTGAGACTTTCTAATTCTATTCTAAGAGACAATTACTATAATCTTGAGTTTCAACTCGATTCACTCAATATTAACGATTCTGAATAAAATTTAAAAAAAAAAACGTCTTTTTTCTTATGGGAAAATTTTTGTTAAACTTTATGGGGTTTGCGGTACTTCTAAAAATCATTTTTTTAACGCATTTATTTTTTTGTAGATTTGCTTAAATTTGTGGGCGATATGGATAAAAATTCGAGAAAAAAAAATTTTGGAATATACTGGAAAATCTGGAATTGTCAGGAAATTTTTATAAATCTGGAAATGCCAGGAAATTTTGTTTAAAGGCACATAATTTTTTTGAGAGCGTGCTTAATGTTCTTTCAAATTGTAATATAAAATGAAATAATTTTTTTTTTCATTTAAAAAATGAGCTTTATATTACTGCTTTTAACTATTTTGTTGAAAGTTAGTTCTTTTTTTGGTTCGACCTCAACTTTTTTACTCAAAATTCAACAGTTTGTTTGACTTTTATTTTCTCTCTTTACTGAAAATCTTTCTAAGTTGAAAATGGTGCTTTTTTGGTTAATTTCAACTGTTTTTGATTTAAAATTGAAATATTTTTTGGTTGAAAATTCCACTACTTGTTTGAAAGTTAAACACCTTTGTACAAAATTTATTTTTTGGTTGAAGATTTACCATTTTAATTGAAAATTCCTCTTCTTGGTTGAAGAAAACTTCTTTGTTGAAAAATAATTTTGTTGTTGTTGAAAATTGAATTAATCCAGTCATTTAGTTGGTTAAACTAATCCAATAATTTCAGTTGAAAATTAATCTCCTTGGTTGAAAATTAGTATTTTTAATAAAAAATTTAACTATTTAATTTTTGGTTAAAAATTCCTCTTTTCGGGTAGACAAGTGGTTGAAAATTCATCTTTTCGGCTAAAAATTCGACACTTGGTTAAATGTTAAATACTGTTATTAAAAATGTATTGTTTTGGTTGAAGATTTGTAATTTAAATTAAAAATGTAACTATTTTGTTGCATTTTTTTTCGGTTGGAAATCAATTTTTTACCGAAAATTCGACAGTTTGGTTGAATTTTGTTTTCTCTCTTTACTGAAAATCTTTTTTAGTTGAAAATTGTTCTTTTTTTGTTGATTTCAACTGTTTTTGGTTTACAATTTAAATCTTTTTTGGTCGAAAATTCCACTACTTGGTTGAATGTTAAACACTTTTGTACAAAATTTATTTTTTGGTTGAAGATTCACCATTTTAATTGCAAATTCCTCCTCTTGGTTGAAGACAACTTTTTTGTTGAAAGTTAATTTTTTTGTTTGAAAATTGAATTAATCCAGTCATTTAGTTGGTTAAACTAATCCAATTATTTTAGTTGAAAATTAATCTCATTGGTTGAAAATTTAACTATTTAATTTTTGGTTAAAAATTCCTCTTTCTGGGTAGACAAGTGGTTGAAAATTCATCTTTTCGGCTTAAAATTCAACACTTGGTTAAAAGTTAAACACTTGTGTTATAAATTTATTGTTTTGGTTGAAGATTCATAATTTAAATTGAAAATGTAACTATTTTGTTCAATTTTTTTCGGTTGGAAATCAATTTTTTACTGAAAATTCAACAGTTTGGTTGAATTTTGTTTGATCTCTTCACTGAAAAGTCTTTCTCGATTAAAAATTGTTCTTTTTTTGTTGATTTCAACTGTTTTTGGTTTACAATTGAAATATTTTTTGTTTGAAACATCAAATGATTTTATGTTGAGAATTCATCGTTTTTGGTTGAAAATTCCACTACTTGGTTCAAAGTTAAACTCCTTTGTAAAAAATCTATGTTTTGGTTGAAGAATCACAAATTTAAATTGAAAATTAATCTTTTTGATTGAACATTCTTTTTTTTTTAATTCAACACTTGGTTAAAAGTTAAACACTTAAACATTAAAAATTTAAAAAAAATTGTAATATTAAAAATTCATTCTTTTGGTTAAAGATTCATCATTTAAATTGAAAATGTAACTATTTTGTTGAAAATTCATTTATTTATGATTTATTTTTCGGTTGAAATCTCAAATATTACATTTACGTTGAGAATTCATCTTTTTTTTTTATGAAAACTTCACTATTTCGCTGAAAGTTAAATTCCTTTTTTTAAATTAATTTTTTGGTTGAAAATTCGCCATTTTAATTGAAAATTCTTATCTTTGGTTGAAGACCTCATTTTTTTGTTGAAAACTTTTTTTTTTTGAAAATTGATTTTAACTAAAAATTGAACTAATCCAGTTGAATATTTCATCACTTTAGTTAAAAACTCATCTCTTTGGTTGAAAATCAGATTTTTTTAAACTTAAACTTTTAACAATTAAATTTTTGGTTAACAATTCATCTTTTTCAGTTGACAATTCATGTATTTTATTTAAAATCTATCTTTTTGGGTAAACAGTTAATATTTTTGGTTAAAGATTCTCTTTTTTTCTTTTGAAAATTCAACACTTTATTAAAAGTTGAACACTTTTGTTAAAAATTCATTGTTTTGGTAGAAGATTCATTATTTAAATTGAAAATTTGTTGTTTTTTTTCTGTTGAAAATTAATTTTTTAAATTGAAAATTAAACTATTTCAATGAAAATTCGTGTCTTTTTTTGGTTACTTGAAAATTGATCTCCTAGGTTGAAAATCAATTTTTTTAAGTGAAAATTTATCAATTCAATTTTTGGTGAATTCATCTCTTTTTTTGAAAATGTAACTATTTTGTTAAAAATTCATTTTTGTTGTTGTTGTTGAGGATTAATTTTTTAAACTGAAAATCGAACTATTTTAATGAAAATTTTTGTCTTTTTTTTGGTTACTTGAAAATTCATCTCCTAGGTTGAAAATCAATTTTTTTAAGTGGAAATTTATCTATTCAATTTTTGGTGGACAATTTATCTTTTTTAGTTGAAAATTCATGTATTTTATTGAAAATCTGTATTTTTGGGTAAACAATTAATCTTTTTGATCGAAAATTAATTATTTGTTGAAAATTCAACACTTGGTTAAAAGTTGAACACTTTTGTTAAAAATTCATTTTTTTTGATGAAAATTCATCATTTAAATTGAAAATTCATCTCTTTTGTTGAAAATGTAACTACTTTTTTGAAAATTCGTTTTTTTTTTGGTTGAAAATTAATTTTTTAAACTGAAAATTAAACTATTTTAATGAAATGTTGTGTCCTTTTTTTGATTACTTGAAAATTCACCTCCTAGGTTGAAAATCAATTTTTTTAAGTGAAAATTTATCTATTCAATTTTCGGTGGACAATTTATCTGTTTTAGTTGAAAATTCATGCATTTTATTGAACATCCGTCTTTTTGGGTAAACAAATTATCTTTTTGTTCGAAAATTAATTTTGTTGTTGAAAATTCAACACTTGGTTAAAAGTTGAACACTTTTGTTAAAAATTCATTGTTTTGGATGAAGATTCATCATTTAAATTTAAAATTAATGTCTTTTGTTGAAAATGTAACTATTTGTTGAAAATTCGTTTTTTTTTGTTGAAAATTAATTTTTTAAACTGAAAATTGAACTATTTTAATGGTTTTGTGTCTTTTTTTGGTTACTCGTAAAATCAGCTCCTAGGTTGAAAATCAATTGTTTTTAAGTGAAAATTTAACTATTTAATATTTGGTTGCAAATTTATCTCTACAAGTTGAAAATGCACATTTTTTGTTGAAAATTCGTCTTTTCGGTAAAAAATTAATCTTGTTGGTTGAAAAATGATCTTTTTTGTTAAAAATTCAACTATTCCAGTTGAAAATTCATCATTTTAGTTGAAAATTTTTCTTTTTGGTTGAAAATTCAACTTGTTTAATTTGAATTTGAAACCGTTGAGATTTATTAAATTATATAATTATTATAATTTAAATTCAAAGGCACTGAGATTGAAAAGTGCTTAACAGGTATTGTAAGCCTTGAAATTAAGAATTAATATTTAAATTATTTAAATTTTCAAGCGTTGATGTTTCAACTATATTGATTTAAAAGTAATGAAAAAACCAAACTTTTACTGGAACAATGAAATTTTTAGTCTTTTTTTAGAATTAGCAATTTAAATGTTAAAAATGTAAATAAAAATGAAAAGCAATTTTTTATTTTGTTTGTAAAATCGTTAGTAAACAATATGGCATTGACACCAATTTCAGACCTCTCTGCAATGTGAAAATTATGGGATGTGGGTGGGAAATACGTATGCAGTTTGGAAGATTATCTCATTCTGCGTAGGAGGCTCATAAATAGAAACAAAGCCAGAATAAAAATTCACGTTGACTCCCGACCTAGGATAAATTAAATAACTTTTGCCATCTAATGAAAAAAAAAAGAATAATGTAAAGAATACAAAAACGATAAAAACTTTTGGTTTGAAGGCAGTTTTTATTTCACGGTCTATGTTTATCAGAAATTATTTCTTTTTTTCAGCTATGAAAGCATTTTTTTTTTGTATCCAAGGTTTCTTTTGTTGGATACTTTAATTTAGTAGGTTTTGCAATTTGAATTTTACCAATAATTTTTAGGGCCTGCAAATGCAGTTTCAATCAATATAAATTATCTTCTCATTACAATATACAAAATTAATCTAAAATCAGTATAGTGAAAAATATTATTAATTTGAAAAAAAATAAACTAGATTTTTGAACGAAACAAATTATTTCTCATTTTTAATCTTATTTTTCGAAAAACCCGTACAAAATGGAATTTCGGAAACACTATAAAATGTTGAATTTTGATAGATTTTACTGATTTGAGCTGTAAAGATTTTTCCCAAACTTTTGACAGAAAATTTGAAAAAAGTTTTTTTTTTGTAGAACCGGAACTTATTGTTATTGAAAACCGAAAACTTGACTTTTTTTAAACTTCCCATTTTCCCCCTTTTCTGTTTTTTTTTCGCTTAAATGCGAACTGAATTATTAGAAGCCGATAAGAAAAGCTAATTATTTTTGGTTAAATTCAGAAATTCATATCTTTTGGTTAAAAATTATATTTGGTTGAAAATTTTTATATTTTGTTGAAAACTCAACTATTTTGTTAAAAATGATCCTTTTTGGTCAAAAATTTCAATTGTTTTATTGAAAACTCGTTTTTTTGTTGTTAAAAATAAACTTTTTCAACTGAAAATTTAAATAATCTAATTTTTGTTAATAATTGTTATTTTTAATTGAAAATTGATAGTTGCTATCTGAATGTTCAACTGTTTAGTTGTAAATGCAACTGTTTTGTTGAAAATTAATTTTTTTTCTTGAAGAATCACCTTTTTGTGTTTGAACTTTGTTTTCTGAAACATTCGACTTTTTCAGCTTGAAACCTTAACTCTTTTACTGAAAAACCGTCTATTTGGGTTGAAAACTTGTCTCTTTTGGTAGAAAATTAATATTTGTTTGATTGAAAATTTTACTATTTTGTTGCAAATAATGTATATTTTGGCTTAAAATCTAATGAATTTAAAGCGTTTAATATTGAATTTAATAAATTCATTTTATTTGTAATAAATAGTTAATAATATAATAATATTAATAATTACATTAATTTGTGGGTTCTTAAATTTTTTCCCTATAAAAAATGTACATACTTCCAATTTCGATGACTTCTCATTTTAGATTAACTCACATGTGAAGGCTTTACATTTTGAAACTTTACCGATTAATACTTTGTTTTCTGAAACATTCGACTTTTCAGCTTGAAACCTCAAATCTTCTAATGAAAACCCGTCTTTTTGGGTTGAAAATTCGTCTCTTTTGGTAGAAAATTAATATTTTTTTTAATGAAAATTCTACTATTTTCTTGCAAATACAGTATATTTTGGCTTAAAATCTTAAGTATTTAAAGCGTTTAATATTGAATTTAATACATTCAGTTTATTCATATACTATGATAATTGTATCAATTTTTTGGCTTTTAAATTTTTCCCTGTAAAAAATTAACATACTTCCAATTTCGCTGACTTCTCATTTTAGATTAACTCACATGTGAGGGCTTTACATTTTGAAACTTTGCCGATTAATAAATCTGTTTTGTTTTAAAGACTATTTCAATTAATTTGTTGAAAACTCTTTTTTTTTTGTTAAAAATAAATTTTTTCAACTGAAAATTTAAATAATCTAATTTTTGTTAATAATTGTTATTTTTAATTGAAAATTGATAGTTGCTAGCTGAATGTTAAACTGTTTAGTTGTAAATGCAATTGTTATTTTTAAATTAATTTTTCTTCTTGAAGAATCATCTTTTTGTTTTTTAACTTTGTTTTCTGAAACATTCGACTTTTCAGCTTGAAACCTTAACATGATAACATGATAATTAGTTATAGATTCTTTATTGATGGCCGTTGATAAACGCAAACCCGATAAAAATCTGCTGTTACATAGCTATCAAAGCGAAAAGGTACAATTGAAAATTCTTGAATTTTGAAAATATAGAAGTGCAAATTATTCAATTGTGAAGGTTTATATTTGGAACTTTTTTTGGAATAGTTCAGTTTTCAACATTTACAATTGAAAATTCTTCAAGTTTAACGATTTTCAGTTTAAAATTCTTAATTTTAAAGATTTACAATTAAAAACTCTTGAATTTTAAAGATGTATGAATAAAAAATCTTAAAATTTGATGATTTTGGAAATCAAAAGTCAATTGAAGAATTTTAAATAGCAAATCATTAAAATTGAAATTTTTTAAATTGTGAATCCTCAAAATTGAACAATAAAAAAAGGTGCAAAATATAAATTTTTAAAATTGAATAATTTGCAATTCTATTTTTTCAGAATTCTCGAATCTTTAATTGTAACTATTCAAAATTGCAGAATATTGAAAGTAAATCTTTAAAATTGAAGAGTTTTTCATTTGAAAAATATGCAATAAAAATTATAGAAGTTTCAAGTTTAACAATTTAAAATTCTTCAATTTTAATTATTTGCAGTTTAAAAATCTGCAATTTTGAAGAGGTACAATGGAAAATTCTTAAATTTTGAAAAAGTAGAAGTGCAAATTATTCAATTTTCAAAGTTTATATTTGGAACTTTTTTGGAATAGTTCAATTTTCAACATTTACAATTGAAAATTCTTCAATTGTAACGATTTCAGTTTAAAATTCTTTAATTTTAAAGATTTACAATTAAAAACTCTTCAATTTTAAAGATGTATGCATAAAAATTCTTAAATTTGGATGATTTTGGAAATAAAAAGTCAAGTGGAGAATTTTAAATTGCAAATCATTGAAATTGAAAATTTAAAAATTGTAAATCCTCAAAATTGAACAATAAAAAAGGTGCAAAATATAAATTTTTAAATTTGAAGAATTTGCAGTTTTATTTTTTTCAGAATTCACGAACTTTTAATTGTAACTATTCAAAATTGAAAAACTTTGAATTATTATAAATCTTTAAAATTTAAGAGTTTTTAAATTGAAAAATATGCAATATAAATTATAGAAGTTTCAAGTTTAACAATTTGAAATTCTTCAATTGTAACGATTTTCAGTTTAAAAATCTGAAATTTGAAAGAGGTACAATTGAAAAGTCTGGAATTAAAAAAAAAATAGAAGTGCAAATTATTTATTTTTCAAGGTTTAGATATATTAAAATTCTTCAATTGTATTATTTAATATTTAATTTGTATAATAGTTAACAGATAATTATTCAATTTTGAATGTGTTTTTTGAAATAATTCAATTTGACAAATTAATGTCTTTAATTTTAAAGATTTACAAGAAATCCAGATTGGTTACAGATATGTAAATTCCTCTTAGAAACCAGCAGATATTCTATCTGGCAAATTTTTTCCTAATAGGCAGCCAGATTGAAACTCTTTGAACCTTATAAATCCTCATACAAACTCTATCAGGTTCAATGAGGTGTTTCGTAAAGGGGTGCTTTATGGAAACAAATTTTTTTGCTATAAATTATACGTGACAAAAATATAATTACGAATAATTTATAATTTGGCTCACTTTTTGTACTTGATTGTTTTATATTGAAGACGTTCGAGAAAAAATCCTATATTTTAAACCATTATCAGATAATATATCATTTTTCATAAAATCTAACATCTACAAAGCACGTTCAAAGTTCATTGTTTGCACATTTGTCAATCGACAATAAGGAGTCAAAATAACGTAATACTAAAAAAAAACACAATTCACAGTATCTGGATTTCTAGAATATATTTACTGCATCGGAATTTCGACCCATGGTATTTGGGCAATGTTTGTGATTTCTAGCCCACTAGGTAGTGTTTTGCGAAAATTTACATTTGAAATAGGAAACTCACTGCCGAATGACGTCATATGGGCTGAGGTTCATGGGGAAGATCAAATTCCTAAATCTCATAATTTGTCTTAACATAGGAAAAAGTCTCCGTTCTGCTGCCCCGGAGACCCGTGCTTGATATCCGCCAGAGCTGCTTTATTCTAACAAGATTTTTTCTTTTTCAGCTCAGAATATAATCATATCTGATTGTATGTTAATTTTATATTTACTGTATAAAATTTAAAATGTGTGCCTCGGAAACAAACTGAAAATTGAACTATGTTTCGTTTTCTGTGATTGAGAATTCAAATTTTTTTGTTGAAAGCGTTGACAATAAAGTATGTTTACATTACCGGAATTAGATGAGATTACAACACGAGTGTAATAAAATGTGTAATAATAATTTTTATAATTCAATTTCCAAACATTCTCATTTACGAATCAAGTAATGTTCATACTTGAACTATAATATATAATTTTCTTTATTGGTAGTTATAATTGAATTCATGATTAGTACCCCAATCATCGAATAAATGAGAGAAATACATAACTAACCAAAAAGTTTTTTTTTCGCATCTAGAATTATCATCTTTATAGCTATTATACTACTATAAATTTAAAGTAGGGTAGAGACGGACAAGATAGACCGGTTAACATTCATTGCTCTATAAAAAGTTAATACCACGTAGATTTCATTCATTTGTTTTTTATTTCATGCCCCACATTATTGCATATAATATTTCTATACACAATAATTATCTTGAAAAAACAATGATTTAAACATTTAATTATTCCTCACAACATGTATTTCGTCGGTCTTGCGCAGCGTGTAGGGGATAAATTATTATAAATTACTCGAATATTGCAGTAGCAATGAGTGCTGTGCATATTTTCGTAAAGTTTATTGCTATTCGGCAGGTACCAGAGAATTGGATATAAACGTAAAGAAAAGTGATAGAGCCATTTTTCTCTTCTATAAAATATATAAAATACCACGCATGTCCAGTTGAATTGAATTGAATTTTTATAGTTTTCCAGAGTCCAAATTTTACGATTTTGACTTCATAAAGCCCAATTGAAAAAAAAAAATTTATATAATTTCGCATTTCAAGGTTGTTCATTTTTTTTCAAGCTTATTCGACTCGATTTAGTTACAATCTGAAACAAAATTTATAATTCAAAATTTTTTACTGTTCCTAATAAGGCTTGTGATTAAGGAGAGTCTGTCCCTGACACTATTGTTTTGAACGGTGACATTTTATAGAGTTTGTCGCTCGAATCCTCTCGACCGCTGGTATGTAGCAGTAGTGGTTATAGTATGGTGGTTTGCTCGGTTGAGTTAAGAATTGCGCCTTCAATCAAATAGAAGTTGAAACCCGATGCATTGCGACCCCTCATGTCTACAATAACGTTTTTATACGGCAAATATACAAATCCATCTGGACCTAATTTTGTAACAAGAAAATGTACATGTATGAAGATTTTGTACACAAGCATAACATAAACTTTTAATAGTTTTGAAAAACTACTTGTTAAATTGTCAGCTATGTAGGGGAGCCTTTAATTGCGGCAATTTGCATAAAAAAAGATTTTCGTATTTAAATGATGATTTCAAATAACTATTCCTGTAGAAGAAATTTTCGCGAAATTACACTACTGTCAGAAATTTTCGATACGACTAGCGCGAGTAATATTAAAAATCACTGCTGAGTTTGAAATATCATTACTGGTTCAAAAAAAGAGCAATAAAATGTTTTTTAATGGTTGGAAGGCTTATGACATTCCGCGTCGAGTGAAGCCTAATAAAGATATTTTTGACCGTTTAAAGAAAATATAACATACAAGAAATTTATCGAAAAATGCAAGAATTTCTTGAATTTTGCATTTTGAGTTCAACACGCGGCATGAAGAAAAATGTACAAGCGTATCTGCGGCAAGTTTCAGCCGGCGATCACGGCTGTTGACCGTGATAGCGGTGATCGCCGAGAATTTCTCAGATTTTGTACCTATCTCAAATTCAACTTGTGCTGTGATTCCGGAAACTTGTGAAGAAAAACCTGAAATTGACAAGACCTAATCTTTGAAATCCTATCTTTCATTTGGGACAACAAAACTTTTAAAATTTTCACGGGTTCCCAAAATAACTAAATTGTCTCAAAATGTCTAAGCATTTTTAGTCATATCTCGGGAACCCATAAATATTGTTGAAGTTTCAATGGCTCAAATTGAAGAACATACTTTAAAAACTGTGTGCTTTTAATTTTAGATTTTTGCTTTATATTACCCAAGTCATGCCATGTTTTGAAGTAAAAATACAAAATTCGAGAAATTCTTTCATTTTTTGGTTAAACTTCTCATGTGGTCTATTTTCTTTAAATGGTGAAAAATATCTTTATCAGAGGTCATTCAACGCAGAATTTCATAAGCGCTTCAACAGTTTTTAAGAAAAATTTTTGGCTTCTTTTTTGTACGAGTAAGTACGTTTCAAATTTATGCCAAAAGTCAATTTTGACACGTAAGTCCAACAAAAGATAATCGCTTCTGGCATTACACCTGGGCATTCTATAAAACCTACCAAACCTAACTTATGATGACAGAAAATACGGAATTTCGACAAAACCATACTTTTCCTAATGACATTTTAGGTCCCATAAAGCAAACATAATTTAGGTTCTTTGCAAATACTACTAACTTGAATTCGAAAACATTCAAAATGAAAAAAAAACAAAAAAAAACATAATCTCTAATTTAGAAGAACTGTAAGGATACAAATCCAAAGCATCGCTGTTCTACTTTTCAAAAGAAACACTTAATTTAAAAAGAAAATCAGATTCATCATCACTCATCAATTTTTATTTAAGATTTATATTTACTTCAATACAACTTTCCAAAACATTCTTAACTTTTTAAACAACATGCGCTATAACGGTTATGACTCATTGAGTTGCAGTTCTACCAACGATGATAGCGAAATTCTACGATTATTTACTTTGAGTTAGGGAGCTTCCAATAATTACGTGATTTTTTTTTGGGCGGAGGAGGTCCGGAAAATCTTACGAGTAATAATTTAAAATACGAAGAACTCTCTCGAAAACTCTAAAAAATATTAAGAATCCTTGAAACTCCGTCGAATATTTCGAAATATTACAAGATCCCTTGAATTCTTTAAAATTCATGGAAATCTTTAAAATGGGTGGGAATATTTCTTAATCTCTCGAAATGCCTTCAAATATTTAAAAGTCGCATTAAAATCACTGAAAATCCTTTGAAATCCTCTATAATATTCATGAATCATTTGAAATCCTGTATATTTTTCAGATCCAACGAAATCTTTTGGAATCTTATGAAATCCTTCTCATAATCCTTTCGGATGGTTCGCAATGCCCTAAAACTTTTGTAATGCTCTGGAAATATTAGAATTGCCTTGAAATCTCATGAAATCCCTGAAAAGCTTAGGAAATCTCTTCGAATTCCGTAAAAATTTTGTAAAGCTATGACGCCATTTTTTAGTTCTTTGAAACACCTTATAATCCCTTGAAATCTATTAAAATCCTTTAAATAACTGGAAATCTTTCAAATCTTTAGAAATCCCTGGAAATATTTTGAAATATCGTTTGCGGTAAAAATAATTGCTATATTGAGTTAACAATAAAAAATTTCACGTAATAAGGGGGGAGGGGCGTCACAGAAATCTTTCGCATCCTTACAATAGCCGGGAGGTGGTCTACAATTTCAAAAATGATCCTTGCGTCATTAATGGACATTCCCTGATCTACTTTCAGAAAATGGATCGCAGATGTTTTTGGTGGAATTTCACGTTTTTTGTAATTTTGTTTCTAAATAAACTACATACATTAATTTAGTTTCAAATTGAGTTATTCTGTCCGATTTACTAATCTAATAAATTCTAAAAAGAATTGTTCAGACGTGACAAAATTGAAGCCACATCAGTAATATAACATAAGATGAACAAAACTCTGGTTTACTGGAATCATAGTTCCAACTGTGAGCTTGCATATTGATATACTTCGTCATAGAGCATAGTTTGTTCAATGACATATGATATAGAACAGAAAATCCTTGGACAGAATTAGGAAAAATGGACATTTTAATGTCTTTAAATGCGCACCAATTGCAATTTTGTCAGAAAAATAATTAAATCGAAGTGGCAGGCATTGATTCTATTTAATATTTTGTCGACAGCATTGAATGTCATTGACCCGGTTCGATACTTGGTTTGTGAAAGGCATTGCATGGCATAGAATTTGGCGCTGCGCCGAGTAGCATTGAATTGCATTAAATGGCATAAACTCATAGGCATTACAAGCAAATCACTTTATTGCCTTGAAGTTTATGCGCATTAAAAATGATTGAAATTAAACGAATTCTATACAATAAAGCGTATTCAATGGCATTTCGGACATAAATGCAATTAGTACGCATTTAAAGGCATTGAAATGTCCGTTTTTTTAATGCCAGTCCATGCGTTCTAATCATTTTTTTTATGCTTAGAAGTGCAATTTTTTAAGACTGAAAGCTTCTAAACAAAAATGGTTGAATTTTTCAAATGACTTTCAATTTAAAAGAAAAACAAAATTTAATGATCTCTCGCTTGGAGATTTTCTAATTTGTAACGCTTTGAGTAATGATGGATTTAATTCTAAAAGCTACTACTTTCAAGTTGTTACAATTTTGAATGTTTAATTTGTAAATATTATCTAATTTGTAATGCCTTATAATGAAACGCATTCAAATTATAGGGCTAATTAGTAATAAATTATACTTTTCACACTTTTATTGATACTTATGTCCATTATACTAGTATTGCAAACAATTTCGTAATACTAGCCCTGGCCAAGCTAGAAATGGGTTAGAATTATGGAAAATTCCGTAAATAATAGACACATTGTCTAATTTTTGGTTAAGATGATTCGAAATCTAAGAGATCTACTCAAATTTGTAGTTTAGATTTGAATGCGTTTGCAATTTAACAATATTTTTCAGTTTTATGTTTAATCTCAAGAATTTCAATGTTTAGACAGTTTAGGAAGAACAATTCAAACTGAAAGCTTTTATAAAAGTAAAAATATATTTAAGAACATATGTAATATTTATATAAATAATAATTATAATACTTGATATTTCTGCTCTGGTGAAAAACTAATCAGCAATTTATTATAATAATATCATATTACACTTACATTGGATATGTAGCAAAATCACGAGTGTAAGTAAAAAAATAACATTTATTATCTTCATTTTCACTACTGTAGACACAACGATTAAAAAACGAAAACACTGTATTTTTTTAAATTTCGTGTGATCAGTGACTTGATAAATGACTACTATATGTACTAACTGAGATATATAAGATCTCGAAATTGTCAGTATTTGCTAGATTTATTGCCCTAGCGAACCTTCATATTTATTAAAGATGAGGACACGTGTTTTTCATGATATGGGCAGGGAAAAAAGTGAAAATAATTTGATTTGTCTTTTAAGTTTCCGTTTGATGTATAAAAATGGATGGCCTCCAAATATCGTTGGAAAGGAACTAACAGTATTGACCAAATACTTTTAAATAGGGATTTTCTGCACAATTCATTTTGATTGAATTATAATTAATGAATCACATCTTTTAATCGTCAAAACAAAGATATTATATATCTGAAATCAAAATTTTGAAAGCCTGAATAGAGCGCTAATTGAATAGGAATAATTTTGACAGCGATTTAAAAATTATAATTAATTGCACAGTTTACGTTGGAATTAGGAATATCAGAAGGCCTACTTGAAATAAAATAAGTGGAACTATGAGCAAAACATTTTTTTTAATGTGTATGCTTCTTCAAAACTTGATTTCGAGCCTATATTATTTCTTCACATTTCTTGTTAACCAAAAAATTCAGTTGAATACAAAACTGACTTTTTTTAAACATATTTTTGTTAATTTGATTTTTCAGTATTTTTCTGTTTGAATGATACATTTTTTCCGCGCGATAGCATAGAATATTTGTAAAATGTGGCAAAAACTAGTTTTTTTGGAATAAGTTAAATACACACTTTTTTGATAAAATTTTGATATGTGGAACAATTAATCTGTTTAGATTCAATTAAAGAAACATGCTATTATTTTTCTTTCATAGAAAACATTTCTTGTCGTCATTTAAGAATTTTGTGATGATAACTGACAGGAGAATAATTATTATTGTTATATTGCATCACAGGACGTGACAACTACATAAGACTGCCATACATACTTTAAAAAGTTCAGCTACAAAATTTTCTTTCTGTTATTAAATATATGGGTTTAGTATAGTAAGACAAGTTATCATTTGGAAATTTTCAATATAATTTCTGTACCGTTTACAATAGTTATATTTGGTACGAAAGGACATTGTGAGATGGTAGTGTCTTATTCTCTTTCCCGTCTGGCAGAATCCAACGAAACTGTAGAATCAAAAGATATACTACGGCAAATTTCAGAGTATTAACAACTTTTAGTAAATAAAAGTCCCGATGAAATTTAGTGTCACGTTTATATCACTTGAGACTGGAAAAATTATGTAATAATGTGAAGAAATGAGAGGGGTGTCATCTTGACGTATGAGCATTAGGATGGCATTTTCCTTGATTAAAGTGCACAAGTAAAATCAAAACTACGCGCCTTTTCAAAAAATAGTCAATAATAAATTTTTAGATCTTTTCTGGGTAAATAATTTTTCCCTTGAACTTTTTATTTGATCTTGTCTCTTTTTTAAAAACACTCTAATACCTTATTTGTAACGTTATTTTTCACTATTGAAGCGAAAACTACACGTCTTATTAAAAAAATTATCAATAACATTTTTGTAGAAATTGGTCGTGTCGTGAGCTAGAGGGAGGGGTGCTAGACCCCCCCCCCTCCACTACAATCCGTTGAATCCCCTGTCCATCTTTACTGATTTGAGGTTGTCTTAGGCAACTGCACGGCACTCTTTGAGAAACCTATTCCATAAGGCTTTGACAGAGGGAGCGGAGGGCCAGAATCGAACCTAAATCTCTTCTTTAAAGTGGTGGGGGCAAGTCGAAGAATACTGAGACCGTCGACGGCAGGAAATAGCCCTAGATAGAACCTTTACTTTTCTGGAACGGGGGATTTCTCGTTCCAACCTCACACCCCGCATTTGAAGAGAGAGGTCCACCCCGAAAAGACCACTCTCACTTACCCTGAATAGCATCTACGGTAGCACAGAAATACTGAGAACTCCTCTTCAGAAAGTTAGAACCCTGGGCGTTGATAGAGGAGATATCGATGTCGAAATGGATAGAATGCTAAGTGAATCCAATTCTGTATAGGCGCAACTGGACCCGTTCCCCATAGTTGGTCCTTGGTAGGACTCTCGTATGCATTTGCGGATGTGCAATTATTAGTTTTCAAGGCTTGCCCGGTCATTGAGGTACTACAGGCACGGACGCTGTAGAAGAACCAATGTCCGACCATAACGACATGGGGCCACTGACTCGTCATGGTACCGTATACGCTAAGTAGTTTTTGCCGTCTATAGTCAGCCAGTCATCGGCCCCGTCGTTGTCCCACGACGGACTTTCGGAATGGGCAGCGTTGGCGGGCGACAACTATCCAATAGCACAACACTTTGTCGAAATTTGACTTAGATCGGGCAACTTTGATTTTTTGAATGGGTACACTTGAAGTTCTAATGGGCAGTCAGCAGGAACATACTCTCGAATGGAAAGTCAGTAGGAATATACTTTCGATACAAATTGTAAGAGTTGTCGATATCTTGAATGTTTAATTATAAAAGCTTTTATATATGAATTATTTAGTTTCGAATGACATAAATATAAGCGACGAAATTTTAAATGCTTCAATCTAAATTTATTCAAGATTTAACTCTTTTATTTCCGTTTTATTTTTGTATTAAACGCTTTATACTTCATGCTATTACTGCACTTCTGAACTCTTTTGAATGAAGATGTTTGACTTCAAAACCATTTTCAATTTCAAAGCATTTTAATTACCAATTTTCTAATTTTGTATATTTAAATTTGAAACAATTCAGTTGGGAACGTCTGCAATCAAGAACTACTTAAATTTTATCACACTTAGGTATAATATTGCAAAATAATTAGTTCCAAAATTAATGGTTTGAAATGCAAATATTTCGTAGGATAGATAACTTTAGCTCTTCAAACTTTAGTACATGTGCACCACATTTAATAATTCAGTGTGCGAGGCGAAATGATCAGAGTTACAATGCAAATGCGGAACAAAAGCAATTGCGTGTGCAAGTTTTGCGTTTTAATATATAACACATATGACTCGATACGAAATACATAATTTACTTTTTAATCTTGCAAAAAACAACTTGTTTGTTAAAAAATTATCTTTGGGTTGAAAATGAAACTATTCTGTTAAAAATGGAATATATTTCGACTGGAAATCTTAGGATTGTAAAGCATTTCATATTGAATCGAATATGGTACTTATGTATATTAATTCTTTTCTAAAAGAATTTATTTCCCTATTTTCGTGAAAAATGAGTGAATTACCCTATTTACCCTGCTTTGAGAGCATTTTAAGTTGTGAAGTCTGTACCAATAACAATTTTTCTTATAAACAAGAAGTAACTAAAAAAATCAGGAATTTTTTCCGACGATAAAAATGGCGACATTTAATTTGTATAATTAAAGTTTGTGAAATTGATACATTATCATTTCGAATGTTTTACTATGAGATGAGGTTATTTTTGAAGCCCTTAGAATTGAACTCATTAAGTTCAAAATGGTTCTATTATACAACTTGTTCATTATTAAACGATTGAGTTCAAAGGTTTTATGTAAATGAAAATTGTTCTAAGCTTTAATTTGGAAAGTTGAAAATTCAGAATAATTCCATTTTCACTGCTTCAATTTGCAGTTGTGTTTTGATTACCGCAGACGAAAACAGTTTCAGCTTTAATATTTTAAACTTTTCAATGATTCAATGATCAATTTCAATGATTGGGAATTTTATAGGTGATAAACGTGACCACCCTAATAACAAAAAAGTATTATTCAACTACTCCGGCCAAGTTTCGCGCACTTTGCTCGCTGATTTGTAGAAGGAGAACGTAAATGAGGCGAGGCAAATATAAGGGCACATTTAGCAAATTTAAAGTTTCAAAACTAAATTTCTAGGAAACGTTTTCGAGAAAGAATGGTCGGGGTAAATTGATGGCGAAAAAGGAAGACCCAGAGCTTTCGAAAGGGTGGTTTTAATTAACCCGCGAGAATAGTCATGTCTTACTCCTTTATCCTTCCTCCTTTTTTTCCTACCCCCTTTATCTGCCTCTTTCAGTACTTTTTAGGCGATAATAGAGATTTGTTAGGCGTGCCACAGCTTTTCTTCCCAATACTTTTTTCCTCGCCCCGCTTATTTCCTCTTCCCTGGTGCTTATTTGCAGCTTCTGTACAAAGCCGACGAGAAATTCGTTGCCAACTCTCCACACTCTTTTTATTTCGCCAACGGGACTGCCTTTATCGTCCGAGATCTCTGTAGAAGCTTGGATATAGTCCGGCTTGGCAAGGATCGCCATATAGCGGTTTAATAAGAAAAATAAATAGAATTACTCTATCTACTTCACTGTGTCGTCGTATTTCACCCAAGAGGCTAACAGAGTATTGTCAGTTATGACGGGAATTTTAATGACGTAGAAGTTGAGGGGCTGTTTGAAAACTACTTCACACTGCCAGAGGGGGAGGGGTCAACCAAAAATTTGACGTCACACATGGAAAATATGAATGTGAATAACAATTTTTTGAAGTGCTTGAAAAAATTCAAATTATTGATTTTATTTTAGAAGCAAAATATTTAAACACGCACTTCACACTCTTTCCCCTATTTTCAAACTAGCATGAGGCAATTTGTGTAGAAATTGCCGTAGTTTGTGAACAAATTTTCTTACATACTTTTTTAAAAGATAAAGTGGAAAAAATGTAAAATTCATGGCAGAATTGCATATTTAACACGTAATTAATTTAAAATGATTGATATTAGTATGTAATCTATTGATAAACATTCGCGAAGCATCACCCGATAGTTAATTATATATGAATAATTTGTTATTATTATTTGTATTGTTATAAAAAATGCTAGGTGATTTTCGACTGGTTTTGGATATTTATGAAGTAATTTTGCTTTTTAATCCAATTTAAAGTAACACAAAAACATAAAAAACAAGAATAAATTTATTTCTTATTTTTATAAACAATTTTTATATATTAATGCGCTGTTTGAGCAATTTTCCAGAGTTTGATATACTTTTCTTCAAATCTGTTTTGTTTGACTTGCCAGTTATGCTTAAGTAAAATATATTGCCATTTCATAACCACGATTCTTATTAACAAATTTTATAAACAAATACATAGCTCGAGTAATTTCTAAAAATTCCAGGTACTTTTTTCTAATGCGCTTTTTTGGGCTTGCCAATATCAAGCCAATATAAAGCAAAAGCAAATAAGTGTTATAACCAAGAAATTCTCTGTTAAAGTAGCCATCTTGCTCAAACTGGGCAATACTAGTTTACTGGAGCCATCACTGCCAAATTTGAACAAAGCACGTATCAAAAAAAAAAGTACCTCAAATTCTCAAAAAAATTTTGTATATTACTTTAAATTTAATTTAAAACAAAAATCGAAGCCTCGAGGGATCTCTTGAGAATTTAGTTCCCATTACTTTAAAAAAGATTGTAATCGATTGAGAATAGTAGCCGGAATTGTATTTTGAACATTTTTTTATCATTCTTTCCCACTGTGCGACACTGAGTGGAAAAAATGCTAGTAGATATCGCATGAGCGTAATCGAGTATGACTTTCTACGTTTCTTTTCTTCAGTTTTGTACCTCTCATCCGTTACCACATAAGATGCCTTATGCTGAACTCTTTTCTTGATAAAATTTCTCGACGATATACTCGTAAGAGGCTTTTGCTTTCAGTGAACGTCCACGAATAATCTTACTTGCCTTCTGTTCGCAAGCATTGTTCTGTAGCTAAATATTTTGTCTCGCAGATTTGAGATGCTCATGAGAATCACAGGAAATCTTGTGTTCTGTACTGAAATCTGACAGTCGAATTTCTCAATGTCCATACAAATACCTACACAAAGATATTTGCGACTTCGGGAAAAAATAATCACAAAGATTTCATAATACATTTCATAATTGGATCAGGGTGGTCGTAAGTTATGGAAAACTTTGAAATTAGGGAACAGTAAGGGAATTTTATTGGTCAGAGAAAGTGAGGGAGAAGACAGGAATATTGAAAAAGATCTTGCAAAAGTCAGGAAAAATGAGGTGAAAAATGGGTCCTTGAAAAAATTAGGGAATTTTGAAAATGAAGTTCTGTGGCCACCCTGATCTAATATTCTTGTTAGTAATTTATTTGTCTTGTATTTATATTTCTTTTGTTTTGCAGTCGCTTTCGCCTGACGATTATATTTTTAGTTTAAAATTTTATCATTTGGTTGCAAATTGATATTTTTAGTTGAAAGTTCGTCTTTGTTGGTAAAAAACTTATCTTCTTGGTTTGAAATTTCCTATTTTATGGTTAAAAATGTGCCTGTTTGTTTGAAAAGTAAGTTTTTTTATTGAAAATTCATACTTTTGGGTTGAAAATTCAACTGTTTTACAGAAAATTCTTCTTTTGACTTGAAAGTTCAACGACTTGGACGAACTTTTTTTCTTTCTGGACTGAAAAATATTTCTTTGTTGAAAATTCGTCCTTTCTGTTCGAAAATTCATCATTTGAGTTGAAAATTACTCTCTTTGGTTGAAAATTAGACTATTTTGTAAAAAATTTTTTTTTTTTTTTGCTTGAAAATGTAACTATTTGGTTCAAAATGCAACTGCTTTTGGTTGAAGTTTATTCTTTTTTTATTAAAAATTCGACCATTTGGTTTGAATTCCATCTTTGTTGTATGAACATTCAACTGTTTGGTTAAAAGTTTTATTCTTTTGTTAAACATTTGTCTATTTTGCATGAAATTTCAACCATTTGGTTGTAAATTACCCTTTCTCTTGGAAATTCATCTTTTCGGGTTTAAAAGTCAACTTTTTTTTCAATCATTGGACTTTTAGCTTGAGAAATTAACTATTTGGCTGAAAATGCAACTGTTTGCTTGAAAATGCAAGTAGATATTTTGTAAAAAAATTATCTTTCTTCGGTGAAAATTCAATTGTTTTGCTGAACATTCGTCTCTTTGAACAGAAAACTCATCCTTTTGGACGGAAAATCTATATTTTTTGTTGAAGATTCAACTTTTTTCTGGAAAATGCAACTGTTCTTTTATAAATACAACTGTTTTTTGCGAATTTGTTCTTTTGGATACAAGATTGATCTTTTATGGTAGAAAAGTCGTCTTTTTTGTATACAATAAAAAACATAAATTTCTAATTTTTTAAAATATTGAAAGGCTGGTGTTTGAATATTAATACTCAGGAAAAATAAAAAATTGATCAGAGAAAAATCAAAGAAAAATCAGGGAAAAGTCACGGAATTTTTCAAATGAAATTTTTCAGCCGCCCTGTTGAATTAAAAAATGTCTATCAATAAAATTGCCTTCTGAAATTGACACGGGACAATTATTTCACGTAATAGAAATATTAATTCAGCATTGAAGATTAGAAAACACTCAGAAAATAGTTGACTTTTTAATAAAATAATGGAATTTTTAACCAAATAGTTGAATTGGCAACCAAATGATCAACGTTTCGAACATAAAAGATTTAACTTCAACCAAAAAAAGTTGAATTTTCAACCAAATGGTTGAATTTTCAAGCCAACGTAACGAACTTTTCAGAAACAGTTGAATTATCAATTTGAAAAAGTAAATTTTCAACAAAAAATATACTTTCCAACCAAGAAAGATGCATTTTCAACCAAATAATTGAATGTTAGAAAGATGATAATTTTCAACCGAATAGTTGCATTTACAACCAAATAGTTAAACTCTCAGTAAAAAGAGACGAATTTTTAACTAAATCATTGAATTTTCGAGGCAAAAAGGCAATTTTTTAGAAGACCATTGAATTTTCAAGAAAAAAGTTCATTTTCAACCAGAAAGATGAATTTTCAACTAAAAGGATTAATTTTTTACATTAAAAGATGACTTTCTTACCATAAAATATGAACTATTAATTCAAAAGGACAAATTGTCTATTCAAAAAGGTGAGTATTTAAGAAAATAGTTGAACTTTCGGACAAGAAGAATGATTTTTTAGCAAAATAATTGAATTTTTAACCAAATCATTGAATGTTCAACTTACAAAGACGAATTTGTAATAAAAAAGATGAAAATTCAACCACAAACAGTTGCATTTTGAAACAAATAGTCATATTTTTGAGTCAAAAAGACAAATATTTCATAAGACAGTTGAATTTGAAACAAAAAAGTTAATTTTCAACCAAGAAGGATGAATTTTCAACTAAACAGTTGAATTTTGGAAAGCAAAGTTAATTGTCAACCAAACAGTTGCATTTTCAACTGAGTAGTTTAACTTTCAACCAAACCAGATAATTTTTTGAAGAAAATAGATACATTTTTAACGAAATATCTAAATTTTTTAGCACAAAAAACGAATTTTTTAGAAGACTTTCCACCAAAAAAGATGAATTTTCTATCATAAAAGATAAATTTTTTATTCAAACAGACGAATTTTTTTATTGGGTTCTACTAATTCAGTTCGAATTTAAGCGAAACAAAATTATGGAAGAGAAAAAATAGAACGATTCTTGAAAACAGAGAAATAAAGGAATTCTTCAAAAAAGGCGGGAAAGGGGGAATAGGGGAAAGACTGTATAGTCTCTAACTAAAATTTATTATGTTGACTTTTCTTACTCGATAAATATTTTAGAGGAATTTTTTTCCCATGAAGGATTTTATATTCTGTGCTGCTGTTGAAATTAAACCCAACCATTATTTTATAACCGTTAAGGTTTTTTTTTTGTTAAAAATTACACTAAATTCGCGGTTCACCTCAAAATTTCGGGCCATTTCCCGATTTTTTTTTCGTCTGAAAAAATTCCAAGTCATTTCCCTGTCTTTCCGGTCCAGTGGCCATCCTAATTATGCATTTTATAATAATTCAATTATGTATTTTAAATAAAAATGTCTACAAACAAGTCATATGTTGGAAAATGAAATTTTATTCAATTTTTAAAAGAGTGATCTAAAATGTAAACTTACTCAGGTTTATTCATTGCGATTGACTTTTGAAAGAAAAAAATGTCAATGTACTATCGCGAACGTAAAACTGCAGTGAACTAGATAACTTTTTCCACTCTATGAAATTTGATCGATGCCCTTTTTTACGTGAGGATTACTTTATCTTTAAAATCGTCGAATCACTTAAATTGATCTGTGGTACACAATCTTCTTTGTTGAATCTTTTTAAAAAATGTGTTTTATTTGTCATTATCTGTTTCTATTCGTCAATTATCATAAAAGAAAGTATTCCCTATTCTATCAGTTCAGGTTTTCAAAAAATAGTGGAAAATATAATACCTTTTGAGATGAAAATTTCAATGTGCCAACGGTTAAAGGTAAAGATTAGGAACCTATCTCCGCTCAAGGTGAGAAAAGATATAAGAATCATATATCGAATATATCTTAGCGAAAAATCTTTTCTTTTTCGTAAATTTCATGATAATTTGATCATTTTGTATTATATTGCAGTGAATAAACCAACCGTCTTTTATAATTTTGGTAATTATTTTACGAATTCAAGGCATGCAGTTTCGAGCAAATGTGCATGCTTTTTACTTTCATGCTACCAAAGGGTCGCACTCACCATTAGTTCTTCAGTATTCTCACTATCCATTAGTCAAATGAAAGTCAGTCATCTTCACAGGAAAAAAATATAACAAGAAGCAGGCTAAATTTTCTTTACTAATTGATATCAAAATAATAAAACTTGCTGTTAATTTATCATATTCTAATTTGCCATCGTCCGACTTCTTCTAATTTTTGTCATGGTTTGACGAGTCACGTAGGAACCTATAAATTATAGTCTCAAAAAGTAATTTTCTGATATTTTGTACATTTCGTACCTAAAATTATGATTGTAGTGAAGACAATGAGAATTTATTGAAATCGTCAAGTGAAGTTTCAATTATTCAAATAAACTCTACTTCAGTTTGAAGTCACAGTAAATACCGGTTGATCAAGTTGATCCTGCACTTGGATCAAAATAATGAGCAATGCTTTTATACAGATTTTGGATTCTTTATTTGATCAGCAAATTGCACATCAAATTAATTCAAATCTGAGGATCAATTTTCTGTCAGATACTTTCATTCTATACATTTTTTTTAACAAAAAATCATTCGGTTTCGACGAATACTTCAACTACTTAAATCTAAAGAAACACTTTTTAACGGTAAAAAATAATTTTCAGAGCCATAGAGATAGCCCAATATTGGAAAATTGAAATTTTCGCCCAATCCTAAAATTCCAAAATTTTCTCAAACATTCCTTTTTGGTCACAAGAAAATTTGAATCTTCCAGAAATGAAGTTGGAACTAGGTAAATCTATAGAAACACTTTTAAAAGAAAAAAATATATATTTCCAGAGCCATACAGATTCATAGTCCAATTTAGGAAAAAATAATGTTGCTTCCACCCTAAAATTTAAAATTTTCTAAAACATTCCATGTTGGGCCAAAGAAGTTGTAGACCTTCCAGTAGTGGGAGTCGGAACTTGGCAAATCTATAGAAACTCTTTAAAAAAAAATTGTTCAGAGTTGAATATTCGCTTTTTTGTTGTTTTTTATTGTTGAAAAGTCTACTATTATATTTTTTGTTAAGAATTCATCTTTTCTCGATTGAAAGTTTTATTATTTTGTTAGAAATTTATCTTTTTAAGTTGAAAATTCAACTACTTGGTTCCAAATTCATCTTTTTGATTGAAAATTCAACTACCTGGTTGAAAGTTGAACTCTTTTGTTGAAAATTTATTGAATTTTTTGGTTTACAGGTCCTTTCTTAACAATTCGTTTTTTGGTTGAAGATTCATAGTTCTTGTTTGAAAATTCACCCCCTTGCTTAAAAATCGAACTAGTTGTGAACAATTCCATTTTTCAACACTAATTTCTTTAAACATAAATGTAAGTATTTAAATTTTGCTTGAAAGTGTATCCTTTTCAGTTGACAATTCAACTACAGTCCAAACTCTGATCAGTGCCGTTTTCGGGGCTGTAGGGGAAAATAATTCCAAGAAGCCATAAACCGCCACTCTAAGCGCGGTCACGCTCGAATGCATGGAGAAGAATTCAGCTGACAAACTCCGAGCAATGCCCCTCGTCGGTTAGGTTAAAAATCTATCTCGAAAATCGTTTTATGTACCTAGTGTACATTACATGTGTACAAAAGTGATTCTATAATATGATTTTAACAATAATATTTGGATATTGGATATGATCTTTCAGCTAGTTGTTTTATTATTGAATATAAATGTTATGTAGTTATAATCTATTGAATATAATTGTTATGTAGTTATAGTCTATTGAATATAATTGTTATGTGGTTATAGTCTATTGAATATAATTGTTATGCAGTTATAATCTATTGTTTATAATTATTTATTATTATCATGAAAGTCATGTAATTTCACGGGATTTCAACGGATTTTATATTTTAATGGATGTCAAGGAATTTATTCATTTTGAATAGATTGAAAGAACTTTAAAGAATTTTCAAGGTATATAAAGGGTATTTTGAAATATTCTCAAGAATTTCGAAGCGCCTAAAAAATTTCAAGATATTTTAAAAGATTTCAAAGAATTTAAAACATGTTAGGGTATTTCCAAGAATTCCAAGGAATTTTCAAGAGATTTAAACAATGTATAGCAATTTCCAAAGAGTCTAGTGATTTTAAGTAATTCAGAAAATTGCATGCGGTTTTGACGAATTTTCTAGAATTCCAGAAGATTCAGAAGGATTTTATAGGAACTACAAGGTTTTAGGATATTGAAAAAGATACCAGGGTATTTTTAAATGATTTTAACGGATTTAATCAGATTTCCAAAGATTTCAATGATTTTAAGGGATTTTAAAAGCTCTTAATGAATTTCAATACATTTTCCAGGATTTCAGGAAATATCATACGATTTCATAGAATTTCACGGATTTTTCAAGGGATTTTATTAGATTTCAACGGATTGTAAATGTTTTGAGTGATTTTATAATATTTCAAGGGGTATAAAAAGGAATTTCATAATATTGAGGGAATTTCTATAGAATTTTCAAGAATTAAAGGGTTTTTAATTTGTTTTTAATATTAAGGACTACGTTTTTTTAATAAATATTAAAGAAATCATAAATTCTTGATGACGATACTATCTGCACAAATCCTTCCGATTGCTCGTTTTTCTATAGGGAAATTTAAAAAGTGGCTAATCCAAAAATGGTTAAGTTCAAACCTAATGCCCGTAAAAATTTAATAATTATAAAAAAGCATTAACAACTGTACAACTGAAATTAGTTTTATCTGGTTTAAAACCCTAGCATAACAAACTAAACATTAAAAAATTATTAACGTTCCTGATTGAGCATTGAAAAACTAAAAAACTTCAAAAGAAATATTTGAGAATTTAAACTTTTGATTATAAACAACTTTTCTTTCGAGGCTTCAAAAATTAAACTTTTTCAGAATTGCACATTCAAAATTATAATTTTGAATTGAAATTACAGAAATGTTCAAGATGATCAAAATTACTAAGAGGTATGATATCGTGTAGTATCAAATGACATTCAAAGTGATTGGATAGATTTTATTATTAAAAAAATGAGATTTCTCTACAACAACAAAACATTCACTGTTATTTTCACTGGTCAAAATTGAAGAATTTTAAATATTGTAAACCTTCAAAGTGTAATTATTCTTAAAATGATGAAAATTATATGATGTCTATAATTGGAAGCTTTAAAAATAATGAGTCCATGGCTAATGGAACCGTTAAAAATTAAATAATTCCAAACTTCGTTTCAAATTCAAGTATTCTAAAATTAGGTTCGTGAAACTAAATCGTTAAAAATTCATCATTTTCAAATTATAGATCACGCTTTTTTAAATCTAAAGTACAAAAATAATAACTTTAAAATCAATTATAAGACATTTTCATGCATGCGGAGCATTTTCACATTACATATTAAATGTCAAACATGATGTCAAAGCTGACGTATGGTATAATAAACTGTCAAAGTGACAGTTGGACAATGTGAATGAATGAAGTTGAAGATTAATATAAATAATATTTTGCAATCATTTAAATATTAATATTTTATATTTTATAATCATTTTTCTCCTTTCTCCCGTGAAAAAGAAAAAAGTGAAGGGAAGTCAAAAAATCCTGTGGGGGGGGGGATCGCCGGTTTCGCCATCATGTAGATTCGCGCCTGGCAGATACTATAAAATTGCAAATCCCTAGAAATAATTTGAAATCCCATGAATTATCTTGAAATTTGTAATATCTCTTTAAATTTCTTCAAAACTTATAAAAACTTTGAAATCTTCAAAATTATGAAATCTTTTGAAAATTCAATTTTTGAGGTGGCGGATGTTATTTTAGTCAATTAGCAAAGAAGTTTAAAAATATGTTTAAAGGCAAAGTGGAAAATATTAAAATAATAGCATAAGCGAGCAATTGGCGAAAATAGTAGCATTAGCGTCATATTTTGCAAAATTGTAATAAAATAGTTGAATCTTTGAAAAAAAATTAAAAAATGTCAATAGTATCGTGAGTGTTTGAAATTCAAAATTTCTACATTTCTTTAGATCATTTATTTGTTTAATTAAATCACATACGTAAAATTCAATTTCAAAAGAGGTAGTTTTTGTTATACGGGTATTTTACAGACAATTTTGTTTCATAAAACATTTTCTGAATATTGAATGAAATTGTCCTACTCAAAATAGAAATTATAAACTGTAGAGAGGAACACAAAAATTCATCAGTCTTTCAAAAAAGGGGATTTTTTCATTTCTAGGGGTAGTTTTTATATTTTTATGTGCTTTTTCATTGTCTCACTTCTTCTAACGAGTGTTTTCGATTTATTAAGGCCAAAATAAATTATATTTATGTATCATATTTGGGGTTATCCATAAATTACATAAGGTTTTTAGGGGAGAGCGGGAGTTAGCGAAATCTTACGTCCATGTTAAAGTTACATACACTTACTATGAAAAAAAAGTCTTACGAATAGGGGTATAAAATTCCAAAAATAACCCTCACGTAATTTATAGATGACTCCTTAGACACTATGAATATTTTACGATTGGGGGTGGTTTAACAAGCCTAGAAGCCTATTTCTCCTTCTCCAACAAATTAAACACAATTCACAGGTGTTTTTGACCTAATGGAAGATTTTTTGGTGCAGGGTTGACCCTCAAATAAAAAAACAGGTTTAATCCACGCTAGAATAATAATGTAAAATATATACAGTGGAACTCGGATTCAACGTTCCCGAATTTACGGATTCCGAGAATTGACGCCGCGCCGCGGATAGGCTTGTCAGGAGCTGCGCGGGGTGTGTTTACCGCTTCCTAGAATTAACGCCGCGCCGCGGGTAGGCTTGTCAGGAGCTGCGCGGGGTGTGCGGGGCTCACGAAGGCGTGACAAAACGTAGCTAAATCCGTTTTAGTTAGGGTAGGTCAGGTCCAAGGACAGCCCCAAAACCGACGTTAAATCCGAGTTCGACTGTATATTTTTCGCAATGGATCATGAATTATATTATGATTCGGAATTTTGCTGACTACGATGAATCATGGTTGTGGGATTTTCCCAAGCTGTAAATTGATATTGTTGATAGAATTCATTTCAAATCGCGCAGGCAACCCATCCTCAAGTCATAGAATTATTTTCCACTCAAATATGTTATTTTCAAAGGGAATAAGCAGATGACACGTATCTTGCGTATAATGCGGATTATCAAAAAATGGTCCAAATTTTTGTTAAAAGTGTGATAATTTTCAAATTTAAAATAAGTATTTGGCTTTTTCTTTCGGATTTAGATACACCCAGATAGCGCAATAGTTTGCAGCAAACTTTCCTAAAGTTTGCAGTACAAGGTTTGAAAGCTTACACCGCAAGGTTTTATGCAAATTTTCCGCAAGTAAGACAATGTACGGCAGACAATATACGGCAAACTTTCGAGGCAAACTTGAGGGAAACTTGCATCGAATTAGAAGGCCAGTAAAAAAAAATTTTTAATATCGTAGTGCTAATAATGAGACTTCAATGACAACAGTGAAATTAGCCAACTTTGCCTCGCAAGCTTCCCTCTAACTTACGACGCAAGTCTCCCTCAAGTTAGCCTCGCGTTATTTTCGAGATTGTTGCAAAAATATTTATAAAATCCTTTAAGATTATTGTTCAAAAATACCATGTTATGGTGTCATAATGAAGAACATAAATTAACAGTTTCAACTTTTACATGAAACTTTTTCCTTTGAAGTCAGCGTTTTTGAAATAATCGATACTCTCAATATATATATATATATGTATATTTTTTCGCAGAAATCTGGAAAAGAACAATTTTGTTCTTTTGACATTTTTCATATCTTGAGTCGTTTTGGCAAAAAATGTGAAGTTTCGTTTTTCAAACAAACAAAAATTCTGTCGAATGCTCTGGCACAGGACAGCCCAGGTAAATACACCACTGGCGCAGTACTGGCCCAGTAAAGATTACCGCACTTCCAGTACTGGCTGGTAATGTTCCGCAGTACTGGCGTGCGGTACTGGCACGGTACTGCTCATCAGTACTGTTCTGTACTGGCAAACCGCTGGCTTATGAAAATAACGGAGTTAATAAAATTTTAAGAATTATAAAAATCATTCAGTTGTTTTTAGGATCATCCATTCATCACCATACGACTGCATATCGTCCGGTAATGATTTATAATTACAAAAGGGTAAATTTCAAACTTTTTATTTAATTTTAACACCCACTATTGCTATACTCTAAAGATATAACAAAAAAGGTATTTAAAAAATAAATAATAATTGATTGCCAGTATTTTATCTATATAAATGTTAATGGTTCTGCTCAGAATGAATACATATATTACATTTTTAAACATTACATTCCAAATACAATTTCTAACGCTACGGGGTTTCGAGCCTACATCTATACCTGAATCTATCGCCTAGCAGTCGGTAGTCTTAACCATGACTATAATACTTACAGAATTGAAAAGCCAATGAAAAAATCATCCTCATAAGCCACAGCTCAAATAAGTTAAAACAACAATTTTTTAACTCTTTTCTATCATTAATTTTTTTTATTATTATACGACATAGTATAGATGTAAGATAAATTAACTGTTAACGAGAATATGAACCAAATAATTTTTAAATATATAATTTAAATCGCTTACAATTTTTCTTCGCGTAATATTTTGTTTTTTCGCGTTTTATACCATTTTATAACCTTTGATAATGACATAAAATGTCATTTTTAATGAGCATTTAAAATTTGTATCGACAAATTTATTATTATATTTTTTTTTATTATAATTTACAATTATTTAATAACAAATTTTTGTAAACTTTCGTGTAACGTTTTGCTTTTTAGGTGCTTTAGACTATTTTACAATGATTGTTGTATTGATAGTTTTTCGACATTTTAGAACACATGAACCATATTTTTAAACGTATTTTTTAATATTCATACTGTCGGCAATCGGCATTAGTACTGCCCCGATCATGAAGCCAACCGTCCGCCGAATTGCTGAGTATCTGAACTGGTGACCAGCACTGCGCCGGTGGTTAACTCCGGCGGACTACTGAATTTTCCACCTGGGAGATTGACATGGAATATATTCTTTACATACGGAGGAATCTATACAAAAATCAAGAGAAAAAAACGGTGGGATTTTTGAGTAAATTGGCTTTGAATATTTTCAGAAAAACTCCCGCCATTTTGTCAATTTTAAACTTTTTTTTAAATTTTCTAACGGATTTCGAAAGAGAAATTGTATTAGCTTAAAAAATATTACATCATTAAAAATAATTTAGATTATTTCTTAATAATCCGCATTTACAATTTTTTCAATTCAAACACTCATAACTTTTTGAAAAAAAAAGTTTCGGCAAATCGGTAAGATACGTATCGTCGTATTCCCTTTCAAAAACAACAGATTTGAGTAGGTTTTACAGTTTATGATTAATATGTGTCACTAAGCAGGTAAAAATTGCGAAAATAAAAAAAAAATTTAATTTTGAAATTAGTGATTTGATAATAAGATATTCGGAATTCACCATTTTTTCAATTCGTGACTTAAGTAATATGTCTGAAAAAGTTTAAAATTTGATAATTTAAAGGGACATAATTAAAGCACTGAGAACGAAATCTAGTAATATAAATATTATAAAGCCCACCTTTGTTGAAAATCGTTTTTGTTTTTGCAGATTCCAGTACTTTAGGTTTTGGTCTATTGATAAATGTTATAAATATATAAATAAAACAATCATTTTACCAAAAAACGTGGCTAAAGTTGAGGTGGCTGTTGAGAAATAATGATAGCAAATGGGTAAAGCCCATTTTGTATGGTTTTCCCTTCATACTAAGAGAAATGATGATGAGGATTAAACTTATGTTTTATGTTTCTTGTGATGTTGTTTTTGTATTAAAAGATAATTTTCAACGTTTTTGAAGTATTTCATAGATTTAAAACATGAAAAAAATGCACTTTCAAATGATTGGGAATGACAACTATATATTCCTTTTTTCCTCCATTCTACCCTAAAAATTGAAAAAAAAGTTAAATCTTGAAAGTATTGTTCATACCCAGATAGCACATAAAACTCCGTGAAGATTGCCTTAAACTTGCAATGTAAGGTTGGGAATATTGCATTGAAAGGTTAGGGCAAGGTTCGGCCAATCAAGAAAATGTCCGCTTGTGAGGGAATGTTGCAGGGCAAGTTTCAGGACAATTTGGAAGATTTATTTAACTTAATTCGATGCACAGCAGAGCTGTAACAAGTCTTCGTTGCGCCCGGCGCGGCTTGCTAATTTTGCGCCCTCCTCCCAAACGCCACGGGACAATATTTAGTTAATTTTTTCCCGTTTTCGCCCCCTCGCGACCGGCGCCCGGTGCGGGGGCACCGACGGCACCGCCCTAGTTATGGCTCGGATGCACAGTAGTTTTCTATGGGACCTACGGCTGCGCACTCGTCTTTTAACACTCTTGGTATACCACCAGACACACGTATCATGATTATTTCCCATATTTATATAAAAAAGTAAAACCAAAAAATAATACACATTTTTATTCATTTTTTGGTTTTCCTTTTTTTTATAAATATGGGAAATAATCATGATACATGTGTCTGGTGGTATACCAGGAGGGTTAAAAAAACTACTGTGCAGCCATAGGTCCCATAGAAAACTACTGCGCATCGAATTAAGTTAAATTAATCTTCCAAACTGTCCTGAAACTTGCTGTTCAACATTCCCCCACAAGCGGACATTTTCTTCATTGACCGAACCTTACCCTAACCTTTGAATGCAATATTCCCAACCTTACAATGCAAGTTTCAGGAAATCTTCACGGAGTTTTTTGTGCGCCAAGGTTTGGAATTCTAAAAGGACATACGCGCCAAAGTTTTGAACTCCAAAATGGCTTAAGCGCCAAAGTTTGGTATAACAGAATGGCCAAAGTGCCAAACTTTTAAAATTCAAAAGGGCATAAGCGCCAAAGTTTGAAACTCCAAAAGGGCAGAAGTGCGAATGTTTGGAATTTCAAAGGGGCATAAGCGCCAACTCAAAAAACCAAAAAGTCAGTAAATATCTGGTTTTATTTATTATGAAATCAGCGGTTCAATTTTCTATCAGTATGAAGTTACCAAAAATTTGAAGTGAAAGAAGTACTTTTTTTTTTACTATAGGACCATTTGGTTCTATAGTTTTCTCAGAATTTTCTATTTTGAAATCTATCTTTTTTTCAGACCGCCAATTGCAAAAAAGTTTTTTATTTTGTAATTTTGTCCTGTTGATGATCATTGACCAGGTCTACGAGAGAGCTTATACCCCAGCATCACATATATGTAAAGTTCGTGGAAATTGATGATAATATGATATCATCAATTTCCAGGAACTTTACAATAATTTTTTTAATTTTTTTAATTCAATTTCCTAAGTCAGAGACCAAGTCTCTATACTTTAGGATCATTATCTATCGTAGGCTGGTCTCCCCTATTCATTTTACAATTTTAGTAATTCCTTTAATGAGTATTATTACTAACTATTAGTAGAAAATAAATAATTAATAGTGATATTGTTACTAATTCGACTTGGAAATAATTAATTTTTAACTTCTTCAGATTTAGATTGAGAGAGAGAGAGAGAGCAATTATTACAAAACAGTTTCTACTGACAGTTCTTGAATAAATTAATGTCTCAGGCTTAAGATGGTTACAGCCCAATATGTCAAAGGGATTTTTGGTTAGAGATGGATTTTTTTTTTTTTTTTTGAGTAGTATGCACGGGGCTGTCCCGGTATATATTATCAGTCACGGACGCATTATCCGTTGTTGGCTTTAGGTTCAGGTAAATTTAAAACAATTTAATTGCTTCAAACATTTCGGCACACAATGGTGGTCCTCATCAGCGGATATTATTAATTATTATGAGAATTTATAATCAATCTTTGGCATATTAGACAGATAGTTTAATCGAGAGGAGAAAAGTGAGATGGTAATTGGTAACTTCTTCATTAACAGTGTGTGCTGAAACGTTCGTAACAATTTAATTGTACTCAATTTACCTGGCCTAAAGCCAACAACTAACATGAACATTCTCAAAGAAAATTATTATTATTACATAACTTATTTGAAGCAGCATTTGTAATACTGTGATGCAATCTCAACGTAAATAAAGTTGCAATAAAGTTATAGAACACAATGGTATCGAATGTTACAGAATGTCTCTAGAACAGTTACATAACAATTGGCACAGAAGATTCCCTACTCACGTAGTTTCCGAAAAATTACGTAACTCAGACGTAACACTGATAGGGACTATTCACATGTACTTAACATAATTCTACTTCAAAGACCCCCCCACCCTGAACGTATCTCGTATTTTTCGATGACCCCTGCCTTTTCTTCTTATAGACCAGTTATAGAACTCTCCTTAATTAAAATAATTGGTAATTTAGTCTATTAAATGACGTATGAAATGTTGAATGTAAATTACATTTGAAGTGTCTCCTCTCCTAGAAAATCCCCCTCTGAATAAGAAGTAGGTGTGGAAATTCTTTCCGCTTAAGAATAGCGGAGTAATAAAGCTTATTCTCAAATCATCTCAAAATACACTTTAGTTGTCAAAACACAAATGTTTTTCTTCGAAGTTGTATATTCATCAAGGATTTATGATAAGATGGTTTATGACAGTCAATTTTAAGATAAATTAAACAGAGGGGCCTAAACTCTGAACCGCTAAACCGTCTGCAAATTGTGAAGTATATAAGTAGGATGAGACTTAGAGGCGATTTAAAAGGCCCCCTCCAGAGTATATTATAGGTAGTACCCATTAACAGCTTCTTCAAGGTCGGTATAAAAGGAAAATTCTAAATTTTTATTGCAGGTCCAGGCATCTTAGAAGTATGATATTCTACATTCTTGTATTGTACGTGATTATGTAACTAAGTCGCGAATCCCTCAAAATTGTATAATATACGATAAAGGCTCTTGAAGGACTGTGTTTATTTGAAACTCAATTAAATATACCTATTTTATATAGTGTACGACTGTACGTGATCTTCGAAACAATTGAATATCATTTATGCATTTATGACAAAAGGGACTACCTGAGACCTACCCTGAGAGTAAGAAGTAAGGTTGTAAGAAGATTGTCCATCCCTTAGGGATGAGTAATATCTTCAGAGACAATATCTTGTCTCACTAGAAAGAAAATTTGCATTTCAATGGTTGTCAATAATACTATTTATATATATAATCCACTATTCAGAAATTACATAAGCCCTTTTCTCAAAATCTTCATTTTCCATAATTTTGTCTAAGGAGCTAATTTGTCAGTAATTTGAATTTTATGAGCCTCTTTCGCTGTTTCTAATTAATTAATCATATAATTTATTATTATAAATTTGTTGTATATGTATTATATTCGCCCCTATTTTGAATTTAAAAAGTATATACATTAATCAAACCGGGGCCCAGGGTCGGCTTAACCAATAGATTAGTGTAGGCTATAGCCTAGGGGCGCCATGAAGTCGAGGCGGCCGTTTTTTGGGAAATTTGAGTTTAGTTAAATGAGTGCAATGTGAATCAAGGGAAACCCAGCTTTGGAATTCTACGAAATATGGTTTATTGTCATTTTCTTTGAATGAAAAATAAATTTCAGGTGTTTTAATAGAAACGGGGGGAGGGGGGAGGGTAATGGCCTAGGGGCGCTAAATATTCGAGCATTTGTAGTTGAAAATTTTCAAAATAAAACAAGTTTTTCAGACTAAATTCTTCATGAAACGCCAATGAAACTTTATTGAAAGATATAAGTTAAATCAGTTTAAATATTTAAAAAATTCAATTTAATATTTAAATGACATCCAAAAATGGAACAATTCGGGAAACTAGCTGTGAATTCGATCTCGGGGGTTTCCACTTTATATTCTTTAGCAAATATATTTGAGTCCCGAATCAAGGAGTCTTGGATTTTTGGATCAACTTTGAATTATATCAATGAAAAAATTTATACCATAAAAAATTTTTTTTTTAATATTGTAAAAGTGCTAAAAAAATCTAATAAATATTTTTAGAAAGCCTTGTGTCAGTTTTGAGATATCAGTGTCGAAATGAGCGCCGAAACATTTTGTATTTGAAAAAGTTTGAATTAACCTCGTTTGAAACTGAAATTTCACTTCAATTTAAAATTGTATATCATAAATATTCAAAATTCAACAACTTGAAATTGGAATTAATCCGAATTGAACTAATTCAAAATGAACAATTTTGGCAAAACATGAAATAATCAGAACGTTAAAAATGGATAAATATTTCAAATTCCACACTAGAAACGTTTAAAAATACACACACAAACATGGTAAACTAGCTGTGAATTCGATCTCGAGTGTTTCCACTTTGTTTGTATTTACAATTATATGGTGCTCATTTCACGAGCACTTTGCTCCCCGCTGGCGAATGTATTTGCTTCGTCATAGAGGTAGCATTAGTGATTTTTTAAATAATAAACAAAGTAAAGTTTTCATTTTGATCAGTTTAAAAATACACAAAAAATAAAAAATTACATAATAATACAAACAATTTTTGAAATACAATGACAAATCAGACAAATCAAATTTTGTATTTGAAATGGCAATTTTTCGAGCTGAAAAAGGGAACGGAAAAGTTCTGTCGCGCCCTATCCCTTTCCAGCTTTATAACTTTTTTACCAAAATTGTCAGAATTATTTTATATGAAAATTTATGATCAAAAAGTCTTTTCTATTCACGCATCCACTTTCAATTATGTTAAAGAAAAAAGTTTTACTATAAAAAACCGTATTGTCAAATATTATGCATTACCATAGCTTTCTTACTCTTCAATAAAATGTATCAATATTATAGGTCAATCGATTCGTCTCGAATCAACACATCTTTTCTATTCTCGCATCATATTTAAATTATGAGAATGAAAACATTTTTACTTTAAAAATAGATTTTAGATATACTATAAATGACGATAATTTCCGTACTCTTTAATAAAATCTATTAATATTATAGGTCAATCGGTTTGTCTCAAACCAAGGAATATTTTATATCCTTGCATCAACTTTGAATTATGTTTATGAAAAAAGTTTTATTATAAAAAATCGATTTTTAAAATATTATTGATTGCTAAAAAAATGCAATAAATATTTCTAGACATCCTTCGGTCAGTTTCAAGATATTAGTGGTGAAAATAAGCCCTTCAAATTTCAGCAATTTATCTGCAACCGTTTTCAAGTTATCGTGTTCACAAAAAAGTACGACACACACACACACAACTGCGGAAAATTGCTTAGAACATTGTATTAGACATTTTTAAATTGAGGAAGGTGTAATTAAATGAATTAAAATTTTTTAGAAAATGTTTCCATTACAAAGCTTCCTCTACGAGGAAGCAAACATTAAATTTTTGGACAAACGACACAAGCTACAAAAAAAAATAATAATAAAAGTTGTTTACCCAAAAAAGAGCTACAAATTTGTTATTAATAATTGTTTAATAGGATGCTTAGTTTTTGTTTTATTCATAAAAAACAATATTAAAAATAAAAAAAATTATGTTTTTGTACAAAACGACACAAGGTATGAAAAAAATGAATGGACAAAAGTTGTTCCAAAAAAGAGGAAAAACTCATCTGAATTTGTCATCAATAATTTATTGATAGCACGCTTGGTTTTTGTTTTAATCGTATGAAATAATATACAAAATAAGAAAATTTCATTTTTTGAAAAACGGCACAAGGTACGACAAAAAATAATAGAAAAAAGTTCTTCACCCAAAAAGGATCTACAATTTTTTTATTATTAATTTTTAGATAGGACGAGTAGATTTTCTTTTAATCGTAAAAAAAAAGAATTAAATTTTTGAAAAAACTACACAAGAGACGGAAAAAAAAGACAAAAGTTAGTCAACCAAAAAATACTTACAAATTTGTTATAAAAATATATTAAAAATTAAAACAGTCAGCTTTTTGGAAAAAGGACGCAAGCTACAATAACATTTTATTTGACAAAAAATTGCATCTAAATTATATCTACAAATTTGCTTAGAACCACCTAACGCTAGGATGCTTATTTTTAGTTTAAATCGTAAAAAATTACATTGAAAATAAATAAATTAAATTGATGGAAAAACGACACAAATTGCAATAAAATGTTTGATAGCAATTTTTTTTGTTAATAGGATGCGCACTTTTTTTTAATTATAAAGACAATGAAAAAACTTTTGTTTCAATACCAATGCATATTATGAATTATAATAATATACATTTATTGAAATTATACATTTTTCAGGGTAGCTGAGAATCAAAATTAGTGCAAAATAAGGAGCAAACATTAAAGTAATCATGAAAAATAAAATTTGTACTTTATTTTGTAATATCTGAATAAGTGGCCCCAAACCAAGGTACGGAAATAAATATAATATACATTTGAGATAATAGAGTTGAACATAATGTATAAAAGTTCGCATTTTGGCGAAAATCGAGTGCGAAGCGCGAGATACGTGATGAGAATGTGTTCGTTAAAGTCGAAGGCGCTTTAACAAAAGAGAATTCACAATCACCAAATTACCAAATTAAATAAATGTATAAAAGTGGTCATAAAGTGATTATAATTCCGTGAAAACCCGAAACATTGAAAAAATTAGTTATTGAAAAAAATGGATTATTTTTGTATTTCTTGACAAAAATAAAAATGTTTTTTGGTCTCCCCCAACTGATATTTTACTTTTGGCCTAGAAAGCAGATTTTGCAAAAGATTTCAAACCATTTATTCCAAAATTCAGAAGTCATCGAAGTAAACCATTACCTTATTTTCAAACTTTAAATCTTTTACAGGAAATCCTGATCTGAAGGTTTCAATTTTTTTTTTAGAAGCATGGCTTCCTTTCTGTTATTTCAAACTGAAAAAAGATTCTTTTTAAAATAGAAAATTGCTCACGTCAGAAGTTACCTTGGAGGTTACAAAATATTGTTTTTAATTAGCAAAAACACTCTGACTGCACAAATGAAAAATATCAATTTTAAAGGAAAAATCGAAATTGATTTAAATATTTTAAATTATAAAATCGATATCACATTGTAAATCTTATTATTTCTTAACATCAATTTTTTGATGTGACTTGTTTTCTATTATTTTAGACGTAGTAAAGAAGGTCCCTCTAAAAATATAAAAGCCCTTGAGTTTTAACCTTAGGAAATTTGATTTAAAATTAGAAAATTAATTTTCGCTTTACTCAATTCTGCCTTTTTTTTAAACCATAAAAAAAATTCTGGATGGAGACCCAGAGAGATTAATATTTTCCCCCAAAAAATTAATAATCTTTAAAAATCGCGTTCAAAACTAATTCTGTTCTTGATCTATTAAAACTACGTATACTAACGTGTTTTTATGTGCTGATTACGATTATACCCACGCAGATATTAACGAATGACATTTTCAATGTCAATTCGCAAAAATAGTTATCACCTTGCCAAAAATAGCAATTTAAATTAAATTAAAATAGATAATTTACCATTTAAAATTTCTAAAAATTGTATAAACATTTATAATTTATTAACGAAACAAAGTTTATTTGATATATTATAATATTTAATGTTAATTATAACAATTTTTTATTTTTACTATTCTAATATTTCAAATTAATCAAGTGTTAAATTTTAAATTAAAATTATCAAAAATTATTGAAATTCATTAAAATAATTCAAATCTATTAATATTGAACATTAACGAAATCTTTGATCGATTCATACTTCTTTCGATATAATACATTTCTTCTTATATTATTTTATTCTAAAATTGAATTTGAAAACAAACAAACAAATGTTAAGAAACATTTTTTTTGGGAATATTTTGGTGTATTTTTTGTAAAAAAAATACAAATGTTCTTGTTATCAATTTATAAAAGTGGATATAAAGTTGTTATAATTACGTGAAAACCCGAAACATGGAAAAAAAGTCAGTTATTGAAAAAAATGGACTATTCTTGTATTTCTTGACAAAAATACAAATATTTTTTGGTTTCCCCCGATTTATATTTGATTTTTGGACTAGAAAATTCAGAAGTCATCAAATTAACCAATTACCTTATTTTCAAACATTAAATCTTTTACCAGAAATCCTAACCGAAGGCTTCAATCTTTTTTAGAAGTATAGCTTCTTTTCTGTTATTTCAAACTGACAGTGAAAAAAGATTCTTTTTAAAATAGAAAATTGCTTACGTCTGAAGTTACCTTGGAGGTTACAAAATATTGTTTTTAATTAGCAAAAACACTCTGACTGCACAAATGAAAAATATCAATTTTAAAGGAAAAATCGAAATTGATTTAAATATTTTAAATTATAAAATCGATATCACATTGTAAGTCTTATTATTTTTTAACATTCATTTTTAGATGTGACTTCTTTTCTGTTATTTTAGACATAGTAAAGAAGGTCTCTCTAAAAATATAAAAATAAAAAAATATAAAAATGTTATTAAGTTCTTTACCTTAGGAAATTTTATTTAAAATTAGAAAATTAATTGTTTATTTACTCAGTTCTGCCATTTTTTAAATCATAAAAAAATTGTCGAAGGAGACCCAGAAGGATTCATATTTTCCCCCAAAAAATTAATAATCTGTAATACTCCATTTCAAAACTAATTATATTCTCGATCTGTTAAAACTACGTATACTAACGTATTTTTATGTGCTGATTACGAATATATCCTCACAAGTATTAACGAATAACATTTTCAATGTGAATTCACAAAAATAGTTATTATGTTGCCAAAAATAGCAATTATTTGTAACTTTTCGAGCGTTTAGCGTTAATTTTTAGTTAGATGAAATCTTTGCTGGTCGATAATATTTCTTTTTGTTCTGCAATTATTTAAAAAAAAATTGTAATCAAAAATTATATTTTTTGTTTAGGCCCGGACTGTTCATGAGTAAGGCAATGTGAACCAGACACTGAAAAAAATGGTTTAGCTGTCCTATCCTAGACGTTTAGCTGGATTTCGTCTTCTAAGAAAATATAGCTGTTTTAGCTAAATTTTGCCATCTAGAAATTATCTAGATAAATTAGGTAGATGGTAAAATTAGCTGAAACAGGTAGATATTTAGGTAACACAGCTATATTTTCTTAGAAGACGAAATCCAGCTAAACGTCTAGCTGGGACAGCTGAACCATGTTTTTCAGTGTCTGGTTCACATTGCCTTACTCATGAACAGTCCGGGACTATAAAAAAATGCTTTGTTTGTAAATTTGTTAAATTTTGCATTTAATCTTATAAGACATTTCAGCCACGGATTTTTAATTTAACAAAAATTAATGTTGTTCCGGTCACGGATAAGAGCCAAAACTCAAATTAAAATATGAAACTTGATTTAAAAAAAGTAATAATAATTCCTTATCAATTTAATAATTTTGGATCTTTTAATTCATGTTTGGAACCAATATTAAATTTTGTGAAATTAAAAATAAAATAAAAATGCATGTAAATTAAATTAAGTTTAGAATTCTGTTTTTTCTTTTAATTGTGAATCTTTTTCATGCTCATTTTGCATAAAATTAATCATGATGAAATAGACTTCTTTTCGATCTTAAGTTTATAATAAAATGTAATGTCTAAGGCAGGACTGATTCACGTTGCCTTAGTGAAAAGTCCGGTGAGTCAGGCCCGGACGAGACTTAACAAATCTGATTTTTTTTTTAATTTTCAAAAAAATAATTCCAGAACAAAAATAAATATTATCGACCCTATTGCCAATTAAAAAATCTTCTTTATAATTAGTTTGTAGAATTTGATTCTTTTCTGTCATTTTAGGCAAAGTAATAAAAGGTCCCTCTAAAAATAGAAAAGCCCTTGAGTTGTGACATTAGGAAATTTTATTTAAAATTAGAAAATTCATCATCTATCTGTCAATTCTGCCATTTATTTTAAACCATAAAAAATTGTTTAAAGTCCATGGAACAATTTCCTTATAAAATAAATAGAATAAACTACAATTAAAGATAATGGACATTGAACAATGATCACATTCTCTTTTGTTGAAAACTCTCCATAACTCTATACTATAAAATTCAAAGAAAAGGAGAGCCTTTCGTGAGTCGAGTGGTCAATTATGTTTATTGTTACACCTGCAAAACTCTCAAGTTTCGAAACTCATTAAACTGTCAATTCTCTTAAAAAAATCGTATTCATGATTTCCATCATAACTCTCTCTTTATAATTCAGGCTCTTCAAGAGAGAGTAAGACGAGTGATAACGTATCAAGAGGTGGCACTGACATTGAGATAAAAACATTCAAAATCAAACATAAAGAGAGATAAGTAACTGACTAATGGTTACAGAGGTTTCCCGAAAAACAAAATATGCTATTAATAATATATTGTAACAATTGTCGACAATTAAAAATTACTGAATTGGAAAATTCCCGACAGTTTGTAATATTACCAAATTGCAGGGAGCACAGTCTTCCCCTTTTTTCCTTAGTTTCCCCTTTTTTCTTGAAATTCGCCTTTTCTCCCAATTCTAAAAAAACTTCCCCTTTTCTCTTTAAATATACGATATTTGAAAATAAAATATTTGAATTACGCGGCAAATTCTCTGAAATTAGTACGATAGTGAAACCTGAATACAAACAAGATAGATGTGCCTAAATCTATAGATAGAATATTTGATAAAAACTTATTTAATTCGAAACAATATTAATTTAATTTATTTAAAAATGTATTAAAAATAAAAGATTCATTTATTCAAATTCAAAATTCATTTTTTTAAATTAATAATGAGGAATGTGACGATAGTGAAACCTGAATACAAACAAGATAGATGTGCCAACATCTACTTATAGAATATTTAATAACAACTTATTTAATTCAAAACAATATTAATTGAATTTATTTAAAAATGTATTAAAAATAAAAAATGCATTTATTCAAATTGAAAATTAAAAATTCATTTTTTGAAATTAAAAATGAGGAATGTGACGATAGTGGAATTTGAATACAAACAAGATAGAAGTGCCAACATCTACATATAGAATATTTGATAATAACTTATTTAATTCAAAACAATATTAATGAAATTTATTAAAAATGTATTAAAAATGAAAAATTAATTTGTTCAGATTAAAAATAAAAAATTAATTTTTTGAAATTAAAAATGAGGAATGTGACGATAGTGAAACCTGAATACAAACAAGATAGATGTGCCTAAATCTATAGATATAATATTTAATAACAACTTATTTAATTCAAAACAATGTTATTGAAATTTATTAAAAATTGATTTAAAATTGATTTGTTCAAATTAAAAATTGAAAATTAATTTTTTTAATTTAAAAATGAGGAATGTGACGATAGTGAAACCTGAATACAAACAATATATATGTGCCAACATCTATAGATAGAATATTTATTAAAAACTTATTTAATTAAAAACAATATTATTGAAATTTATTAAAAATGTATTAAAAATAATAAATGCATTTGTTCAAATTAAAAATAAAAAATTCATTTTTTGAAATTAAAAATGAGGAATGTGACGATAGTGAAACCTGAATACAAACAAGATAGATGTGTCAACTGTATTTGCTTCTCCGAATGATTGGAACTGAAACCGGTAGGGAATCAAAATCGATATTTGCGGACAATCCATGATAAATTTCACAGTCCTCTGAGAGAGAACATGTCTGGCCAAATCTCGATCACTTCTACTGTGACCACTACAGTATTACCATTGGAAATCAGTAGTAACGGTAACGATATAGTTAGACACAACATTCTCTTTGACACTGTCGTCAATTCGAAATCCCGAATATGGAAAAATACCGCAAAAGAAATTTCTCGAAAAATGAAAATTCCCGAATGAAAAGAAAATGACCAAAAATGATTATTTTCGAAATTTTAATTCTCTAATGTTCAAATTACCGAAATTTTTCTTGAAGAGTTCTGAGTAGATGAAGCATAGTTTTAAAGTTCCTTTTACTTCTCAAAAACAGTTCACTTCGCAAAAAAAAATTTCGGGCAAAATACATCTCCCACCTTTCAGATTTTTTTTTTTTAATTCATTAGTTTCGAAAGAGTTCTCAACTTTTTGATGACATTTTGCTAAAACTTTCAGAAGTTCTGATCAGAGTTCCAGAAGTTCTGATTGGAGATGGAAAATTTTTAGATTTCTTCAAAGTTCTGTCATTTTTTGTATTTTGAGTTCATCGGAATTCGCTTGAGATCTTTTTGGGGAGGGGGCAGAACTCTAATAAAAATTGCCAGAACTCTTGAAAATTTCAAAATTTTTGGATGTCTTCAATGCATTCTAGTTTTTGTATTTTGGTTTTATAAAAAAGTATTATACGATTTTTCTACAGAAATCTTCCAAAAGTGGGTGGGGAGCAGAACTCTAATAATAATCCCTTGAACTCTTAAAATTTAAATAGTTTTATGCATCTTTAAAATGCTGTCGTTTTTTTTTTTTTTTGAGAAATTAAAAATTTCAGAAGTTAAAATTTTTAAATATATTAAAGTGTTATACGAGATTTATATAGAACTCTTCCGGAAGGAAGAGCGGGGCAGAAGTGCAATAAAAACTCCTGGAATTCCTCAAATTTGAATAATTTCGGATGTCTTAAGAATGAGGTAGTTTTTGGAAATGGGTTTATAGAAAAGTGTTATACGAGTTTTCAATAGAACTCTTTCGATTGAGATTGGGGGCAGAACTCTAGTCAGAATTCCTGTAACTCTTGAAATTTAAACACTGTTAGAAACCTTCAGAGTGCAGTACATTTTTTGTGTTTTTTGTTTGATCGAAAAGTAGCATCAGAGCTTTTTAGGGGAAGGGGGCGGGCAGAACTCTAATCATAATCCATGGACCTGTTCAAATTTGAAGTGTTTTGTGTATCTTCAACGTGATGTCGTTTTTTAGATTTTGGGTTCACCGTAAAGTGGTGTAAAAGTTTTCTTATACAAATATCCCAGGGGAACAGAACTCTAATCAGAACTCATGAGACACTTAAAATTTGAAAAATGTTGGATTTCTTCAAAGCGCTGCAGTTTTTTTGTTATATTAAAGTTTTATACGATATTTATATAGAACTCTTTCGAAAGGAGAGAGGGGGGGAGGGGGCAAAAATGTAATAAAAACTCCTGGAACTCCTCAAATTTCAAAAATTTTGGATGTCTTAAGAGTGCTGCAGTTTTTGAATTTTGGGTTTACAGAAAAGAGTTATACGAGTTTTCAATAGAACTCTTTCGGTTGGGATTAGGGGCAGAACTCTAATCAGAATTCCTCGAAATCTTAAAATTGAAACTCTGTCGGATATCTTAAGAATTCTGTATTTTTTATATTTTTGGTCGATCGAAAAATGGTATGAGAGTTTTTTTAGGTGGGGGGGGGGGCAGAACTCTAATCATAATCCATGGATCTCTGACAATTTGAAGTGTTTTGCGTAGCTTCAAAGTGATGTTTTTTGGATTTTGGATTGACCGTAAAGTGGTATAAAATTTTTCTTATACAAATATTCCGGGGGAAGAGAACTCTAATTAGAAATCATAACACATTTAAAATTTGAATAATATTGGATGTCTTCAAAGTGCTGTAGATTTTTGATTTTGGGTTTTTTTGAAAGGCGTTATTCCAGTTTTCTATAGAACTCTTTCGACTGGGATTGGGGCCAGAACTCTAATCGAAATTCCTGGAACTCTTAAAATTTTAACTCTGTCGGATAACATCAGACTGCTGTAGTTTTTTTGATTTTAAGGTGATTGAAATGTGTCAGAGAAGTTTTTATAGAACTCTTCCGGGGGGACAGAACTCTAATCAGAACTTACAAAACGCTTGAAATATGAAAAATGTTCGATTTCTTCAAAGTACTGCAGTTTTTTTTTGTTTATATTAAAGTTTAATACGAGATTTATATAGAACTCTTCTAGAAGGGAGAGGGGGGGCATGTAATAAAAACTCCTGGAACTCCTCAAATGTCAATAATTTTGGATGTCTCAAGAGTGCTGTAGTTTTTGGATTTTGGGTTTATAGAAAAGAGTTATAAGAGTTTTCAATAGAATTCTTCCAGTTGGGATTAGGAGCAGAACTCTAATCAGAATTCCTCGAACTCTCCAAATTGAAACTTTGTCGGATATCTTAAGAATGCTCTATTTTTTATATTTTGGGTTGACCGCAAAGTGGTATAAAAGTTTTCTTATACAAATATTCCGGCGAACGGAACTCTAATCAGAACTCATGAAACACTTAAAATTTGAATAATATTGGATGTTTTCAAAGTGCTGTAGATTTTTAATTTTGGTTTTTTTAGAAACACGTTATTCAAATTTCCTATAGAACTCTTTCGGTTAGGATTGGGGGCAGAACTCTAATCGAAATTCCTGGAACTCTTAAAATTTGAATTTTGTCGGATAATATCAGACTGCTGTAGTTTGTTCGATTTTAAGGTGATTGAAAAGTGTCAGAGAAGTTTTTATAGAACTCTTCCGGGGGAAAAGAACTCTAATCAGAACTTCTGGAACTCTAAGCCATTTTTTGTCTCAAAATTTCTTCAAAAGTGAGAACAGCGTGAATTTAGGCCCCCATTTTAGAAAACCGATATCTTTTTCAATTTGAACGCTTAAACTATTTATGAAAGTTGTCAAGAACTCTAAAACTATCAAAAAAGATGTCAGAACTCTAAAAAAAATTGCTGACACAAAGAGCAATTTTTGTCTCTTCCTTCTTTTCCTGCTTGCTGCATTTTCTTGAGATATTTCGAGAAAAAATCACCATTCGGTGGAAAAAGGGTACATTTTGATAAGAAAAGTCGTGACAGAAGAGGAAAGAGCAGAACTACGACAGAGTGAAGAAATCGATAATACTTAACGTCGAGTCGCGTGAAAGTTTATCGCTTGGAAGCAAACAGAGTCACCTCGATAAAGACGTACGTTAAGTGGAAAAATAAGTTCGCGAAACGCCAGTGCGAATCACGTCGAATTTCTCCCTCACGGATCATAAAACAGGGAAACGAGATCGGCTTTATTCAAAAGCGGATAGACTCCTGTCTTTCAAATTTTTATATTTATTTTATTATGCAGGGTGGCGAACACAGTGGTGGAGAACACGATTCTAATCTCCTAAAATTTTTAATAATGTGAATTTTTTACGAGGCACTCCAAAGAATTCCAAAGAATTCTACAGAATTCCAAAGAATTCTACAGAATTCCAAAGAATTCTACAGAATTCCAAAGAATTCAACAGAATTCAAAAGAATTCCAAATAATTCAAAAGAATTCCTAAGAATTCAAAAGAATCCTAAAGAATTCCAAAGAATTCCAAAGAATTCGAAAAAATTCCAAAGAGTTTAAAAGAATTCCAAAGTATTTGAATTACAAGACTTCAAAACAATTCAAGTTAAATCCAAGGAGATCAAATTAAGTAAAAAAAAATCAAAAATATGAAAAATTCAATATATTCAGTAATTTTGAAGTGGATTCAGGAAAGTTTAAGGCAATTTAAAAGAATTTGAGAAAATGCTTAAGAATTCGAGGTGCTTTTGGAAGACTACAGAATAAATTTTAAAAAATCTCAGGAAAAATTTGGAAAAATACAATTAATTGACTTGAATTGAGTGAATTCAGAAGAATTACAATGAATTCAAAAAAATGACAAAGACTTCAAAACAATTCCAAAAAATTTTAAAGAATTCCAAAGAATTCCAAAGAATTCAAAATAATTCCAAAGAATTCAACAGAATTCCAAATAATTCGAAAGAATTCCAAGGAATTTAAAACAATTCCAAAGAATTTGATTTACAGAACTTCAAAACAATTCAAGTTAAATCCAAGGAGATCAAATTAAGTAAAAAAAGATTCAAAAATATGAAAAATTAATTATATTCAGTAATTTTGAAGTGGTTTCGTAAAAGTTTAAGGGAATTCAAAAGAATTTTATGAAATGCTTAAGAATTCGAGGTGCTTTTAGAAAACTTCGGGATGAATTAGAAAAAAGTTCAAGAAAAATTTGGAAAAATAGAATTAATTGAATTGAATTGAGTGAATTCAGAAGAATTCCAATGAATTCAAAAAAATTACAAAGAATTCGAAAGAATTCCAAAAAATTAAAAGGCACTCCAAAGAATTCCAAAGAATTCAACAGAATTCAAAATAATTCAAGAGAATTCCAAAGAATTCCACAGAATTCAAAAGAATTTGATTTACAAGACTTCAAAACAATTCAAGTTTAATCCAAAGAGATGAAATAAAGCAAAAAAATTCAAAAATATGAAAAATTCATTATATTCAGTAATTTTGAAGTGGTTTCAGACAAGTTTAAGACAATTCAAAAGAATTTGAGGAAATTCTTAAGAATTCGAGGTGCTTTTAGGAGACGTCAGAATGAATTTAAAAAAATCTCAAGAAAAATTTGGAAAAATACAATTCATTGAGTTGTATTGAGTGAATTCAGAAGAATTCGAAAGTATTGAAAAAAATTTCAGAGAATTCGAAAAAATTCCATGAAATTCAAAAGAATGTCAAAGAAATAAAAAGCATTCAATAGAATTCAAAAGAATTCAGAAAAATTCCAAAAAATTCAAGAGAATTCCAAAGAATTCGGCATAATTCAAAAGAATTCCAAATAATTCAAAAGAATTCAATATCATTCCAAATAATTCAGAATCATTCCGAAGAATTCCAAAAAATGTTAAAGAATACCAAAGAATTCAAAAGAATTCCTGAGAATTCGAAAGAATTTCATAGATTTGAAAAGAATTTTAAACAATCCAGGATAAATTGATAAGAATTTCGGCTAAATTAAAAATAATTTTTAATGAATTACAGAAGTCATTTGAGAATTTCTTCAAATACCTGGAACCTTACTAGTACTCTTTATAATTAAAAATAATTCCAGAGAATTTGATGCATAAGATTTCAAAACAATTTAAGTTAAATTCAAAAGAGATTTTAATTTAAAGAAATCTCAAGAAAAATTGGGAAAAATACAATCAATTGAGTTGAATTGAGTGAATTCAGAAGAATTCAAGTGACTTGGAAAAATTCAAAGAAATTCCAAGGAATTCAAAAGAATTTCAAAGAATTCAAAATAATTCCAAAGGATTAAAAATCATTCCAAAGAATTCCAAAGAATTTAAAAGAGTTCCAAAGAATTCAAAAGAATTCAAAAGAATTCCAAAGAATTCAAAAGAGTTCAAAAGAATTCCGAAGAATTCAAAAGAATTCCAAAGAGTTCAAAAGAATTCCAAAGATTTTTAAAGAATTTAAAAAAATCCAGGATAAATTGATAAGAATTTCGGTTAAATTCGAAATAAATTTAAATGAGTTGCAGAAGCCATTTGAAAATTTCTTCAAATATTTGGAACCTTACTAATACTCTTTAAAATTAAAAAGAATTCAAGAGAATTTGATGCATAGGCCTTAAAAACAATTTAAGTTAAATTCAAAAGAGATTTTAATTTTAAAAATCTCAAGAAAAATTGGGAAAAATACAATTAATTGAGTCGAATTGAGTGAATTCAGAAGAATTCAAGTGACTTGGAAAAATTCAAAAAAATTCCAAAGAATTCCGAAGAATTCGAAATCATTCCAAAGAATTCGAAATAATTCCAAAGAATTCGAAAGAATTCAAAAAAATTCAAAAAAAATTCAAAGTTTAAAAAACGAGCCCTTCGAGCGAAGAAAAATTCCCCCTTCAATTTATGGAAACCTAATAATATTTTTTTGGGAAACTTTTTTTGTATCAATTTAGCAACTCAATACCTAGAAACTAAAATTCTCACTATTTTTTAAATTTTAAATTTGGATTTTTTATCACTGTCCAAAGTTGAAAAACGTGTCCCTAGGACGAAAAAAAAACTTCCCCCTTTTATATTTTAGAAAGCCAATAACATTTTTCTAATAAACTTTACAGGGTTTAATTCAGCACTAATTCATCTGGAAAGTACTTTCTCATTTAATTGTTAAATTGAGCCTAAATAATTTTATCAAGTAATTTATTAAATTTATTTTTTTAATTTATCTATCAAAGAACATTCTTTCCCCATTTATAAAAAGTGCTGTAATCTGCTTTCTGCAGAACAAACAAAACCTAAAAACGTATCTTCCCTTCGCACAGTTGAATTTTAATTTTAATTGACGTCCTCCATTCTTAAAAGAGCCGGCTGTGTGATCAGTGTCTTTTTTTGCGGACGTCATATCAAGCATTTATATTCCTAGTGTATACAGATACGGCATTTTTTGCCGTATTTTAATTTTGTAGTACGGCATTTTAGTGACTGGTCACAGAAGAGTGATCTGTCACATCTCGAACCCCTTTTCCAAGTCTCCTTTTAAAAAATACGAGTGTTAGTGACTAGTCACAGAAGAGTGATCTTAACCCCTTTTCCAAGTCTTCCTTCCAAAAATACGAGTGTTAGTGACTAGTCACAGAAGAGTGATCTTCAACCCCTTTTCCAAGGCTCCCTTTAAAAAATACTAGTGTTAGTGACTGGTCACAGAAGACTGATCTATCACATGTTGAACCCCTTTTCCAAGTTTCCCTCTAAAAAATACGAGTGATAGTGACGGGTCACAGAAGAGTGATCAGTCACATCTCGAACCCCTTTTCCAAGTCTCCCTTAAAAAAAAAAACACAGGTTTTTAGTCACTTGTCATAGAAGAGTAATCTCTGACATGTCGAAACCCCTTTCCAAGTATCCTTTTAATAAATACGAGTGTTAATGACTAGTTACAGAAGACTGATCTGTCACATGTTGAATTCCTTTTCCAAGCCTCCTTTTAAAAAATACAAGTATGAGTGACTGGTCACAGAAGACTGATCTATCACATCTTGAACCCTTTTTCCAAGTCTCCTTTTAAAAAATACGAGTGTTAGTGCCTGGTCATAGAAGACTGATCTGTCACATCTGGAACCCCTTTTCCAAGTTTCCCTTTAAAAAAACAGGTTTTTAGTCACTTGTCATAGAAGAGTAATCTCTGACATGTCGAAACCCCTTTCCAAGTATCCTTTTAAAAAATACGAGTGTTAATGACTAGTCACAGAAGACTGATCTGTCACATGTTGAATTCCTTTTCCAAGTCTTCTTTTAAAAAATACGAGTGTTAGTGACTAGTCACAGAAGACTGATCTATCACATGTTGAACCCCTTTTCCAAGTCTCCCTTCAAAAAATACGAGTGATAGTGACTGGTCACAGAAGAGTGATCTATCACATGTTGAACCCCTTTTCCAAGTCTCCCTTTAAAAAATACGAGTGATAGTGATTGATCACAGAAGAGTGACCTGTCATATCTTGAACAACTTTTCCAAGTCACTCTTTAAAAAATACAAATGTTGGTGACTGATCACAGCAGAGTGATCCGCCACATGTTGATCTCTTTTTCCAACTCTCGCTCTAAAAAGTGCGAGTGTTAATGACTGGTCACCGAAGACTGATCTGTCACATGTTGAATTCCTTTTCCAAGTCTCCTTTTAAAAAGTACGAGTGTTAATGACTGGTCACAGAAGACTGATCTATCACATGTTGAACCCCTTTTCCAAGTCTCCCTTTAAAAAATACGAGTGATAGTGACTGGTCACAGAAGAGTGATCTGTCACATCTTGAACAACTTTTCCAAGTCACTCTTGAAAAAATACAAATGTTGGTGACTAATCACAGCAGAGTGATCTGCCACATGTTGAACCCTTTTTCCAACTCTCGCTCTAAAAAGTGCGAGTGTTAATGACTGGTTACAGGAGACTGATCTGTCACATGTTGAATTCCTTTTCCAAGTCTTCTGTTAAAAAATACGAGTGTGAGTGACTGGTCACAGAAGACTGATCTATCACATGTTGAACCCCTTTTCCAAGTCTCCCTCTAAATAATACGAGTGATAGTGACTGGTCACAGAAGACTGATCTGTCACATGTTGAATTCCTTTTCCAAGTCTGTTTTTGAAAAACACGAGTGTTAGTGACTAGTCACAGAAGACTGATCTATCACATGTTGAACCCATTTTCCAAGTATCCTTTTAAAAATTACGAGTGTTATTGACTGGTCACAGAAGACTGATCTGTCACATGTTGAACCCATTTTCCAAGTATCCTTTTAAAAATTACGAGTGTTATTGACTGGTCACAGAAGACTGACCTGTCACACCTTGAACAAGTTTTCCAAGTCACTCTTTAAAAAATACAAATGTTGGTGACTGATCACAGCAGAGTGATGTTGAACCATGAACATGTTGAACTCTTTTTCCAACTCTCGCTCTAAAAAGTGCGAGTGTTAATGACTGGTCACAGAAGACTGATCTGTCACATGTCGAACCCCTTTTCCAAGTCTCCTTTTTAAAAATACGAGTGTTAGTACTATTTTTCCAAGGTAGCAAAAATATTATCGGCACAGAAATTTCCTTATTGACAAAAAAAATTTGCCGGACTAGAGACTTTAAATACGGCAAAATTTGCCGGAGCTCGACACAATTCCATTTGTATGTGTGCTCTCCTCACTAGAAGCTTTGTATTTAATTGTCTCTTTCCCTTATTTTTCTTTTTCTCTTTCTCGATTCTCAGTGCCATCATATCTCCATCCGGATGCAAAGAGAAACGAAGTGGAGCCGCTTTGACAAAAGCATGATGAATGAAATAAAATCCTCTATGGCAGTTTGCCGGACATTTAATATTACATACGTTCATGTTTTTCCGGCGCGAGGGTAATCCGTTTCCGGTAAAAGAGGGAATTACAGTGGATTCGCGTGGAAATAACGGGTTGATAAAGAAGAAATGTTTTCTTTGTTAATAGAAAAATGTTATTATTTGAATTAAAATTTTGTTTGTTCATTTTATGTTTTATTTATTTATTTTATTTTATTCAAACTGACACAGGCTGGGGAAGAAACTTGATTGAAAAAAAATTGTCCGCCTGATCAATTCAATTAAATTTTCGAAAAAGTAGATTAATTTTTAACCAAAAAATTGAATTTTCAGCCTGATAAATAAATTTTCATCTGAAATCATGTGTCTCCAACCAAAAAACAAATTTTCATGATAGTAGTTCAACTATTAACAAAGTATTCAAATTATCAACAAAAAAGTTAATTTTCAACTAAGAAAATAAATTTTCCTACCAAAAATGAAAAAATTTTCAACAAAATAGATCAATTATTAACAGAGAAAGTTAATTATCAACCAAATAGTAACATTTTTTTTTAAAGTATTTGAATTTTCAACAGAGAAACACGAATTTTCAACAAAGCAGCTGAATTTTCAAACAAAAAATTACTTTTTCACAAAATTGTTGAATTTTCTACAAACATTTTCAATAATTGCAATTTAAACCTAAAAAAAATGTTCAACTAAAATGATGCATCTTCAATAAAAAAAAAATTTTCCACCATAGTAGTTCAACTTTCAACTAAGTATGCTGATTATCAATAAAAAATGGATTTTCAACCAAGAATATTGAGTTTTCACAAAAAGAGCCAAATTTTCAACAAAACACATGAATTTGCAACAAAAAAGTTAATTCTCGAAAAAATAGTTGAATTTTCTTACAAATTGGTTACATTCACAATTTAAAAAATTAATTTTTTACCATATAAAAAAAAACATTTTTCAACAAAATAGATAAATTTTCAATCAAAAATGAAATAATTGTATTTTCAATTGAAAAGACTGAATTTTTACATCAAAAAATTAATTATCAACCAAATTGTTCATTTTTTCACGAAGTATTTGAATTGTTAACGCAGTAAGACGAATTTTCAATAAAACAGTTGAATTTTCAAACAAAAAAAAGACCTTTCACAAAATTGTTGAAATTTCTACAAAATGGAATCGTTTTTACCAAAAAAATTGAATTTTCAACCCAAAAAATTAATTTTTAGCTTAAATTATGCATCTCCAACAACAAAAAATTTGAATATAGTAGTTACAACTTTCAACCAAAAATTCGAATGATCAATTTGAAAAAATAAATTTTCAACCAAGAAGATTACTTTTTTACCAAACAAGACGAATTTTCAACAACAAAGATGAATTTTCGACCAAAAAATTAATTTTCAGCCAGATAATTGAATTTTCTTTTAAATTAGTTGAATTTTTACGCAGAACGACAAATTGAAAAAAAATAGTTGAATTTTTAAACAAAAAAATTACTTTTTTTAGAATTGTTGACTTTTCTACAAAGTAGATTAATTTTTAAGCAAATAATTAAATTTTAAACCTAAGAAATTAATTAACACTTAAATTTTCAGTTAAGAAATTAATTTTCAAATAAAACCAAATTTTTCAGTTTTGAACCAATTAACCGAGTAGTTGAATATTTACCAAAGAAATGAATTTTCTACAAAACTAGTTGAATTTTCAACCCAAAAATATGAATTTTCAACACAAAAGTTGAATTTTCGACAGAAAAATGACTTTTTAACAAAAATTTGTAAAATTTGCAGTTAAATTTTCTACAAAGTAAATTAATTTGTAAAATTTGTAGTTGAATTTCCTACGTAGTAAATTAATTCTTTACCAAATAGTTGAATTTTTAAAGAAGAACATAAATATTATACTAAAAAGATCTAAGAAATTTGTTGTTAATTATTTTTCATAGGATGCGTAGTTTTTGTTTTATTCGTAAAAAACATTAAAAATTAAAAAAATTTAATTCTTGAAAAACTAGCAGAAGATTCGAAAAATATGGATAGGCAAAAGTTGTTCACCCAACAGAGATCTACAAATTCGTTACAAATAATTTTTCGGTAGGACGCGTAGTTTTTGTTTAAATCGTAAGAAACATTACCAATAAAAAAATGAAATTTTTGAAAAATAGACACAAGGTACAATAAAATCTTTATTAAAAAAATTGTTTGCCTGAATTAGATCTAAAAATTGGCTTTTGGCCTTTTTTTCTCACGATATACGTGATGAGAATGTGTTCGTTAAAGCCCAAGGAGCTTCAACAAAAGAGAATTCACAATCACTAAATTTCAGTTGTCGCTGGTTTGACCTTTAATTTTCAAAGTCTTATGCAAAAAAATTAACAACCTGACAGAAAATTCAAGTATTTTGTTGAAAAATTAACTCATTCTTTGAAAATGTCCATTTTTATTGAAAATTCATATTTTTTTGTTTGAAAATTCAACTGTTTTGTAGAAAATTCATCTTTTTTATTGAAAATTAAACGATTTGGTATAAAATTCAATTTTTTATAAAATTTTCATCATTTGGTCTACTTCTCAATTAACGTGAGATAATACTTAATTCAAATTAACAAAAATGATTGTTAAAAAAATTTATTATTATCTTTTTAATAATGTTATCTTTGAATAATAGTAGAAATTTGTAGTTTTGTTCTGAAATTTCTAACTTTTTGTCTACTTTTCACTCAGAGTGTGGTAATAATTATTAAAATTTGACAAAAATAATTGTATAAACAAATTATTATTTTCGTGATATTTAAAAAGTAATTATTTATATTCTATAGCTAATTGTGAAGAGAAATCTTGATTTTCAGTTTGATTTACCTAATATTGACGATTCTGAATAAAATTTACAAAAACTTATTTTTTTTCTTATGGGAAATACAAGTTATATTTCATGGTGCTTGCAAATCCTCTAAATATAATTTTTATATTAAAAAAAACGTATTTATTTGGTGTAAATTCGAACAAATTTGAGGGCAATATGTATCAAAATTCGAATAAAAAAATTCCAAAGCTTGTTTGGACCAGCATAATGAATATAGTGGTGAGTGCGAGGTATAAGCTTTTTAATTTCCACTTTTTAGCTCTTTCTTCATGAGCTATTTTAAAAATTACTTAGAATCCAATTTTTCTCTGATCGTGAATCACCAATTTGTTGAAAAGAAAGTCTGTCTTGTTGATAAATTCGAAAAGGGGTCAATAATTAATCAAATTTAACAATTTTAATTGTATAAACAAATAATTATTATTGTAATATTTAATAAGTAATTATTTATCGTCTCTATATCTAATTGTGAAAAGAAATTTTCCGTTTCTATTTCATTTACGTAATATTGACGATTCTGAATAAAATTTACAAAAACTTCTTTTTTTATGGAAAATACCTGCTAAATTTCATGGGGCTTGCAGAACCTCTGAATGTCATTTTTTTTAACCATTTATTTTTGTGTGGATTTAAACAAATCTGAGGGCAATATGCATCAAAATTCAAAGAAAAAAATTCCAAACTTCTTTGGACCACCCTAATGAATATAGTGGTGAGTGCGAGGTATGAGCTTTTTAGTTTCCACTTTTTAACTCTTTCTTCATGAGCTATTTTTAAAATTACTTAGAATCCAATTTTTCTCTGATCGTGAATCAGCAATTTGTTTAAAAGAAAGCCTGTCTTGCTGGAAAATTCGAAAAAAAATCCAATGCATATTTGGACAACCCTTATGAATATCGTGGTGAGTGCGAGGTTGAGCTTTTTAGTTTTCACTCTTTAACTCTTTCTTCATCAGCTAGTGTGAGAAAAAAAAATAAAATAAAATTTCAATGCATATTTGGACCACCCGAATGAATATCGTGGTGAGTGTGAGGTATGAACTTTTTAGTTTCCACTCTTCAGCTCTTTCCTCATCAGCTAGTTTAAAAATTACTTAGAATCCAATTTTTCTCTGGCCGTGAATCAGGAATTTGTTTAGAAGAACGTCTGTCTTGCTGGCAAATTCAAAAATGAATAAATAAAATATCAATGCATATTTAGAGAACCCTCATGAATATCGTGGTGAGTGCGAGGTATGAGCTTTTTAGTGACCACTCTTTAGCTCTTTCTTCATCAGCTGGTTCAAAAGAAAGTCTGTCTTGGTGACAAATTATAAAAAATAAAATAAAATTCCAATGCATATTTGAACAATCCTAATGAACATCGTGGTGAGTGCGAGGTATAAACTTTTTATTCTCCGCTCTTTATCTCTTTCTTCATCAGCTTGTTCGAAAGAAAGTCTGTCTTTCTGGCAAATTCGAAAAAATAAAATAAAATTCCAATGCATATTTGGACCACCCTAATGGATATCGTGGTGAGCGCGAAGTATGAGCGTTTTAGTTTCCACTCCTCAGCTCTTTCTTCATCAGCTGTTTTAAAAATTACTTAGAATCCAATTTTTCTCTGATCGCGAATCAGCAATTTATTTAGAAGAAAGTCTTTCTTGCTGGAAAATTCAAAAATGAATAAATAAAATTCAAATGCATATTTAGAGAACCCTCATGAATATCGTGGTGAGTGCAAGGTATGAACTTTTAAGTTTCCACTCTTTAGCTCTTTCTTCATCAGCTGGTTCAAAAGAAAATCTGTCTTTCTGGCAAATTCGAAAAAAAAAATAAAATAAAATTTCAATGCATATTTGAACCACCTTAATGAATATCGTGGTGAGTGCGAGGTATGAGCTTTTTAGTTTCCACTTTTTAGCTCTTTCTTCAACAGGTAGTTGAAAAATTACATAGAATCCAATTTTTCTCTGATCGCGAATCAGCAATTTATTTAGAAGAAAGTCTTTCATGCTGGCAAATTCAAAAATGAAGAAATAAAATTTAAATGCATATTTAGAGAACCCTCATGAATATCGTGGTGAGTGCGAGGTATGAACTTTTAAGTTTCCGCTCTTTAGCTCTTTCTTCATCAGCTTGTTTAACAGAAAGTCTGTCTCGCTGGCAAATTCAAAAAAATAAAATAAAATTCCAATGCGCATTTGGACAATCCCAATGAATATCGTGGTGAGTGCGAGGTATGAACTTTTTAGTTTCCACTCTTTAGCTCTTTCTTCATCAGATAGTTTAAAAATTACTTAGAATCCAATTTTTCTTTGATCGTGAATCAGCAATTTGTTGAAAAGAAAGTCCGTCTTGCTGGCAAATTCGATAAGGGGTCGAGGGAAGTCGTGGCTGAAGTCGACAACGGTATAATGCGAGATCGTTAGCGTAGTTACGCCAAGACAGGTAGCTAATTAAACCCCTTTTGAAGCGTTTAGTCGAAGGTGAAATATTGTTAAAGAAATCGCCTCGAGCAAAAACTTGGAAATTGCTAACAGTCAGTCTATCTTTCATATAATTAGATAATAATGCTTTGAATATATATATTCTGATAATTTTTTATGCACATTGTAAAGTTGAAACATTTTTCATTTAACTTTAAGTAACTAGTTTTTGCAATCGAAAGTTTGACCTGCTTTACCCCACAGGGTGGGGCTAAGACGACCACTTTCAATAAAGAGGCAAAAAACGCTCATAATTTCCCCCAATTTTCTTTCAAAAATAGTTGGATTAAAGAAAAAATACGAATTATCAATAAATTAGTTGAATCCTCAAACAAAGCAGACTAATTTTCAAACCTTTAACAAAAGAGTTAAATTTTTAACCAAGAAATATTTTTGAGTCAATTAGGAAAAAAATCTCATCTAAAATATTGAATTCTCGAGTAAAAAAAAACAGAATTTTCAGCAAAACAGTTGAGTTTTCAACCCGAAAATATGTATCTAAAAAAAAACTTGAATTTTTGACCCAAAAGTATGAATTTTCTAACAAAATAATTGAATTTTAAAACCAAGAAAATAAAAAATATAAGAAATGAAGACAAAAATTTCAACCAAAAAGATCAATTTTCAACCAATAAGATTAATTTTCTAACAAAAGAAAATAATTTCTAACAAAATAATTGAATTTTCAACCCAAGAAAATGGAAAATAAAATGTAAAGAATGAAAAAAAATATTTTCAACCGAAAAGATCAATTTTCAACCAAACAAAATAAGTTTTCAACCGAACAGATGAATTTTCAAGCAGGAAGATTAAATTTCCATCAAATAAGATAAATTTCCGACAAAAAATGGAATAGTTTAATTTTCTATTAAAAAAATTATTTTTCAATAAATAAAATGAATCACTAAACAAAAAGATAAATTTTTAAACAGGAAGATTAATTTTCTACCAATTAGGATTAATTTCTGACAAAGTACATGAATTTTCAAAACAATATTTGAATTAAAAAAAAAATTTCATCCTAATAGTTAAATTTTCAACCAAAGAAATGAATTCTCAAGCAAAGAAAATCAATTTTCAACCCAAGAAAGACTAGTTTTCAAGAAAATAAATGAATTTCTAACTAAAAAGAGACATTTTTAAGCAAAAATGACATTGTTAGATTTTCAGCGAAAAAATTGATTTATAACTCAAAAAGCCAATTTTTAACAATATTGTTAAATTTTCAACTAAAAAAAATTAATTTTCAACTAAATTGGTGAATCTTCAACCAAGGAAAAATTATCTTTAAGTATTATCTTTGGATAAAATTTTAACCAAAAAAATACATTTTCAACTAAAGTGAAGAATCTTCAACCAAAAAATTAATTTTTAACCAAAGAATGAAATATTCAACTGAAGAAGATATATTTTTAACAAAAAATAGAATATTTACATTTTTATTTGAAAGAATATATATTTCAAACAAAAAAATTGAATTTTCAACAAAATAGGTCAATTTTAAACCAAAACTATAAATTTTCAGTGAAAAAATTAATTTTAAACCGAAAAAAATGAATTTTCAACCAAGAAGATTTAATTCATATCAAAAAAGATACACTTTTAACAAATCAGGGTTCAAGAGTATCCTATTCTGAAATTATCTGGCGTCATCATCTGGTCAACTGGACATTCCTTTATTTCCTCTGCCCTCATTGTCCGGACCTTTCTGCTTTGTATATTTATTTTCGCTCGTCTCCTACTCAGAGTAAATATTCCACGAAGAAAACCAGAATTCTCTTCGAATGTTGCGAAAATGTCACCCTTAATTGTTGATAATACAGTAAATTCTTGGACAGGAAAAGGTGCATATTCATTATATCCTACGTGCCTCTGAACTGGTTGATCGGCAGAAATAACGCATCTTCGAAATTCAAACAACTCACTTGGATTGGTACGCGGAATGAGCCGAATAAGTTGTAGCACGCCAAAAGAAGTGTTTAAAGGAAAAATAGGCCTGACAGGAAGAACAGGTCTGACAGGAGTATGCGTTCTGTCGGATGAATGAGAAGGTCGACAGGCAGGAATACGTTCGCCATCAGGAAAACAACCAGATTGTAAACTCAATTCTGAAAACAGAAATAGAGGATTAGTTTTGAATAAAGTGCATTCTTATGATATATTTTCAATGGCATTCCTGTTAAATAGTGTGATATGTAATTTTACCATATGTACATTTGTGTTGGTCTGCGCGGTATAAAAATAAATAAAATGTAACAAATTTCAAATTTTTTGAAGAATTTTTCAACTAGGTACACCTGATTTGAAGGAACTTTCGACTGAAGCTAGTGCAAGTTCATTATATCGTTATGATTTTTAATTCGCACCACTCTACATTAATAATATAATTGTGAAAATTTTACCAGGTAATAATGCAGGACGGGCTAATCTGGCGGAAGAAGAGCTCGTTCTAGTTGATGGAGACCCGGAACTGCTAAGAGAAAGGGCAAGATGCGTGTCAGAAGACTGTGGCCTGTGAGAAGAGTAAGTTCGGAAACCACGGCGAGGAGTATCAGGCGAAGCATTTCCACGGTAACACTCGAGCCTTGTGTCTAATTCTGCCAGAAGAAATAGAGGATCACATTCTACTTTATTACATATTTGTATGTTGGTTCATCATGGACCTTTTGTGGCTATATTGCAAGGCAAGATTAAGGGCAACCAGTACAGACAAAGTTTGAGGTCCTTGTGAAAATTCTTCAAAACCTGAACAGCAATACTGCGATTGGAAATCTAGGCCGCAGTCGATTTACTTGGTTATGTCTACTATCTTTTTTTCTACATATCTTTCAAATTATCAGATAGTAGCAGGAAGTGGAAAGGATGGTTAACGTAACGAGATTTATAGATTTTAGCCTCAATTGGATTTCTCATTCCATTTCAGAAAAACATATTGGCGAAGGTACTTGGAAAAGTTTTAGTTAGGATTTTATGTACAAGAATCAAATTCCACTCCACGGAGAAAAATGTTTGGCAGCTCTTACCCTAGAATGGGTGAGGGCTACTGAACAGAATAATATATCATGGACAGACTAAGCTAGCGGTTGGATTGAATAATTGTTTGGTGCCCATTACTACTCACAGTAACGCAATGCCTACTGCTTATGCGCTCGCATGGACGATCATCGCTTAGTAGGACAGCATTTAGTAGATTTAAAGCATCACGTATTTATTATTACGATATTTTACCGTACCAAACGAAAATATTTGAATGTACTATAACAGTTCTCCCCTTGTATACAAACAATATGCTTTCTAGTGTAACGTTGCCAGATTACTATCTAGAAAATGAAAAAAGATAATCGTGGCAAAATTCAAAAAAAGCTTTCAAGGTCATTATGATAGAATATTATCATGTATGGCAATTGAAAGAAAAGGTACTTCATAATTATGCTACAAACAGGTGTTATCTTCATTCTATTAGCCATGTTAATAGTCACTCATGTGAAGTGAATAAAATCTAAGATAGACCCTTATGGTTGTCGGATCACGAAAAGGTTTCCTGATTTTTCGCACTATTCTTTATGTGTGTTTGAATGAATTTTACCAGGTAATGATGCAGGACGAGAAGTCCTTATAGCAAAAGGAGTCCTGGCACGAAAATGATGTCTGTTGGAAGGACTAGAAGGTGCGAAACGTGGAGAACCTGGAATGAAGTTGTCATCAGGAGAACTCTCGGACTGTAAACTTAACTCTGCAACAAGAAAGAGAGGACTAAATTTTTGCAGTACATACTCCTATGTTAGTATATCATGAATCCCTTGTGCCGATTGTTTCTGATCGATCTTTCAATGTCTTGCAAACAAAAATCACTCGCGCTGTTTTGAATGAATGAAAACACTGACCAGAACCTTCATATGTAGACAATTTCTCAATAGAGGGAAAAGCAAATTTTTTTTGGTCATACGTTAATATAAGAATAAAACTTTCGTTTCAGAAGTAAATGAAAATATGAATACATTTTGACATTTTGACACGGCTTGGTGTCTTTCACAAAGCTCAATTCAGAAAAGTTTTGACTGTATGTTAAAATAACATACGCAGTACAAAAGAAATACTTGAGAATAATTGGCACAACGTGGAAAAAATTGGAGATAATTAAAAATAGACGTAAATGCAAAATTACAGGTTTCGCAGAATAAATATTTGATCATATAAGACTTCTGAGGCGTATGTAAATAGAAAAACACGACACAGAAAAGATTGAATTCAAGAAGTAAGGCATCTAGTTAGCGTGCCAAAAAGGTCAAAATAAAAAGACAAAAGAACACGTTATTGATTTAGAATTAAGCTGTGATAATTATTCATATATCACGTCTTTCAGGTTTCAAATTGATATAAGCGTCAACATATATTTTCATGAAAATTCATCTCTTTTGATAAAACATCGTTTATGGTTGAAGACTCAAGTATTTCGCTGTAAATTTAATCAATTTTGACCCGAAATTTTAGGAATTTGAATTGTTTAATATTGAATTTGATAGGGTATTAAGATTATATTCAGTGTTTAGCTAATCACGTTTCTTTGGGAAGGAAGGTTGGGTATGCTTAATCAAAGTATTTGAAATGATGCTAATATTTTATTCATTCAAGAAAATCGGTTTTTTCTGCTGAAAAAAATAGTGGCTTTTCTGAAGTGAGATTGGTGAATCAATTTCATTCACTTCATTCAATGCACATTTTTTTATGTAATTCGGACAAACTTTCGCTTACACATTATACCAAAGTACTTTTTTGTTCTAAATAATCGTAAAAATTTCAGATCAAATGCATCCTCATTTCGTCATGTCTGACTACCTCAAATAGAATTTGATAAAAATCAATAGGGAAAGAATGCGAATGAAATCTGACAAATTGTTGTTTACGAAAAGCTTCAAAATTCACGTCATATTATAGATATATTATATTTTTATATTCACCAGTAGAATAAAGGATAACAGCCAAGGAAAATATCAGGGTATAAACGATCCTCATTATTCCAACTGAAGCAAAACTTGAATAATACGTTAATGAAGAATTTGGTAATCAGTGTAATTAGCGAATATTTCGGTGCTTTATCAGGGTACTTATCATCAAATATGGTTGTCATCTGACATGTTTTGAAAATTATAGCAATGAAGCTTATTCTTTTGCGCTTATTATATTTCATAATTCTGTTAAAAAAAAAAAATTAAAATTTTGTCTGAATGCGCTACAACTGTTAACAAAATTTCCATAATCTTATAAGATTCAGAGGACCTAAATAAACGACGTTACGAAATGATAGGGAAATACATTTTTTTGAATAAAATTAATTAAGGTACCATATTGAATTCAATATGTAACGCTTCAAGTTTTTAAGATCCTTCGTCAACATATATTGTATTATTTTCAAAGAAGAAACGTTTTTACAGCAAAGGAATGTGTCTTTTATTTTCTAAAATTAGTATTTCATTCTATGCTCTCTTCCACAGATATGGATCATTTTTAGGAAGAATAAGAATGTTAAGATTGAGGGAAAGGACAAACATTCGTGAAAGAAATTGGTTAAAAATCATTTTTATTTCGATAACCACATGGGATTCATTTATCAACAAATATTCACATTATTTAAGACGAGGTAAACATTTTTACTATTTATAAATTGGCTCGAAATTCGTGGAATATTCTTTCATGTGTTTTCTTAGAAAGCTAATGGAAATGAATTCAGAAATTAGTTAGTAAAGAATTGGAAAATAAAACTCAAGGTGATTCGTGGTTTTTAAATTAAAAAGGACATCGAGTTTTTATATTATTATTTTTTCAGTCAAATTTTTTTTCAATATTCATCCATCTGGATTGACATTTTATTTGTTATGATAGGAAATCAATCTTTTTAGTGTGAGACTAAACTCTTTTGTTGAAAATTGCAACGTCTTAGGAATAACTTGTCTTTCTGGGTTGAAAATCTATCAATCGTGGTAGAAAATATTTTTTTGGTAAAAACTTCAAATATGTTGTTGAAGATAAAATATATTTTGACTTCAAATCTTAGGAATTTAGAGCTTCTTAAATTTAATTCAATATACTATTTACATTTCTTTTATTTGAAAGAATCTACTTTTCTATTATTCTTCTATCTTCGTGAAAAATCACTATTGCTCCTATGTCGAGAGCCTTTTTGGCTACAGATTCTGATAATTCTATATAATTAATTATTTGAATGCTTAGCTCAATATAAAACTAGGTAAATATCGTAGAAAAACAATCTTGAAGACATGATGTATTTAATCTATGAGATAAGAACTATATTATACATTATATAATCTTATCAAGCACCAGAATATTTGTTCATTATACTGATGAAAAAATTCTTTGTTACCGCATTAATCGTGTTTTTCTCCTATTGGATGAATCAGGATGATGTATACTCTTGTATCATTGGCACTTATACTGTACTCTATTGGTAAATATAATAATATATCTGTAATATTAGTTACGTTTTCAAGCTACTCAAATAAAGCTCATAACAATTTGTCAGATATAATTCGCATTATTTGCCAATAACTTTTTTCCAAATTTCATTTAAATTTGTCCGGAATGAGGACAAGTGCTGCTTCTTCTATCATGAATTCAAGCTTTCCAGCTTTCTAATCATAGTTTTTATTTTACCAATCAGCTGTTTTATTTTAATGTCTGTTGTTAATTAATACAAAATTTAAATGTATTGTTGTCTTCTGTCTTTAAATTTTTATTCTACGGAACAGCTAACTTCGTATTTACTTCCATTTTTATATATACCTTCTACTGGCGAATAAGTTTCGATTGCTCCTACAATTCCTTAATATTGATATAATTCTTCGAGCCGCTTATTTTGAACTTGGTATTTAATTTGAGCATGCAACAGAAACTTTTTTGATTCCAGGTGTTTGTAATTTTAAAAAGAGACTAATCCTCTCTTTCTTGTTGCAGAGCTAAGTTCACAGTCCGAGTCTTCAACTGATAGCGACTCTATTCATGATGCCTCACGCTGCACAGCTTCTCATTTTTGCAACAGACAACATCATCCCGCCAGGACTCCACCTGCTGCCGGGACTTCTCGTCGTGCATCAACACCTGGTGAAATTATTTCAGAAACACATTAACAATAATGAAAAAATCAGAGAACCTTCTCGTTATCATACAATCATAGGGTTCTATCTTAGATTCTACAACAAGAGAGGCTTTTTAAAATTGAGTAGTTTGTACATGAAGACGCTTACTAATAAAGAAAAGCCAATTTGTTTATCTTGTTAAGAAAATAGTAATTAGAACGCCTACACAAGATTCAACTCTATGATTGCTAAAACTTCTGTGTAATAAATTATTGCATTTTATGACAAAAGTTTATGGCTCAATATTATGCCCAATTACATGGAGATATCACTGATTATCATATACAGGGCTTCAAATAGCATCTTGCCGTTCTACACATGTTGTAGGTGTATATTTTACTTTATAAATTTTTCCTATTGAGAGACAGTTTTTAGAACAAGATCAAAAATGCATAAAGGGAATGCAATGAACTACATTTTTAATACCATCAACTCATTTTTAAAATAAGAGTCAGATGGGACCCTATGAAATACTGGAAATAAATTTTTATACCTTTCTCAATAATGTTCGCTGACATGGAGAGGGAAATCTAGGCTGATCTTCAGTCGACCGTTCTGGTTACGTAAACCATTTTTTTCCATACTTCTGCTGTCGTATGTATTAGGAAGAATAAAAAATTAAATGGTCGACGTATCCGAGAAAACCAACTGCAGCATGACTGAAGCCCCAACTACATTTCCAGTCCTGATACATCTAGTCCATGATATACTAAGATATACATATAGACTAAAAATAAAAATCTAATCCGCTACTTGCTCTTACAGAATTCAGTAAGCAGTTCCAGTATTACCCTACTAGCGATGATTTGCCTGACAACAGTCGCCCTATTTCTCGCTTCTATTCTTCTCGGAGACCTCAGTCTCCTGTCAGGGATCCTAGTACTTCACTTAGCAGGTCTTCGTCTAAAAGAATTAGGTCCAGCACTCCTCCTGAAAGATTTTCTAGACCTGCATTATCACCCGGTAAAATTTATTCAGAATATTATAAATAATATACTGGTGCAAAATAAAGATAATGTTAGAACGATAAGCGACAACTCACTTCGACCAAAAGTATGTTGAAATCAGATGTTAACAGATATAAGACTTTTTCACAAATTTCAAATTTCCTTCATTATATTTATTACGCCTTTTTTGTGGATACTATTCCTTGGAATATACACTGAATGACAAACAAACCATGTGAACCAATAAAGAAGAATATCGGCAAGAGAAGTATCACACTGTTTAAAAAAACTATCATCAGCAAGTTATACGACTATGAAACTTAACAAAAATAATCCTCTATTTCTAGTTGCAGAATCAAGTCCACATTCTAGCTGGTACCCTATTGGCACACGTATTCCTGGATGCGCTTCGTCCTATTCTTCCCGCAGACGTCATTCTCCTGAAAGGCCTTTCTTTCTTCCTAGGACTCATTTTGACGTCATAGAACTTATTCGTCTCATTCCCTTTACGAATCCAAACCGGCGATTTGAATTTAGAAAATACGTTTTTCCTACCGACAAACTAATTCAAAGAAGGATAGGACATAATAAATTTGAACCTTATCCTGCCCAAGAATTCACTGTACTATCCACAGCCAATGGTGACATTTTTGCAACATTCGAAGATAATACTGGTATTCTCCGTGGAATATATAGTAAAAGTGAAAGGCGGACGAAAATTAACATGATGAGCGGCAAGGTTCAGTCACTAAGGCCAGAAGAAATAGAGGAATGTCCAGTTGGCCACCAAATTAACCCAAATAATTTTAGTATAGTGTACGCGTGATCCTTGATCCTTCAAATTTACAATAATAATTTGATTAGAAAATTGTAAACAACGATATTATATTATTTTTGATCTAAAATCGGATAAACTTATTACATGTAACTTATCCTTGAATAAAAATTGTATATATTATGGTTCTCAATGTTTCAGTCTTACATCAAGGCAGGTCAATCTTTTTAGAAAAATAACGGTTTCACTGCAAAAAATAGAAATCTCTTTTTGTTGGAAGGTCTTTCCTTATTATATTGATGTAAAATTGTTGAAGTATGTATTATATAGTTTTATCATATATTATATATGTCTTCATTGTAGTTTAAATATTTCACAAAAAGAAATACAATAATTGTCTAATTTTGCATCAAAAAATGTGTTCTCATATGGCATACGATGATAAAATGTTTAACACTGTGCAAAAAGATAATTTCGCCTTAAACTGGGCAAGTAACTGCAATTAACAAAAGCTTTTACTTTTAAACTTTAGAATATCAAGATGCAATAATCTGAAAAAAAAAGAAAATTGAATATTCTGATGCGAGAGCTGTAAATTTTTGTTTTCACTGAATAAATTTTACAAGAACAATAAAGTACAACACTATACAACAACGATTGCATCAAGGAACAGTAATTCACAATTGTGATATATTTCGAGCAGATTGAACTCGGTTCGAAAGTTGATATTTCTCGGGAACATACAAATTTCCTGTAAACTTAAGCCCAAAAAAGATTAAATTACCTATTTAAATTACGAAAAACAAAATTATGTTACTGCTTTATCTTATTGATCAAGACTTATTCAATTAGAAGTTTCTAATCGAAAAATTGCTGTTATGTGCGCGAACAATTGCGGAAAGAGAAGTTTGCGCAAATAAAATGAGCAGATTGTTCGTGCCGGGTGTTTATCATATCGTTCGCTCGATATACATCAATAATTTACAAAACTCGTCCGAATGAAATGAAGAATTTCAAATTCTTCTGATGCAATAATAATAATAACTATTATTAATTCGTAGGCAAAGGCAGCTTGAAAGCTGACGAATACACGCATCTAGTATGACGAACTCTATCCGATTACAACCGTTCTGTGAGAAGTATTTATAATTTAGCACTATAGCGTCTTGCAGTTTTTGATATCTCGTAATACGAGCAAATAACACTAGGTGAGGAATATCGATAATTAAGAGAATAAAGAAAGAGCGATGATGAAACCACGATTGTTCTAATCCTAATCAACTCTGGCGCTCACACGAGCAGCATTCGCAGAAGCCGCGTTTCTCGTACCTGATACCTCGTTGGCTGATGAAGTGGCTTTCACACGCTTCTCTATTTTTATATAAAATAAGGCAGTTTACGGCAAGATCTGAGGCGGACTTGTCAACTGTCTGTGGAATAGCTTAAACGTTGATAATTATGGAAAACCAGATTTCCCATCTCACCTGTAAACCGTAGTCGGCCAACTAACTGCGTCAATTTTTAGATACGTATCATCTTAAGATCCATGCTAGAAATGCAGAAAAACTGAATATTGCATTAAGAGTTGTCGAGAAGTACACTTGGAAGTTTGAAAATTATTTTGGGTTAGAAAAATGCGCCAAGATTCATTTGAAACAAGGGCAACTTACTGGCGTTCCCGAGGACACTTAGGTTGTCGACAGAAGCGCTATACGACACCTTGGCGCTGAAGAGACCTATTATTACCTGGCCATGCCACAGAGTTGCATTCACAATGTCACATCTATGCAGGATTCTCTGCGATGCAGATACACACGTTTTATCAAACACATTTTTCCTTCCAAACTGTCGGAAAGGAAACAAGAATCTGCAACGAACAGGCTTGCTGTTTCATGTAGTTCCATGGACAAAATGCGTCACCAAAAGTGCGACAAGTGCGTCCATGTTTTTTTTTGTCGGAGGAGGGCGGGGGGCGGAGTAGAAAAAGGAAGTGGGAGCGTGAGAAGGAGAGACCTGAAGGCCTAGATGAGGTGGCACGTGGACGAACTCACCAGCCCGGAAGGAGTGGGATGATGAGGAGTTGCCCCTGTGATGAGCAGCCCGGAATGCTTCGTAAGCGGAGAACGGCGGCTTATTGATGGGGATTTGCGATGACTTGATCCCAAAAAAGGTGAATCTCGTGTGCCGATGATTGAGCTTGGTGATGAAAGACCATGCTGCAGTGGCACCAGCAAAGCCCAAGGACGAGGAGGCGAGTTGTAACAGTCCACCACCATGATCGATGGGCCGGCGACATCGTAGCGTGTCAAATTTTTTGGCGGAAATACGTTTCGAGGGTCCTGGTAGAAATCAGAAACCTTCAAAGTGAGAGATTCGGCCCGGCTGTTGGCAGACCGTCGGCAGCACGTGTTCCTGATCGACCGCGTCGGATGTCCAATAAACGCCACCTGGTCCCTGGAAAAAGTTCGGGAACCTCCGCAATCCCTCGAGCTTCAGCCGCCCGTCGCGCCCGTGCTTCGGAAATTCTTTGGGTCTCGGTGAAACAAGGATTACGCGTGCGCTGGCTGGAACGCGTCCTTTTCGTGCTCTCTGTCATCAAGAGTTGCTCGTTATGTGCGCGCACCCAACTCAACTTCCCTTATGATCGAATCCCCATGATAGTGTGATCTCGAGTGCAAAGAAGAGGCTTCCGATAAAGAGAGGGCCCACCTGGAATGGTCAGCCTCGTCTATACCAAAATATTCCTCACAATTCAGTTATTTTCACTGTATTTTCCATTCAACTGCACAGAGGACCAGCGCTGAAGACAATCCCATAGACAGTTGGCAAGTCGAAAGCACACGCACGTCACTAATTTTCTTTTGGAACCCGACACTAAACGCAAAGCAAACCCAGAAACTCTTATTTGTTGTCTTTATTTTTTTTTTTTTTCTTCACTCCACTGCCCAGGGGATCAGCGCTAAAAGGTCAATCTCGTATATAATTACTGATTTTTTGAAATACGACACTAAACGCGGACTGGAAAAAACCGGTGAAGAAAATCCTTTTGATTTTTGAAACCCTAGAATTGTCGTTGAACGATGAAAGCCGGAGAAGAAGACACTACGGTGAGCTGTTCTGATTGGCTGGTACACGACAACAGAATCGCAGCCAAACGATGGGGAGAGCCAGTCAGACCCACTATTTGAGCCTTCGCGCACCGATGGCCATATTAGGCCGAAAAGCATACCTAAAACTATTATTACTTTAATTCTGCGCGAACGGGAAAATGCTAAGTTTGTAAAAGCGACTGTTTGGGTTGTTTAGTTCATACCGGTTGTTTATATTATTATTTTAATTGTTGAAATGACAAAGTACATCCCCATTAGTGATTTTAAATATATTCTAGAAGACAAATATTTTACACTTAATTTTGAGCCTCGTTATATATTTCTAAAATACACTTGTAAATAACGAGCCTAACTTATCAATTTTTAAGAGCTCTGTCGATATATGGTTATATATAAACTTATTTTCTACTCATATATCGACCCGAAATTCTAACGTTACGTAGTCAGGGGGGTGGGTGGGTTGTTAATTTGTTTCTAATTGATTTTGATTTACTTTCATTAAATTTTTCTTTTAAAGACATACTCGACTAAAAATATAAAAGTTCTCGTCCAGGCTTATTCCTCAACTTGTCTCCATTTAAGTGGATTTTTCTTTAATAATTTATTCGTATTTGATTTAGGCTTTGATCAAATTCTTATTCTGATTTTGCGTCCACTGATTAAGATCATTTACGCCGTGAGTCAGTACGTTTCAGCGAGATGTCTGTAGGAAGGAAAGAGATGGAGGGTAATTTAAGAGGAAGGAGGAAGCGCGGATAGGAGTGAGAGAGACAGTCTCGGCCTACGTAACTAGACGAAGATCCGGCCGTTTAACGGAGCGTAGCATGAAGGAAAATTGTGACCACGCGCGTTTTGGGAAATTTTTTAGTCATTACCGGCGGCCTTGAAGGGACAGGGAAGAGCTGGGACAAAAGAAATGAATCACAGAAGGTCAGCAAACTCGACGTTTATTTTGGTCATAGTCCAGGAGAATGCAAAAAAAGATAAGTGTGAAGACTTTATAAAGGAGTTGCGACGGTTATACCCTGAATATTCTGTGAGGCTAGTTGTCCTGATCATCGATGCTATATAAGTTGCTGAACTTTCACTTGTTTGAAGCCTGAAAAGCACCTCTGTGTGGCAACAAAATGCCAAGGCACTTGCGGGAAAAATGCAGATGGCGGTCATCCTTGAATAGCTTCGTGACCTCAGGTAGCACAAGACTTTTGCCGGATGTTCGTATTGATTCCATCGCAGACTGTAACCGTGATGTAAAATATATGAATGATTAGTGTATGTGCAGGGATGAATAGGAATTGATAGATGAGAGCTCTTGGTGCCTTTGTGGATAGCTGTGAATGCCGTAGTGGGAGCTGCTGATCGCTTTCGTAGAAGGATCTAAAGATCCTTGTAAGGAGCTCCACATGCTCTTGTACGATACTTAAGAGCCCCTCGTGGGAGGCTTTTGTATATGCTTTTGTAAAGGGCTGCTTGTCGAAAACTCTGAAGGCCTACGTAGAGGACATTTAAAGCTTCATGGCTCTGAAGGCCCCTGTAGCCGGATATCGGGGTCCTTGTAAGAAGCTTTAAAGACTCTTGTAACAGTCTCTGAAGGCCCTCCTCGCCGGAGGCACTGGAGGCCCTGTTGGCATACTTTGGACACCCTGGTAGAATACTATGAGGCCCTAGTGGGAATACCTTGAGGCATTCATAGGAGGCTCTGGAGGCATTGTGTGAGTCTCTATAGGCCCCTGTAGGAGGTTCTGGTAGCACTTACCTGATACTCCGGAGATTCTCTTAGAATGCTATGAAGGCCTTTGTGTGTGTCACTTGAGGCTCTTGTAGGTGACTCAGGAGGACTTGCCGGAGGCTCTGGAGGCCTTTGTAAGAGTCTCTGGAGATCTTCGAGGAGGACTTAAGGAGTCCTCGTGGAAGACCTTTTTGGAAGTATATTTATTTGAAAATGGTATGCAGATTGATCTGATTAAAAACAACTCAATCCTCTATCATTCCTATATTTTTATTAAAAATTACTATTTTCCCTATTTTAAGAGAATTTCGGTTTGTGAATTCTAATATATTTATATTATTCTTATCTGTGAGAAAATATTTGTTTTGAAGCCTAGGGATTAGCTAAGCTTATGATAAAAGAATTACAGTTGCGTAAGCTGATTTCGAAACTATGGATGTAGATTACGAAGTTTAAGTACCTATATAATAAAACTGTCCTGACTTTAGATTTTATAAAATTTCAATGTATGTACTATCAGGTCATAAAATTATTTGAGTCCTACGATGTAAAATATGATCAATAATACACGTGCCTGAAAAAACAAAGCTTATATTTTCTCTTTCATCTTATATTTTTCATACAATAAATGATTTACAGTTTACACCAATATGACCAATATCAATAAGTAGAGTGCCTCTTTTCTTGATCAGACACTTGAGCTCGTGTTTTACATTGTTTATCATACAGGGGTAACATAATAACATAATAATAACATCATAACACTCTCCTAATGAACGACACCGAGAGAAACAAGAAAATGTATAGTTTCAACCAAAAATACTGTAAAGTCAAATGAAAAAAACAACATACATTTGATGAGAATGATTTTCGTTTTTGGAACAGATAACTGTATCCTGCACAAATTTTTAAAGTTGAACTACGTTTTAAAAAATTCCATTTTTTTAGGATTCACGTCTTTGAATGAGAAGTAAACTATTTTTTTTATATTATAATTTTGTTTGTTAAGAAAGTAATTCTCATATCTGATAATTTAACTCTACTATTTTTAGTGAAAAACTTATCTTTGTTAGTTCAAAATTAGGCTATTTGGCAAAAGATTTGTCTTTTTGGTTGATGATTCTACCGTTTTGTGAAATTCTTCTTTTTTGGTAAAAAATTCAAATTTGCTATGGGAAAGTCGTCTTTTTGACTTGAAAATTCAAGTATTTGGTTCAAAATGTATCTCCTTTTGGTAGAATGTTGATCTTTTGTATTGGCAAATCGGGCCATTTAATTGACAATTAATCTCTGTAGGTTGATCATTTAGCTATATATTTCCAAATTAGACACGTTTATGGGAAATTTCATTATTTCATTCGTCATCTTGCTAGATTAAAAATTCAACTGTTTTGTTGATACAACGTTCTTTTGAATTAAAAATTTATCTCTTGTAGTGGAATATCGTTGTTTTCTTCAAGTTTATTTATTTCATGGAACATGTATAGGAGACAAACATCCGCTAAAGAAACAAGTTTCTATTTGATTTTTATATCTGTTTAGGGATGCAAAAGCAATTAGATGATTAGACTGTTTCTAGAAAATATCCTAACCAGCTTCGGTTGGTAACTATGGAGGGGGGGGGGGGCAGCTAAAGTAGCGTTACATTATACTCTTTCCCTATTTCCCTATTTTTCCCTTTTTCAAAGAATTCCTCTTTTTTCTTATTTTCTCAATGGTAAAGTATTCTACTATTTGCTTGAAAATCAAATTCTTTTGTCGAAAATGAAACTAATTTGATAAAAAGTCATATTTTTTGTCAAAAATTCAATTACTTGTGAAATTAGAACTGGCTTATCAAAAATTCACCGTTAAATCTGACTCATGAAAAGTAAATATCACAGAAAGACAAGCTTAAAGCCTACGAGGACTATAATATATATGTGATAACGACTATATTATATTTATTAAATACTCTAATGAAGCAACATAATATTCATTTAATCAGCTAATAACCAAAATTTTTTACCAACGCACAAATCAGCTTCTTCTCTTATTGGAAAAATGTGGATCGTTTATACTCCAGTCTTATTTTTAGCTGTCATCCTTTATTCTATTGGTGAATATGATGATTTAATATATCTATAATATTAGAAAAATTTTCAAGCTAATCGCAAATAACAATTTTCTCGATTTGATTCGCATTATCTCCCAGTTTCTCCACCCAAAGTCTTTTAGAATTTTTGAAAAATCATATACTGGAAAAAATGTGCATTGAATCGAGGAAATGTGATTACTTGACCCATTTTACTTGGAAGAAGCCACCATTTTCTGAAATCATCTACATACAAGTTCTTGTCAGCTTTTTTATCCACTGAAAATACTGCTTGTGATTACACACCTCAATAAATTAGGAAATTACCAAAAAAAGTTACCACAACGGGGTCACAATATATTATCATATAGACATATGTATATTTAAAAATTTAATCCTCTCTTTTTTGTTGCAGAGTTCACTTCACAGTCCGACTGTTCACCTCATGACGAACTTATTTTAGGTGCTCCACATTGCAGATCTCCTCATTCCTCTGATAGGCGGCATACTTTTACCAGGGCACCTCTACATGTCAAGACTTCTAACCCTGCATCATTACATGGTAAAATTGATTCAGAAACCCATGAGCAATAGCTGAAAAAATCAAAGCATAGTCTGCCATCATCGATTTTTATAACTTTACGGAAGTCTTTCTGAAAGAGGATATTTTGTCCATAAACACGTTTACTGATAATGAAGAACAAATTCTTTTATGCAATGATTATCATTTTCGCTAAATAAGTGAAATGGGACCCCATGGTTTTTTGGTGATGTATTGCAACGGCTTCTTTCTGTCTTCCAGAATTTGGCTGCATCTTTGTGTAATGAAAATTAATTTTGGTGATATCTTTCTCGAAAGTGAGGGCTTGCTTGCCTCCAAATGATATGCAAAGTACTTCAATCCAACATACTGTGCGGGAATAATAATAACGCATGCGCGCTTCAGAGATGAGTAAATTTCCAAACCAGACAAACAAAAATATTCTTGAAAATTCGTGCAAAAAATTTTACAGAAATTTAACTGAAAACAACCACGCGGGATTGGGAATTTGGTGATAAGTGTCGAAACGTGCTTAATAATTTTTTCGGGTGGTTGTTGCAAAAAATCGCACTCACTTCGTTTGTACGTTAACTCCCGACTCGTGCTTCGAGCCTTTAGAACAGGCTCTAAAGGTCACACTATTTGGTAATAGCTTATTTTGGGCACTTGTATCACAAATAGCTATTCTGTCCCTTTGTCAAAAATGTTTCCTGGCTTGAAATCAGAAATTTAAGCAGGCCTACAGTCGATTAATCTAGTTACATACAACATTTTTCCCCATCCTTCTGCTATCGTATAGAGTCAGAAGCATGAAACGTACAAAATGGCGGACGTCATTGAGGAAATCGACTGCAGCATGATTGCAGCGTCACCCATATTTTCTACCTTAATACTGCTAGTCAAGGTTTAAAGAGTTTTCAAACAGGACTCAGGGAAAAATTTAAAAGCAAAAATGTAATCCTCTATTTCATCTTGTAGAAGTAAGTCCACAGTTCCAGTGGTACCGTACTGGCGCTGATTTTCCTGACACTCCTCGCCCTGTTAGTCGACCTGATTCTGCTTGCAGGCCTCAGTTTTCTGCCAACAATCTAAGTACTTCACATGGCAGGTCCGCATCTCTACGAATTAGGTCAAGGACTCCTCCTGCCAGATTTTCTAGTTCTACATTATTGCCAGGTAAAATTCATTCACAATCTTATAAGTATTAGACCAGCTGAAAAGAATATACTGAAATATGACATATTACACTGTTAACAAAATTAAAAACGCAAAGTGATACGACTATGTGCTTGAAACAGTTAATCCTCCGTTTCTGGCTGCAGAATCAAGTTTACATCCCGAACATCAACTGCTCCCCAGTTCTGATTTTGACGTGTTAGATCTTGTTCGGCTTGTTCCCCGTACGAATCCAGGGCAGCGATTCGAATTTCGAAGATATGTTTTTCCTGCCAATCAACGACTGCTGAGGAAAATAGGACGTAATAAATATGAACCTATTCCTGCGCAAGAATTTACTGTACTATCAACAGCCAATGGTGATATTTTTGCAATATTCGAAGACGATACTGGTGTTCTTCGTGGACTCTATAATATAGGTAGACGTCGGGCGAAAATCAACATGGAAAGCCACAAGGTTCGGTCACTGAGAGCAGAAGAAAAAGAGGAATGTCAAGTTGGTCAGCAGATCAAGCCAGTGCATTATAGAATAGTGTATGCTTGATCACTGATCCCTTACGTCCACAATAATACTTCAATTGAACAGTCATTACAGAAATATAACTATACGACCAAAATAAAACAAATTGTATTATACGTAGGAGAATCGTTCCAGGAATGTGAAATTAAAATTGATAATAGGTGACGAGGTGTCTAGCAAAAGTTCTTTTAACTATGTAAAGAAATTTTGAGTTTCAGATGTTTAGATAAAACCGAACTTTTTTTTGATTTCATATAGGGTATTGCATTTAGATTGTGTGGCCTAGTTCGACAAAAGAGAGTTATTTTTATGCGAAAACACACAACAAAATAAAAGTATTTACTCATGTCACCAAATAACAAAAATGTACAAAATTCATGTAAATGAAATAAAGAATTGTTAGTTGTTGTCATGCAATGGTTATTAGCATCATTATTATTGGTTTTCAGGCGAAGGCAGCTGAAAATCTGATAAATACGCCCATATAGTACAACGGCGCCATCTGAAAAAAACTGTGCTAAACACTGCTCTACTTTGTGGACAAAATTCTGTTCACAAAACCTAACCCCTTATTATGCACCTCCAAATGAAGTATTTAAGAGAAAAAAATGACTCCTTTAAAAATTACCGGATTTGCACCAATTTTTCGACCAGATGACTGGACTATAATTTTCCAGGTTGATAATAGGCTGAAAGTTTGGTATCGGCATACATACGTGTTTAACATGTGTAATTATAAGGGGAGAATTAAATTTTTTTAAGTTTCAGGCACATTTAATTATTTAATTCTGTCAATCTTTCACAGCTCTTTAAATTAATATCAGCATTAAGCATTACGAAAATATTAATATTTAATAGTCAAGTTTTTTATTTAGTTTGATGCAATCTTCTGGTCCGCTTTTGGAAGCCCATATATAAAAAAGGATTACATTTTGCAAATGTTAAAAAATATGTTAGGAAATAAATGCCAATCTCTTTCATATGAGTCAACTTTTATAACATTATAACAATTTGGTGAAAATAAAATAAAATTTTGTCCAACCACTGCTACGTGTCCGGCGATCGGCGCACTTTATGTATGAAATCTAATCCGCAATAAACAAAGTACTCTTGAAATATTTTATTCCTAAATTATTATTCCGTTTCTAGGTTCACCGAAATTCGGAGAGCATGAATACAATATTTTCGGTAAGCCTAGGAAAAACTGAAAGGGGCAGCTAGCTTCACCGAAAGTCGGTGAGCATAGACCAAATATTTTCGGTGTCTTGATAATTCGAAATAATAAGAGACACATATTATATATTTTTTTTATTGTTATTCAAGATGTTTATTCAGAAAAAGTCAATCAGTTCCGAAAAAATATAGGGAGATAGGCGGAGTGGATTCTTCAGACTGAGATACAAAATGCAATTTTTAATGTAAAATAAGACAGAACATTTAGTTGTCATATAGTGACAAGTTTTTTCGACAAAAGCGATACATTTATGAGAAAATGGAGGGAGCTGTCGTTTTACAGTTTAGTAGAGACAAAACAAAAGTTTCTTACGACAATTTTTTTGTAATTAAAAAATTTTTTTTTCATTTTCGAAATATTAGCAATTTACTGATTGAATATCTATTGATCCGATAGAATTCCAACCACGTTTATAATCTTTTAGCAACTCAATTCAAAACAATTGCCTGCAAGATTACGATACTTTTATTAAAAATAAAATTTTCTGTAATTGTATATGTACAAACTTCACACTCTTTCCCCTACCCCCTCTTTTCCCCCTTTTTAAAGAATTCCTATTTTTTCCATGTTTTCGCAAAACTTCTCCTTTCCCCCCTTTTTCTCGTTTTTCGCTCAAATGTGAACTGGATTAATACGACCTAATAAGAAAATCCAACTGTTTTTCATTAAAAGTTAATTATTTTTTATTAAAAAGTCTACTATTATACTTTTGTATGACAATTCATTTTTTTTTGGTTCAGAATTTTATTATTTGGTGGAAAATTTAATTATTTTGTTGAAACTTGAACAATTTCGTTAAAAACGTATCCTTTTTAGTTTCAAATTTAACTGTTTTAACTCATATTCTGATAGAAAAGTAACCTTTCTTGTTGAAAGTTAATTCTTTTTATTATTATAGAAAAGTCTATTATTATATTTTCGATTGAGAATTTATCTCTTTTGATTAAAAGTTTAATGATTTTGTTGAAAATTCAACTTTTTTGTTAAAAAGTTATCTTTTTTTATCCCAAATTCAACTGTTTTGTTAAACTTTCAACTTTTTGGACATAAAATCCGTCCTTTTGAATTGAAAATTCATCTTTTGGTAGAAAACTCACTTTTCTGATTTTAAAATTTCCCAATTTGGTCGCAGCATTTTTTTCTAACTTGACTCAAAAATCTTTATAAGTTAAAGAATGTGTCTTTTTGGTTGAATTCAACTGTTTCCGATTTAATATACAAATTTTTATTGCTTGAAAATTCAACAATCTCGTTGAAAGTGGAACTGCTTTGTTAAAAATTCATTTTTCCTACTTAAAGATTCACCTCTTTGGTTTTAAATTTAAATATTTTGTTGAAAATTGTTATTTTTTATTGAAAATTAATTTTTTAACAGAAAATTTAACGAAATTATTTTTATGTAAAATATTGATCCTTTCTAGTTGAAAATTCAACTATTTGGTTGAATATTCGTCTTTTTTGGTAGAAAATTAACCTTTTTGGTTGAATAGTAATCTTTTTGGTCAAATATTTTTCTTTTTGGGTTGAAAATTCAACTATTACGTCTAAAGATTTAACTTTTTTGTTGAAAGTTCGTCTTTTTGGTTTGAACTATCATTCTTGTAGGTTGAAAATTCAACTGTACAGTTTTTAAAAATTCAACTTTTTTTTGGTTGAAAATTCGTCTCTTTTGCTTGCGGGTTTAACTACGAGTATTTGGTTGTAAATTTAACTGTTCAGTTACATTTTTTATTTTTGTATGCAGATTCAACTATTTGGTAGGAATATAAAGTTTTTTGGTAAAAAATTGAACTATTTTGTTGAAAATGCAATACGTTTCGACTTAAAATCTTAGGAATATGGTACATACACGGATGTTATATCAAAGAATTTATTTCCCTATTATTCCCCTTTTTTGAGATTGTTTTTTTTTCGGTATTTTAATAATCAATTCTTTTCTGTTTTGTTTCAGGTAAGTTTTTGCTATTAATCTACAAAATCTTCTTAATATGGGTGAGAAAAAACAATTGTTCTGTATTCAAAATTTCAATTTTAACAATTTAAAAAATATTAATAATCAGTTTTACCTGAATAATGACTGTAGATAATTAAAAAGTATTTCTTTGACTAATATTTTGAAAAATAGACCGGGTCTCGCCTTATTCATTTGAATTTTTTTGAATTCAAAATATTGTTAGTCACATTATTAGTGCAATTTAGTCACTTTTTGGGTTAGAAATTAGTTACTTTGGGTAACTGTTTCGGTTTAAATAGGTTTCTTTTTGCAAGTAAATTTGACTGTGGCATTCCCCTGGCAGCCATGGAAAAATCAGGGATTACCACCAGATTACAAGTGGATTTCTCTGCATTGTAAGTAGATTGCCTTGAACTACGGGTGGATTGCGTTGGATTACAAGTGGATTACCTTGGACGACTAGCGGATTACCTGGGATTACAAGTTGTTTACTAGGATTATACTGGATTATTTGGATTACTTGAATTACAGTTAGATTACAAGTAGATTACTTCGAATTGCAAGTGGAGTGCCGTGGATTGCGTGGCATTTCAAGTTAATTACTTGGATTGTACTGGATTACTTCGATTACTCGAATTCAAAGTGGATTGTTCGGATTACAACGGATATCAAGTAGATTACTCCGATTTATAATTGGATTGCCTAGGATAACAAGTATTTACCTGTTATTAAAACTAGATTACCTAGGTTTACAAGTGGATTAACTGGATTTACAAGTGACTTACTGGGATTACTGGTGGATTGCGTGGAATTATAGTATATTATTTGGATTAAATGTGGATTAAGTTGGGCGACAAGTGGATTACCAAGGATTAAAAGTTGTTTACTTGGATTATACTGGATTACTTGGGATTATATGTGTATTACTCCGAATTACAAGTGCAAGTGGGTTTTTGGGATTACAAGTAAATCATCTCGTTTTAAAATTAGATTAACTGGGATTACAGGTGGATTACCTAGAATTATACTAGTTCATTTAGATTACAAGTGGATTATTCCTAGTTACAAAATTATCTGTGGATTAACTTGGAATACGAGTGCATTACCTATGATTACAAGTACAGTTGAAGCCATCAATAAATACCGCTACGAATAAGACCGCTTCCCCTCATCCTTGCTCGGGTGCGCCTAGTCGTTTCCCCCACTCTCACGCTGACTTCGAAATTCCAGTCAGCCGCTACCAATAGTGCCGTCGTAGAAATCGCAATTTTTATGATCTTTAGGAGAGTGTTTTTATATTATCCAAATATAATATCGAAAAATATTATAAAATATGAAAATATCACAATTAATACTCCATATATTTAGATAATATAAAATACTCTGCTGAAAACCATAAAAATTGCGATTTCTACGGCGGCACTATTGGTAGCGGCTGACTAGAGTGTCGAAGTCAACGTGAGAGTGGGGAAAGTGTCTCGACGAGCCCGAGCAAGGATGAGGGGAAGCGATCTTATTCCTAGCGATCTTATTGATAGCTTCGACTGTATTTTACTTGGATTAGCCTGGATTATTTGGATTAATGTAATTACAAGTGGTTTATAATCGGGTTACAAGTAAGTGACTCCGAATTGCTAGTGGATTATCTGGAATTGCAAGTAGATCATCTATGATTATAAGTAGATTATCTAGAATTACAAATAGATTACGTGGGTTTACAAGTGGATTAACTAGGATTACAAGTGGATTGCCTGGAATTGTACTATATTATTTAGATTAGAAATGGATTAATTCCAGTTACAAGGGGATTCACCAGATTCCAAGTGGATTACTTTGATTCCCTGGATTACAATTTTGAATAACCGAGTGGTCAAGCGCATTACTAGAGCTCGTTTCCCTTCGGAGAAAGTGCAGCAGCTTTAAAAAATCTGAATTTGTTAAAATAAAATACATTGACAAAGGTACTCGTATGTGCAGCTTGAATTTATCACGCATGCTCGTACTTCTTGCGCCAGCTTTCCTCTTCCTCTCTCTCACTCCCTCTCGCTTTTCCACCCACCACCCCCGAGCTGCGCTTCGTCTCCACTGATATTTTGACAGTACGCCGCCCTGCACCCTCGTAAACGCACTCATCATTGGCACTTTAAAACCGCTCTTGTTCGCTTAAATTTTCCGGTCATTGACTAGTGACGAGTGTTTCATCGGTGTCTGCAATACTTTGATGCTTATGTCCAGTGTCATAGCTTTGAATGGGGTCAGTCGATAGCGCACAAAGCCGGTATTCGAACTCGTGTGTTCTTTTCGTGAAAGTGATTGCGTATCTGTCAGAGGATGTTCAGAGAGTGTGATTTTCTGACGGAGGTCACGTGAGTGGCGTGTGACATGGAATTCGGATAACGACTGAAGTTTACGATCTCACCAGAACCTCGTTTTGAGTCGAAAGCTCGGAATTTCTTTGGGGTGGTTCCGGTGCTTAAAGATTCGACTGTTTCGAAGCCCACGCTTCCATGGCGGTACGGAATTCTGTGGTACGAATGCCACGAGAGGTCACGGTCGATACCCGGAAATATTACTTTTCATTTCAAACTCACACCCTTTTGAAATGTGACTTGCTAATATATATCGTTGGCTCAAAACTGAATATTTTTTATAAAAAGTGATAAAAGATCTAAAGTTATTGTGTACAAGTGTCCCTGAAGGGTAGGAATTTAGAATTTTAGTTTGAGATAAACTCACGTGATTGATAGTTTAGTACTGCCAGGGCTGCCACACAGTCACTTAAGTCACTTTTAGTCACCTTTTTTTATCAAAACATTTTTAAGCCACTTTTTAAAGATAAAGTCAGTATAATCACTTTTTTCAATACATTAAAACAGAGAACCCGAGGATTTTTGATTTTTATGGAATTATTCTGATTTATTTTGAATTCTTTCCAATTCATCCTGAATTATTTGAAATCCACTGCACTCAATGGATCTTTTTTGGATTTTCAATTTTTTTAATGCACCCTGAAGACTCTTAAATTCACTTTGAATTCTTATGGATTTTATCAAATCCGTATTCACTAATTCTATTCACTCCCATTCATCTGAATTCGATGGATGTTTTTTGGATTAAAAAATGTTTGTCCTATTCACTTGAAGTATTTTTAATGTATCTTGATTACGTATGAATCTCATTGAATTTTCTTGGATTCCCTTGTATTCTTCTAAATTCACTCCAATTATATTAAAATCAACAGAATATTTTGAATTTTTTCAATTCCTTCTACATTTAATGAATTCATTAAATTTTTCTAATGTTTTTGAATTGCTTTCAATTCACTTGAATTTTTGTTTAATTCACCTTGAATTTTTATGAATTTAATTGAATTCTCATTTCCCTTAAAGTTCTCCAAAGTCACTCGAATTTTATTTAATTTGTTGTTTCTTTATTTTTTGATTTTTTTTAATTCGCCTAAATTTTGATGAATTTGCCCACTGATTGAAATCAGTGGAATATTATGGATTAAAAATTTTTGTACTTCACTTGATTTTTTTAGAAATTATCTTGAATTTTTATAAATTTCTTCGACTTCTTTTCACTCTCCTTAAATTCCTTTAAATCTGCGCGAATATTATTGAATTCTTTAAAAAGAATTGAATGAAAAAGAACATTAATCACATTATTAATGCACATTAATCACTTTTAGTCACTTTTTGGGTTAGAAATTAGTCACTTTTTATCACTTTATAGGTTTAAATAAGTGACTTTTTTCAAGTAAATTAAACTTTGGCAGCCCTGAGTACTGCTGTTTTTATTTTTTTGCATTATATTTTTCCATATTGCAGAGATTATACTCCAAATGATGCAAAAGAACTTTGATTGCAATTAAAATTTATCGTAAATTAACTCAAATTTAAATAATTTATTTTTGATTAAAATTCTGAAGCAATAATTTTACCCTAAAACCCTTTTATTATTTGATAAATAACTTCATCATATTAAACGTCTCTCGCACCCTTTTTTTATTTCAGTTTAGCGAACCGCCAAAAGGAATATTTTTAAGTCAATCTTTGTAATGCGATTGAATATGGATAATGCTTCGACAGTTGCTCAACAAAATTAAAAAGAAATACCGGAAGTGACTGAAACACAAAAAGTGATGTATTGACCGAAGAAGATTGTGTGTTTTTCTTTTTTTTCTTCGTGTTTCGTAAATGAACCTGAGTTTGAATCCCAAGGTTGAGTATGGAGAACAATGAGTTTTTCAACAAGGGTTGCGCAGATATCGTGTCGTGATGATGTTGATTTTTTAATGTGGACAATGTCCCTCATCTCGGGCCAATGACTTGTGACGTGCGCAAACGAGAGGAAACGAAACGAACAGTTAAGTCACAGGGGAATAAATTGACCAAAGGGTTAACTTAAGTTTTGTTTTAATTTCGTCGGACATTCTCGGGGATAAAAGAATAAAAAGGAGAAAGAAGAAATTTTCGCAGGTGAAAAAGAGTGAGGAAAGAAAGGTTGAGAAGCTAAACAGGATGAGTCACTTTGACTGGAAGCTGCTGCGCCGGAAGAAGGTATCGTCATTCTAATTCTACTAAACGCTTTGCATACATCACTTCTCGTATTCCTGAAAAGAGAACCCCGTGGTGCGATCGTTATCCAAAAAAAGATGATTACTTTCTATTTAGTGTTCGAAGATTTTAAGCAGAAAAATCGTAAAATTGTTCTAACGAGGTCAAATCTACTTTGAAAATCCTGTAGCTTCTTTTTCAACCGTTATAAAAACCGCTTAGGAAATAAACATTATGAGTGAAGTGAGAATGTAACTGATAAAGTGTTGCATATTAAATAGTATGTAATAGTATGGGAGACTTGGTTATTGTAGGATGTGACAAAGTAATGTAATCTGTAGAAAGTTAAAATTATAATTTTAATGTTAATTAGATGGATACTGCATAGATACTATAAAAAAGAACGTCTTTACGAGATAATTTAAGTATATAAACTACATTAAAAAGATAAAAGAAAAATAAACTGATAAATTGTGAGTATTTAAAATTGAGATAGTATCAAATTATATTTTCCCCGGTACAAAGGATACTTTCTTGTATTTTTAAATCTTGCTTTGAAAGAGGCATTAAATTGAAGTTATTCTGCGTTTGAAAAATTGAAAAACATATATCGTTGTCAAAACGGTGTACATTTTTATTTTAATCTAAAGAAATGAGGGTGAGCGTTATATAAGTTTTGAAGATTTCAAAATATGTCGAAAAAGAATCTGGAAGATTTTAAGATAATTTTTTTTTTAATTTCACAGTACTTAAAAAAATTGAGGAAATCGGAATTATTTCAACAGATATTTAGAAGTTTTGAAAGGATTCGAACAAAAATTTTAATCTTGAGAATATTTCAAAACATTTGAAAGAAAATGTAGATCTTTGAAAATGTGGGGAAAAGATGCTTTTTAAGAATTTTGAAAGGTTTCAAGAGAATACCAAAAAAGTTTATTAAGATTTAAAAACATTTAAAATGATTTCCTAAAATTTCAAAAAAGAATGTAGGAGATTTTTAAGCATAATTTTTCAATTTTCCAAGATTACAAAATTGTAGAAATTTTCGACTATAAATTCAAGAGAAATTCAGAAGTTTTGAAAAGATTCAAAAATAGTAACAAAATTTTAATATTTCGGAAAATTGGAGTTTTTGAAGATTTCGAACAAATATTTTAAAACTTCTTAAGCATTTTGAGCGATTTCAAGAAAACATCATATTTTTTAAGATTACTAGAAAAATTATAAATGTTTTTTTATTTTAAAAAATTATTATTTTTTTATTTTCAAACTATTTATAAAAATGCCATTGTTTGGTTAATAATTAATCTGTTTTGACTAAAGGTTCAACTGCAATTAATTAGTTTTATTTTTTGTTGAAACTTAATTTTTTACCTGAATATTTAACTATTCCATTTTTTTTCAAAATGGATATTTTTTGGTTGAAAATTCATATATTTTGTTAATAATTTGTATTTTTGGGTAGAAAATTCAACTACATGGTTAAAACTTGAACTACTTTGTTAAAATTTCATTTTTTATGAAGATTCATCATTTTAGTTGAAAATTCATATTTGTGGGTTAAAAAATCTTTTTTTTTTAGAAAATTCGTCTATTTTGTTAAAAATTGAAAGCTTGGTTAAAAATGCAGCTGATTGAAAAATAATCTATTTTAGTTAAAGATTGAGCTATTTTCATATTTTTGGGTTAAAAATCAAATGATTTTGTAAAAAAATTCGACTCTTTTGGTAAAAATAGCATACCTGCTTAAAAATGCAGATGATTAAAAAATAATTTTTGTTGTTGAAGAATCTACTATTTCAGAAAATCTAATACAAAATGTGGATTTTTGAAGTTATAAAAAGAAAATGTACAACCGTTTTATAGTTTTTAATTTCCTTTGTATTAGCGTTTAATTATTTATGTTAATACTAAATTAATTTTACATTAACTATGTTATAAACACCTGTAATATTATAATTAAAATGTCATGATAAAAATGTAAAATAATTTTTCGTAAGGCACTTCAATAACACTATGTTACAACATTTTATCAAATTCATGTTTATTCGATTTTTTATGGTATTTTTTTATGTATTTTCAAGCCTTGATTCTGAAATTAATCTTTTTTCCGTAGCATCAATATTTTCGGTGATATTCAAGATTTGATGTTCAATATCACATAAAACTTTTTAAACCTGTTTTCCTAAAAGCGCGAAAAGATAGAACATTTTCGCCTTTGGGATCGTATATATTCTACGGAAAAAAATAATCAACTGTAGACCTACTCAAATATGTTGTTTTTCAAAGGGAATAAGACGACACGTATCTTACCGATTTGCTGAAACTTTTTGTTTGAAAAGTTATGAGTGTTGGAACTTTTAAATTTGAAAACGCCGATTATCAAAAAATGATACAAATTTTTATTGACGGTGTGATATTTTTTAATCTAATACGGGTATTTATCTTTTTCTTTCTGATAGAATTTCTCTTCCTCTTCCGGAACCCGTTAGAAAATTTAAGAAAAAGTTCAAAAGTGGGAAAATGGCGGTGGGTTTTCTGAAAATATTCAGTCAATTTATTCAAAATTCCACCGTTTCCGTCTCTTAATTTTTGTCTACATTCGTCCTAATGTAATGAGTATATTTCATGGTATTTTACCCTGTGTCCCGTGGTAAGAAGAGATGATTTTTATTAGGCTGAAAAAAAAACATTTACATTTTTTCCAAAATAACACAAGGTATGAAAAAGTAAAAAAAATAAAAAAATAAATTGTTTCATTTCAAGATTTTTGCGAAAATACGTATAAAATCCTGAAAGATTTTTTTTCTCAATAACACAATTCTTTTTTGTGACGAAACCCCAAAAAAGGACTTAATTTAACAGTATTAACAGTGCTTTCGTGAAAAAATAATTAAGTAAGTTAGAAAAAAAGAGCATCAATTATTTTTAATCAATTATTTATATATTATTATTTATTATAGTTGGAAAATCCCACAAACATGCGTCACTGAAATCAGGAAATTCCGAGTAATAATATAATCTATGATCCATTGCGATAAATATATTTTTGTATCATATTACTGACATGAAGTCCATCTGTTAAATGCGTTTTGTTCGTGCTTCTAGTAAGAGCAGATTTGATATTTACAAAACAGGAAAAATCCGAAAATTTTGTGGGTGAGAATTAGTAGACATCTTGATTAATTCTTGATTCAAATACTGCGCTTTGATTTTCGCAATTTCAAGATGATTTTTGAAACAGATAACTTGTGAATTATTGCTCTTATATAATCGCATACACTTAAACTCTAGAGCTCGTCGTATTACCTAAACTCTAAAGTCTAAACTGATACATTTAATTGGAAAACGTTGGATACATTTCATGAGAAAGAACAGCGCAAAAGCGGGAAAGACGAACTTGGTTACAACGTGCATGCATACTACAAATAACGGATCTATTTCGAAAGCTCGATCCTAGGTATACCATCTATGGTAATTCGGTTATTAGTTAAGACTCAAGCGATGTCGTTAAGGCCGTTCCTTGTCGGTTTCTTGTTCACTTCGTGCTAAAGAAAACGACGGAGAAAGCGAATGTAGGGCGATGGAACGATACCAGTTCAGCCTTGTATAATTCAAATCATGAAGCTTTAAAACAAAGTAGTTTTAGGATCAAAAACTCATAAAACATTGCTATAAGAACAGTAAAATCTTTTAGGGTTTATGAAGGAAATCTTTCCTGATACATGATCAGCTTCATATCATAATTTTTCCCTATCTACTTTTCCCCTCTTTTAAAAAATAGCCCTTTCTATCCCTTTTTCATAAAAATTTTCCAAGGTGGCCGTAGGTGAGCGAAAACGTGGAAATCAGGGAAAAGTCAGCGAATTTTTTTGGTCGGGGAAACTCGAGGATAAGTCATGGATTTTTGAATAAAAAATGCAAAAGTCAGAACATTTCTGTATAGCTGCCACATTATTACTTTTAGTCACTTTTCTGTTTCAAATCAGTTTTTAGTTACTTTATTTAGATAAAGTCACTATAGTCACTTTTTAAAGATAAAGTCACTTTAGTCATTTTTAAAACGAAAAGATCACTTAAGTCACTTTTAATTCAATAAATTAACCCATGGGTTAATCATTATTGAATTCAGGTTTATACCTATTTCAGAATTTTTTTAAATTCTGTATTAATATTATAGGGTATTATCTTTAAGGGATTTCAAAAGTTTGAAAAGGATTTGAAATATTATGGGTTATTTTTAAAGTTTCCAAGGTTAAAGGGATTTCAAAAGAATTTCAAATATGGTAGAGTTATTTTAATATATTCAATTAATTTGCAGTTATTTTAAAGGACTTTAAAGATTTTAGGGTGTTTACCTTCAAAAAACTTAAGGGGATTTCAAAATATTTCGAAGGATTTGAAATACTTTAGGGTATTTTTAATAATTCCAAGGCATTTTTAAGAGCTTCAAAAAGTGTCAAGGTATTTCAAAATATTTCAAAGGATTTGAAATAATTTAGGGAATTTTAAAAGATTCTGAGGAATTTTTTATTAATTTCGATATTTGGAAGGGATTTTAAAGGTTTTGAAATATTTTAGAGATGTTAAAAGATTTCAAGGCATTTTCAAGAGATAAAAAAATGGCAAGGGATTTCTAAGGATTTTGATAATGTGAATTCACATCACCAGCCTTGGACAATTAAATCTATTGTAGGGTATTTCAAGGATATTTTTTTGTTGATTTCAATAATTGGAAGGTATTTCAAGGGGTTTCAAATATTTTAGAGTATGTTGAAAGATTCCAAGGCATTTTCAACTGATTAAACAAATTTCAAGGGATTTCTAAGGATTTTCATGATGTGAATTCACATCATCAGCTTCATATAATAGTTTTCCCCTGTCTACTTTTCCCCTCTTCTGAAAAATAGCAGGACCTATTAGGTTTTAAGACATTTGAAAATATTTCACTGATTTTTATTAGATTTCCGAGGAGTTCGATGATTTTAAGAGAATTTAAGAACTCTCAATGTATTTCAATACATTTTCCAGGATATCAGGATTTATCATCAGATTTCATGTAATTTCACGGGGTTTTATAATATTTTAATGAATTTCAAAGAATCTATTCTAAAAAATTAATTGATTTCGTATGATTTGAAAGAATTTCAAATATCTCAAGGTTTTTCCAAAGATGTTTAACCTTTTTTTAAATTTTAGGATATTTTGAAAGATTCCAAGGAATTTTCAATTTATTTAAATAATTTGAAGCTTATTTAAGGAATTTTATAGATTTTAAAGTAGTTTTAAAAATTCCAAGGCATTTCAAAGAGCTTTAAAAAATGTAAAGAGATTTTTAAAGATTTTAAAGGATTTGAAATATCTTAGGGTATTTATAATAGATTTCAATAATTTGAAGTAATTCTGAAGGATTTTAAAGATTTCCAGATATTTGTTTAAATTCCCAGGAATTTTCAAGAGCTTTACAAAATTTCAAGAGATTTCAAAGTTTTCAAATATCTCAGGGTATTTAAAAATATTTCAAGAAGCTGTAAATTATTATTATTATTGTTATTATATCATTAAGCCGTTTCCCTTTCGGGGTAGGCGTGAATTGCTCGGTTGGATAGTAGTAATGTGTGGATGGGTACATAGGTATAGGGTAGATAGGTATATAGGTGTAAGGTATAATCTTATTGTAACGTCAGTCTCACCAAAACTTCTGTTACTGGGAGGGCGGGGGGGGTGGGGGAGGTTGAAGGAAACGGAGATTGATATCGAAAATATAGATTTTTCTTGATCGATATATTAATACTTCCTATCCCCAAATATTTCGACAGGGAAAACCGAAATGCTTTCTCTCCCATATATTTTTAATGTCAAAGACAGATCAAAATATCCGAAATCGGTATTTATATATACCGATATCAATCTTTTCATGCCCGATATATTGATATTTATGTATTGTAGAATCTCAAGAATTTTCGGGTTGGTGTCCGTGCTAAATCCCGAAGCTTTTAAATTTAGCATGGACATAAACCCGAAAATTCTACAAATCTCGTTAAATGGCGATAATATGAATCTTCGTTTAAAATGCAAGTTGTTCATCCATTGAAGACTTTAAATTTAGTGTTTAGAGTGCTGCATTAGTATAAATAGTATATGTAATATGTAAATATATTCAAATGATGTATCTCTTTTTAGTGAATCTCATGAGGAGGAATTTATACACCATCCAGAAGGTGATTTGTGTCTGTCAATCTGACACTTAGTTGCATGAACTTACAATTTTCAGCCCACTCATCGTTGTCATTCCTGCAGGCTATCAGTCTGGTACGCGTAGATATTTAAAACAGCACTGTCATTCCTCGGCTGCCGATCTCATAGTTCATTCATGAAGGAATTTCATTCGATTCGTAAGCAGGATGGTTCCGGTTGCTCACTACCGTTTAACCACCAGCATAGTCTACCCAGAGGGCATCAAATTTGACGACATCTTTGCGACATCGTTAGGACATCTTTACAAAAACTTTACGACATCCTATGTTCATGTCGTTAAGGTGTCTTTACGATATCGTAAAGACATCATCAGATTGTACGACGTCTTTACGATATCGTAAAGACACATTAACGACATGGACATAGGATATCGTAATGATGTCGTAAAGACTTCGCTAAATTTTGTGCCCACTGGGTATATTCATCTCCATCCCGCACTTTTTAATTCAGGTCTCCTTTTCATGAGAAACGATTTAATAAGAAACCGATTTCAAGGATCCCGGGGCATTGCGTAAGTGCAAAAACTCGAATTTTACATTAGGCACCAAAAACCGTTTAATTTTATCGCATTTAATTTTTTCTGACAACTTCCGATCTATTATTTACGTTAGCTTTATCGGACTATGAAAGGGACATCCTAAAAGAAGTAAACACCTCCTAGAAAAACTCTTCTCGAAAAAAATGTAATTCATTTAATTTAACATTCGCCAATTATATCTCAAAATAGACCCAGCATCAATAAAAATATTTATTATCAATGGCTTAGCACTTTATAATATTTTTAAAATGTTTTATTTGTAAAACTTTTTTCATTAACATAATTCAAAGTTGATTCAAGAATGTAAAATATTCCTTGACTCAAGACGAATGGATTGACCTGAATATTGATACATTTTATCATAGAGTAAGGTAGTTATGGTCATTTAGATTATTTGACAGGAATCGATTAAACTATAATATTAACCTATTTTATTGGAAAGTAAGGAAGTTATGGTCATTTATAATACTTGAAAAATTCTTTTTTATAGTTAAACTTTTTTCATTAACATAATTCAAAGTTAATTCAAGAACACAAAAGATTCCTTGATTCGAGACAAATTAATCGAACTATAATATTAATACATTGTAGTGTAGAGCACGGAAGTTATGGTCATTTATGTAATTTGAGAAATTTGTTTTAAACCTTCTTGATTCGAGACATTTTTATTGTCCTATTTGTATTTTTTTTTACACTCTCATCATAATGAAAAGGTATTGATTTTATGTAAAAATGACTTTCGTATGGATTCCATTAAATGTCGAAGTTTTGAGGCACCCTGAGTCAGAAAAAATAATTTTTACGTCGGTGTCAGGGACCAAAAAGAAAGATCAAGTTCGCTAAACAGCTATTTTGAATAGAAATTCAAAAAGGGAGAGCATTTTCAAAATTTTTCACACCATTTTTTTAAACTCCTGGAATTCCATGGACGGCTATCCGTAGTACTCAAAAATTGAAACATACGATAGTCCTACGAGATTATCATGACAACTTTTTGAGTTTTCCTAAAAAATCGAAAATTCAAATTTTGTTCGCACAAAGAAGATACTGATTTTATGTAAAGAATGACTTTCGTGGATACCATCAAATGTCGACGTTTTGAGTCACCCTGAGTCAGCAAAAATAGTTTTAACGACGGTGTCACTCTGCCTGTCGTCGTTGACGTCGTTGTCGTTGTCGTCGTTTGTATACCGGATAACTTTTGAAAGACTATCAGAACAACCTTTTGAATTTTCTGAAAGATCGAAAATTTAAATCTTGATCGCACAAAAAATAATAAACAATAAAAAATTCCATTTTGCGGTCAAACTATGCGAGGTAAAAAAAATGATTTAACAAAAATTTTTACCTCAAGAAGGAGGTACACATTTTTCATGAATCATTTTTTGATACGGTGCGTAGTTTCTGTTTTATTCGTAAAAAAAGAACATGACAAATTTTAAAATTAATTTTTGGACAAACGACGCATGTTATGAAAAATATGAATAGACAAAAGTTGCTCTTCCAAAAAAGATTTAAAACTCATCCAGATTTGTCTCCAATAATATTTTGATATGATTAAAAATAAAAAAATTGAATTTTTGGAAAATCGATCCAGAGACGAAAAAAATCACAAAAAGAGTCGTTCTGCCAGAAAATATCTTTAAATATGTTATAAACTCTTATTATAAAAATATATTGAAAATAAGAAAATTAAATTTTTAGAAATAAAGGACACAAGCTACAATAAAATTTTATTTAACAAAATTTTTCGCCTAAATTATATCTACAAATTTGCTCAAAACTACCTTACGCTATGATGCGTATTTTTAGTTTAAATCATGAAAAATATTAAAATTATGGAAAGACGACACAAGTTGCAATAAAATGTTTGGTAACATTTTTTTCAAATAGAAGACGCTTTTTTTAATTATAAGGACAAGCGAATGAAAATACGTATGTTTCAATGTCAAAGCATATTTTGAATTAAAATAAGATGCATTTATTGAAATGATACATTTTTCAGGGTAGCTGAGAATACAATTTAATACAAAATAAGCAATAAATATTGAAGTAATCAGGAAAAATAAAATGTCTACATTATTTTGCAATATCTGAATATGCAGCGCCAGACCAAGGTACAGAAATGAATACAATATACATTTGATATAATAAATTTGAAAATAATGTAGAGAAGTTCGCATTGTCGATAAAATCGAGTGCGGAGCACGAGACACGTGATGAGAATGTGTTCGTTAAAGCCGAAGCAGCTTTAACAAAAGAGAATTCGCAATCACCAAATTACAGTTGTTGATGCTTTGACCCTTAACTTTAAAAGGCCTGCGCACAAATGTGGGGGAAATAGAAAGACTGAGCGCGAAGCGAGTCGCGCGCGCAGCTCGTGATGAGAAAGTGCCCGCGCGGCGGGCAGATTTTTTTATTTTGTCATACTCTATGAGGAAGCAAATATATTTGCTAATTATTCACGATGAGGAAGCAAAGTGCTCATCAAACACGCACCCTGCAATTGTAAATACACAAAATCATTCTCATCGCGCGCGGCTCGCACGTGTGAGCGTGCCTAGGGTGCGCGTCTGTTGAATCTCGCGCTTCGCGCTCGATGATGAACTACGTCGAGCTTCGCGCTCAGATATTTATTATTTGCACTTCACTCAAAAAAAATTCTAGTTAAACCAACCAGAATTTTGGTTAGTTCAACTAGAATTTAGTGTTAAATATGCCCTTACTATAAGTTTTGGTTAAAAGTATCAGAATTTTCTGGTTGGCAATTTTCTGGGTCATGTTACCAGGAATTCGGGTGAATTTGAACAGAATTTCTGGTAAGGATAACCAAAAATATTTACTTGACAGTTTTCTAGCAGCTTAAGAATTCAGCGTTTTGGTCAACATAACCAGATATTCTGGTAAACTTAACCAGATGTTCTGGTAAGCTCAACCAGATATTCTGGAAAATAAGTTAACAAATAAAAAAAGTGTCGGTAAGGTAGGAAGCCGGTCACGTGACCCACTCGTCACATGGCCTTAATAGGGATTTATACAGTTAAAAAAAATGGTATCTGTTACTATATACACTGTAAAATTTCATGTAATTTACCCACAATATTCATATTACATAAAAATACCAGTGAAATTGGTGGAAAATGTTCAAAAAAGTTGTAAAATTCATACAAGCACGGTGTAAACTTACATTAAAAAAATTCTTTAATTTATCAAATACTGTGAATTTGCATCGATCTTTGCGGTAAAATTACCATGATTCTTGGTGTAAATTTCCCACATAGATCACTGGTATTTTTATGTCCTATGATTGTTGTGGAAAAATTACATGTTTATTGTAAATTTCATACAGTTATGTGAAAATTCCTTCAGAATGCAAAGTTTTTTACAGTGTACTAAAAGATTACATGGGATCACACGAGATGACATAAGATTAGACAAAATTAATTATGGGGTTACAATAGATTGCCATGGCTTTCACAAGATGGCCAGAGATTACACGAGATTACCCACAAGTAGGCTTAAAAAGATGTATGTTTAAAAAAATAGTTTTTTAAAAAACTGTACCAAAGAAAGTCAATTTGTGTAGCATAATTGTACGAAAGGATTTTAAATGAGAGAAAAGTGTTTCTAAACAACATTGTAATCAGCTCATTAGAGACAGTTATATGACTATTGAAAAGAGAGAGAGAGAAAAGAAAAGAGACAACCAAACCACCTCGCTCTCTTTTCTTTATCCATCAGGGAAAGTTTTTATAGGAAACTAATAGGAAATATTTGTATGTATGCTATGCTAATATTGATTAAAATTGTAGATATGCATTTGAAGTCACTTATTAAGAAACTATTTTCATATTTTTATCTTTAATGTTTCTGAGAAACTTTTGTACATACTTCCAACTGTTTAAGGATCAAACCCAAAAATTAAAAAAAAATTAAAATTTGGATAAAAAAACTTTCATTGACATCTCAATCAATCTTTAGAATTTGATTAACTGTCAATCACTTTAAAATATATGTGACCGTCCGCAAAGAAAGGGACCTAATGCGGAAAAAATCGATTTTCATTTTCTTACGCCAATTTATAGTTTCTGAGTTACTCTTTCATTTCCAATAATCAGAAATTTTTCAAGTTAATTACTTTTCTATTTATTAAGCTACAAACTTAGGCATGATGAACACACGCGGAGACCGAACGAGAGGCCTACAAAACCCAGCCCCACCACTTACCAGGGTCTGTGAGCTCCACTGGCTCGTGCCTAAAAGTGTAGTGGTAAGTGGAGGGAGTGCTTTTCGTAAACGCATCCCCACTACTCAAATGCTGGCTGTCGGACTGTGCTACGATCGCCCGTCCTGTAAAATTCAGCTTTGACGCATTAGGTCCCTTTCTTCGCGGACGGTCACGTATGTTGAAAATTAAATCTTTTAAGTTATGATAATCCTCAGTCTTTGATCGTGTCTAATATTACATCCAATTTTGAGATTTGGCATAACAATTAAATTCAAGCAAATTCCTTATTGCCCTTCTGTTTTGAAGATGTCGTTCGATGAAATATTAAAAAAATAGGCTTTTGACTTGAAATCCTATGGACTCGGTTAAAGAACTCCTCTCCTGGGAAAAGAGAAAGAGAGACCGTACAAGAACAAACGTGGTATCGATTCTATAGCGGTCGCTCGCGTTTCTCTTTGCGATCTCAAGTTACACGAGGGACAAACAACGTAGACCAAAGGTAGACAGAATGACAGATAAAAAGTACGTTCGGTCATGTACATACTTTTACTCAGTCTTATTTCACTCTTTACGACGCGCTGAAGTCCAGTCAGTTACCGACTTCCCGTTCCAGTTCCGAAAGTTAAAAACAGAATACAATATAAACACACACACACACACAATATCCGCCGGTGAGAAGATTAACGTGTTTTGATTGCACAGGTGCTACTTACAATAATTCCTTTCTTAAAATAATTTTTTCTTAAACTAATTAATCTGATTAATCGCCACTGTCTGTACAATAACATACCAACTTATTGTTGAATATGGCAATAACTAGTTTACAATATTATTTTTAACGCTTATTTCATAATAAATTAATATGGAATATAAAAAATAAATCAAAACTAATTTCTCTAGCATTCGTAAAAATTAACGGTCCAAAACAAAATTTGAAATTCTAACGTTCTATATTTCTCAAAATGGAAGTCTTATATAATGAATTTAAGTTTAATTGTAAGGCCTAATTAATTAGACTGTCTCGAAATTATAAAAAAATAAAAAGTTATAAAAAGCACCATATTTAACAAAACCAAACAATATATGTATACCAATGAAAAAAGAGGGGAAAAGAGAAAATAGTGGAGAAAGTCAATCAAAATAAACTCCCACTCCCCTCCATAGTCTTTCTACGCCTTTTTTATACAACGAGGAAATCATGTTTAAAGATCAATTGAAAAGACTAGCATCGACAAACAGCGCTACGCACGCGTGTATTTTTTCGATTTGGGGGGACAAATCATTTTTAATACAAAATAAAAATTTCGAATGAATATTTATTTTTTAAATTTATTTGTTTTCAATGTTATATAAATATAATTTTTTCTAAGTTTCTTAAACAAATAAAGTCAAAATTTCAACAAAAAAGTTAATTTTCAACCAAAGAAGATGAATTCTCAACGAAAAATGTAATATAGAATTGTTTTTTTTTTCAACAAAAAATATTTTTATTTTTAATAAAAGAATTGATTTCATCCAAAAAAGACAAATTTTTAACAAAATAGTTCAATCCTCAACCAATACAGGTTAATAATCAACCAAAAAGAAGAATATTAGACCAAGAAGATTAATGTTCTGTAAAAAAAGACGAATTTTCAACAAAATACATGAATTTTCACAAAAAAAAGTTATATTTTCAACCAAAGAGATGAATTTTGAACTAAAATAACGAATCTTTAACCAAAAAAATTATCTTTTAACAAAGCATTTTAATTTTTAACCAAGTAGTTGAATTTTGCACAAAGAGAAATTAATTTTCAATAAAAAATGTAATAGTTTATATTTAAACTAAGGAAGATTTTAATTTTAAATAAAAAAGATTTGAATTCATCAAAAAAGAGCGATTTTTCAACAAAATAGTGGCATTTTCAACCAAAACAAATTAGTTTCCAAACCAAGAAGACGATTTTTTGGCAAAATAGTTGAATTTTCAAACAAACAAGATTTTTCAGTCAAGAAAAAAAATTAAATTCAATTATAATTTAAGGGGAAAAATAATTTTCGAAATAAAATAAAAATTTTGAATAACTATTTATTTTTTAAGCTTATTTTTTCATTTGTTTTTAAGGTTACAAAAAAATAATTTTCTTAAAATTCTTGAAAAAATTCAAGAAGATTTTTGAAGATTTCAGATATGTCGAAAAAGTATAAATTATTATTTTACAGGATTTTACAAATTTTTGGGAGACATTCAAGTCAGATTAAAAGATATTTAGGACTTTTAGAAAGAGGGAAGAAATTCCGAAATATTTGATAAATTTTCGGAAATCTTTCAAAGTTTAAAAATATTGTTAATCTCTTCAAAACTTTTATATTCTTAAATATCTTTTAACCCTACTCAAATTATTTCTACATTTTTGAAAAATCTTTCAAAATTAAAAAATTGCCCTTAAATCTTCCAGATTTTTTCCAGATTTTTAGAAATCTTTTGAAATGCTTTGTTTTTTTCTTTAAAAATTAATTTTTACAAATAGAAAGTCATTAAAAACTTTTTCCGAAATCTTAAGAAAAGTTTTTTATTTTCTTGAAACCTTTCAAACTTCTTAAAAAACTTCACAAATATAAATTTTGTTTACAATTTTTGTAAATCTTTTCTTTTTTTTTTAAATTTTTAAAAATTTTTTTACAATTTCCAAAACTTTTAAATCATGTGAATATCTTTCAAAAGTATTCCAATTTTTCCAATTTTTTTTTCAATTTTGCAAAATTAAAAAATATACCCTAAAATCTTCCAGATTCTGTTTTGAAAATTTTTTGAAAATTTTTTGAAAATTTTTTGAAATATTTTCTTAAAATTATTTTTTTTTTAATAAAAAATTAATTTAATTTTTCTTATGAGTTTTAAGAAAAAATTTTTGTTATCAAAATTTAATTTCGAAATCTTCAAAAATTTACATTATTTAAACTATATTGAAATCTTTCTTTTCAAGTTTTAAATTAACTTTAAATCTTTTTAAAACCTCGAAATATCTCTTAAACCTACTCGATATTTCGATAAAAATTTTTAATCTTGCTAAATTGCAAAATTTTGCTTTTAAATCGTCCACTCCAGATTTTAATTATTTTCGAATCTTTCCAAAATTTATAAATATCTTTTGAAATAATGCAGTTCTCATAATTTTCTTCAAGTCTTGCAAAGTTTTCCAAATTATAGTGTGGTAGAAAAATTTTAAGAACAAAATTTTTTCACAATTTAAAAAAATCATTTACAATTAAAATACTCTCTTTTATTAATAATGTGTAGAAAAATTTATCAATTAATTTTATCATAAAATACCATTACTTATTTGGAAATTTGGATTTACAAAATTGATGGTGCAGAAATTTTGTAATCTTTATTAATAGATAAATAAACTAAAAACAGCCACTAAAATTCATGTTCACAGAGTTTCGCAACCAATCAGGTTTTCGATAACAATGTGTCCCATATTTTCGAGATATTTGATAACATAACTTTTTTTTAGATAGGATTATAGAATATAGAACATCTTTGTTCTTTAAAAAATATTTAAAATTGTATATTTTAGAAATAAAAAACAGCAAAATTTAACAATTTTAAATTTAGAACAATCAAACTTTAAAAGATTGAAAATGAGGAGTACGCGAATAAAACTAAATAAATCAATTTTTCGAAAACATTGAGATAATGATTGTTTGGGTATATTTGGAATATCTTCAATTCGATTATCAAACTTAAGTTGTCATCAAAAATTTTTCTTCTCGGTTTTAACGTGTATCCATAAAATAAAAATAATTTTTAGAAAATTTTTAATTTCTGATAACACATTCATTACGTAAATATATAAAACTTGTTAAATATGTAAACACTTTTTATAATTAATGAATACTTTTCTATATTTCTCCTATAATATATAATTTTACAAAACTTTAAAATGTAATTTTTTCAATTAAAAATGTAGTAATCATGTATAAAATTATCCTCTAATTTTACACGTGAACAAGAAATTTGAAATTTATATCATTAGAGCATGAATAATGAGTGAAACATACCTTTGCTGAACGAAAAGTTAACTTTAAAACAGTATTAAATCAAAAAGATTTTTTAGTATTTCATTTATTTAACAGCCTGACAGATTATAATAGCTCATTTGAAATTCAATTTTTATTTTTGGATTTCAAGCTACAATATATACTTTGATATTGAGAAAAGAACTTAAGTGTATTTATCACGTTATGTTCGCTTATAGTCTTCAAATGAAGTATTGCAAATTTCTGTAAGGTAAAACACCCAATCATCGCCAAGACTCCAATGAACGGCAATTGGTTGAATTATGTAATAAAAATAAAGAATAGACCTTCGCAAATATTTTTTAAACATAAATTGAAGTGACTTTCAATACTGATAAACACAGTGATACTTATTTTAGAGTATTACGATTAAGTGAATGGGAGAATAAAAATACTATTTCCCAAAACTCACGACTTGGTAGAAAAATCATAAATGTCTTATGCCATGATGTAAAAAACCGGTCTCGAATTTTCGCAAATGAGTAAATAAATAAATGTTTATTAATAAAGAGGATGGTATCCTATATGCAAAATTAATTTTTTTAAATAAATAAAACAATAATTGAAATAACGTTTCAAACCCTATTTTAATATTTATTGACTAGGCGATAACAGAATTTTGACAACACGAAGGTTGATCAGTAATAGCCAATAAAGTCCCTCTATAGCTCTAGATAAAGTCTGGAAGAGGCCCCCCAACGCCATTTTTCGTGATAAAAATCGAGCAATATACACATATTTTTGTGGCCAACTCTTAAGAATCTATTTATTTTTCTCCATTTTTATCACAAAAAAAAGTGATTGGGAGGCTCTGCCAGACTTTACCTAGAGGTACTTTAATCGCCATACAGAACTAGCAAATCAGAGAGGTAGCATTTATTGAGGTTTTCATAAGAAACATTTAAAAGTTCAATCTGACAGTTGTTTACAAACATTGAATTTAATGGTTAACATTTTAAAAAGAATATAAAATGCCGTTGTACTCTTATATTTAATATTTATTTATAAAAATATAGAAAAGTATTCGGTAAAAACGCAAGTGTATATTGATAGATTTTCTATGAATTGTTATTACTTTTTACCCTAATCTTTATAAAATTAAAAAACACTGCCATAATTAACCAAATTCCTTAAGTTGGTGAAAACTGACTACCTTCATTTGAAATTATATAATTTGAATATTCAAATTTCAAAATTATTCGTTTTTTTAAATGTTCTTAAGTTACAATTTGTCGACTATTAAGTCTTTTGTTTGTTTGCTGCTTCTCATTTTTTTAAATTGCAGAATTTTGAAGGATTTAATTATAAATTTTCCAATTTTGCACGCTTTCAACATAAAATGGTCAAGTGACATTTAAAGTGATTTAACTTATTCTGTACGAGAAATAAATTGCGAACATTTGAAAGCTTGCACTGGTACTTTTTCAAAAAGGGGGTCATTTATGGTTTAATCACTTTTTTTCCAAAAAATACATTCTTTTTTCAAACAAAATGTTCAAAAATATTTTTCTGAAAGTTTGATTTTCAATTTATAGAATTGTGAACAGTTAAATTTGCAGTCGAATAAATATATATGAAGATAGAGATCTCAGCATCTACTGAAGTGGAAAATTTCGAAAAAACTGTAAATTATTTTTTAGAATACGTACTATCCAAATTGGAAAAAGCAATTTTCCGACAAAGTTAGAATTTTGTTAATACGAATTGGCGTAATGACCTTTTTCGACACCTGTATGTTGAATATTGCACGTGTCCTGAAATACAATTTACATTTTTTTCGAAATTTTTCTGGAACCATTTTTACTATAAACACACAAATTTTTGTGAAGTCTCTATTTTTTATTTCATTCTAAAATGTATACATTTTGAAATATGAAATACAGTCACTGTTTGGAATGGGTATAAACGCCGCGGCAAGAAATTTGTCAAATGTTTCGATTTTTTTTTTAGATTCAGAAGTTAGCCAAAAAGGCCTTTAAAATCAACTTGCGCTTTTCTCCTCTAATTGACAGAAGAAATTCAACAACTCAAGCCCACTGTGATATTTAAAATATTAATAATTTATTTTCCAATTTTCTCTGAAATGAAGTATTTGAACCACATTTTCTTTCACGAGTGTAAAGAGTAGTAATTTATCATTGAAAAATGCAATTTTTGTAAATCATGCAACGAACGTATTGTACACAAAATGTCTAAAAGAAAAAAGTCTTGTTTTGGTCTTAACTTTCAAAAAATTGTTTTAAATATATAAAATTATCTTCTAGGCCTCTCAATGTATCCATAAGTATTAGTTGCAAGTGGATTACTCTACTTATCGTAATTTGATAAAGAAATTTCCAATGATTTTTTGATATCGTTTGCAAAAATAAAGACGTAATGACGAGATAAGCTTTTTATATAGAAATACAAGAACGAAGAATCTAAATCATTCCGATAAGATATTCCGTAATATCGTGTAAGAATTCTGGTATAATAAAAATACGTAGTGCTGAGTTTCAAGAACTGGTTCATTGTGGATTATTTTTGACTGACCAGTAATTTTTTGGATCGTTTTACCTACATTTATTTTATCAACCGAATTATTCTTTACTTCAATATTTACCTTTAATATTTTATTCTAATAAATTAAATCGCTACCGTTAAACAATGTTCTGAGATAGAATATGTGATAAAATAGATGTTTTTTCTGAAACCTAGGAATTCGAAAGAATAGCTCATGGAAATTCCTGTTTAAAAAATAACCAATACTGCGGTCATTAAAAAAATCTAAAATAAAAAGTGAGAAGCTAATAAAAACTTGATTGTGTGTGTGGAGGACAAACCGTAAACGGAATATTATTAGTCATATGTCGCGATTCTCGCCTTGCACATCGCCTACGACCGTTGCGTTGGTGCTTTCCGTTGTCACATTATAGTTCACACAGGTGTTGAATGGATTTGTTTCTCAAACTCTAATAACCATACTATGTGTATCAAACTTTTGTTATACCACTTCAGCCATGTTTAGACAATTAAAAAAAGTGATGGTTTTTCGAGTTGAATTAATCAGCCTACTGGAGTGATAAAAGAGTAAGTTTTGACTTTTAAAGTGAATGATATACGAGTTTAGTGAAAGGTGATTTGGAATAGAATGAAACCATAAATTACACCTCCAATTATAGTACCAGTTTCTAATCTAAACGTGAATTTTAATCCGGGTAATTATAATTTTAAAGAAGTTATAATATCTCTAAAATATTCTTTTTTCAATATTTTTTACTTATCTTTTTCTATTTATTTTTTCGAAGTGTCTCGTCATCCCGAATTTTGGGGTAAGTAGTCCATCCCTTTTTTCAACTCCCTAAATTTTTCGGGACAAATAGACACAGCCTTATTTTTATGAATGTTAAAATAATTCTAATGACTTAATGGAATTATGAGAAGTTAGGAGTGATATCATAGTCTTTTCAGAAAGTTTACCGCAAAACGATTTCTAAAAATCACGTGGTGAAAGGAATATCTTTGAAATTATTCTACGGACAAATGCCATTTAAAATATTAAACTTATCATTAAAATAACCTTGAATTAATGTTTTAAAATGCCTGTACTGTCCAATAATATAGTAGTATTTTCTTCCTTTATACCCAAATGTATAGTAACGTCAACCGGAGCAATTATGGATCAGAAAACTTTCTTTTTTCAATGAGATTTTACTGTATTTCCTAAGAATATTGTTTATAATACGTACGGAAAGTCTCAATTACAAAATAATAAAATTCATAGAATTATAGAGCATAAAAGTTTATCTATATTTACCCTGAATTACTTATAATTACTCCGGTTGATAATTTGGATCAAAATTATTTCTCTGCAGAGCATTGGGGGGGGGGGGGGAAGTTAAAGCACCCATCTTTTTCGATAGTCAAACTGCCATTCGTAATATATTTTTATATTTAAATCTGCAGCTACATTATTTTCACCCTTTTTCTCTAAAGGCTTTCTGCAGAACGATTCTTGTTCGAGATCCCCCGAAACTCCTCTTTTAAGCAAATTTTTGGATACCCATTTTCCTCCATATCCATGATTTCTAATAGATACTTTTTTTCCTGTTTCAATCTTCCTGATTCAGATAGTTAATATTTTTAAGTTATGGCTAGGTAATTTAAAGTTTTAAACAAATCTTTTTTGCAGCTTTATAAATCAAATGAAAAATGTACATTTTTTAGTTTATACACTAGAAACATATTTCGCCACGTTTCTTGTTTTTTTTTTTTTTTATAACGATTGAGTTCTTCCTGTCATATCGTGTATCAACTATATCATTATTCATTACTGCCTATTCTGATGAAAATGTATCTTAAACATTCCTTTCAAACTGTAACATATGGCGTATTATTTAAAGGAATTCAGTTTTTAATTATAAATAATAATATATTTCTTTTCTTAATTAAATTTCCAGTTATTAAGAAAAAATGAATTTAAAAGCTATTTTTCTCTTAGACTGAAGTTTGAAAGAATGCTTTCATCAGCAAAATAATCTCTCAATTTAGTATAAGCAGTATATCTTTTGCAAGTAATGCTTTTTTGAAACAATTTGAATCAATTTTTCTATATTATAACATAATTATAAAATAATTAACAACTTTCGACATTTCTGAATTTAAAAATTTTAAATTGAACAATTGTAAATTGAAAGACTTTAAGAATCAACCATTTAAAATTAAAATAATTTCCAAATTAAAAATTTCAAGGTCTAGTGCTTGAAATTTTATTCGCGGAAAATAAAAAAATATTTGAAAATTTTTCAACTTACTGGTTTTAACAGAGTGAACAAATTTATAATTTAAATATCAAGCTTTCATACACGAATAACTATTTTTTTTGAAATCGTATGGAACTGTTTAAAATTCATCAAATTCGAAAATTTGAACATTAATAATTCAAAAGTTAAATTAACAATAATAATCTAAAATGTTCAAAATTATACAACAAAATGAAATTGATAATTGGAAACTAATATTTTTTTAATAAATTTATTTTTCGTTTACTTAGGTTCTTAAATTTTTTTTTCAATTAGTGAGCATTTCTTTTTTTATGACTTTAATACTTAGAATAAACAAGCCCTTTTTGACTTCTGATATTAATTTCAGTTAAAAGAATAAAATGACTAAAATCAATTAGAGTTACAATTTTTTAATTTTAAGCATGAGTGGAGTCTTTAACCTTTTTAGTTTATTATATAAAAAGTAGTAATAATGATTTCAAATATTATGAAAATTAAATTATTTCAAACTGGAATCGTTTAAAATTAAACAACTTTGAATTGAAAACGTTTAAAATAGAATAACTTTATATCGAAACCTTGAAAATGGTTTGGTTACATTTTTAAATCTTCCAAAATTGTATTGTATTCTTTGAAAATAATTATTTTATTGTTGAAAAGATAAATAAAAGCAATGCTGAGTTAAATAATTCATTTTCACCTGAAATCACCACAATTTTATTATTTTAAATTGACATTAGTATAATATTTTAAGCTTTAAATATTTCGAATTAAAAGCCTGAATAAATCAATTTGCCGATGTTAATTTTGTTTATATTAAAAATATGTGCAAAAATTGACTCAAAATACGCAAAAATCGTAGCAAATAAGAAATATCTTTCAAATTTTAATTCTGCAAAATTTTAAAACATAAAATTGACAGCACGCTTTTCTGCTTGAATAAATCACAATTCAAAGCCTTCGATATGAAAAAAGCCTGTAAATGAGGAATACTTGAAATTGTACACGTTTAAAGACTTGAAAGCTGAAAATTAATCAATTTTACAACCTAAAAATGGATCAATTTTTAATTCAGGGCGTTTAAAATTTTTTAATTTTCCATTTAAATTGCTAAACTACTTGGTTGAATGCTGAACTACTTTGTTAAACATGGTTGAAAAATGCACTATTTTCTTGCAAATTCGTCTTTTTTGACAGAAAATTAATCTTCTTGGATGAAAATTAATTTTCCTGGATGAAAGTTAATCTTTTTTGGTTGAAAATTTAACTAATTATTCGAAAGTTGAACTACTTTGTTAAAAAATCATTTTTTGATTGAATACTTCATCATTTTAGTTGGAAATTCACCTTTTCGGCTGAAAATTAAATTATTTTGTTGACAATTCGTTTTATTTTCAATTAATTTTTTTAACAGAAAATGTAACTATTTCATTTTTAGTTGAAAATGGACCTTTTTTAGTTGAAAATTGAACTAGGTATTTGGTTGAAAATGCGAGTATTCTGTTAAAAATTAGTTTTTATTAGGTTAAAAATTAACTTTTTGACTCAAAATTTAACTATTCCATTTTCGATTGAAAGTTCATCCTTTTTAGTCGAAAATTCAACTATTTGGTAGATAATTCATGTGTTTTATTGGGAATTCAAAAATTGAATTTTCAAGCATACTAATAATTTAAAATTTAAAATTAATCAATTTGACAACTTAAAAGTGGACCATTTTCAAATACAGAGCGTTTAAAATTGAAAAAATTTTTATTTCCATTTAACTTTTGATTTGTGTCCTTCATAACTGAATAATTTTAAATAAGTTGTTCGAAATTTAAAAAAACAATAATTTGAAAATGAAAACAGAAACCCTAAAAAATGTAATAATTTTAATTGAAACGTTTAAGCTAAATTTTGAAAATATCACGTTCAATATTTCAATCATTTGTTTAAATTCCTTCAAAATTTAAGCGTTTAAGAAAGTTTCAAGTTTGTACAGTAACAAGTGAATTCTCTTTTTCTAACATATTTTACGATTGGGTGTTTCTTAAATTAGCAATTTTGGATTCATATCTTACGTTTTGTCTTCACTCACATCTGTCTGAAGAAATATTCATCTTGAGTTACCTCAAGACTCAAAGATCACACTGAAATCTGAAACAAGAAGAAATTTAAAACGTGATCCATTATATGAGGAATTTCTAATATCTATAAAAAAATAATCCATCAAACAAAATTAAAAAAAAAGATGGGCTTTTGAGCAATTTTCCTAAGAATTTATTCTTCCTGTGACTTTAATAACTTTTGTTCGCAGCCTAATATTCCTTAAATTTATAATTAAATTTATATTATCTTTTCCAGGTGACTGTGACCGCATCCTGAAAATTAAAATATTGGCCTGATGAAAATGGGTTGCAAAAAAAGTGTAATTCATAAAATTATAAAGTCGCTTAGAGTCCTGCAATGTCCTGAATATTTTTGAAGATTTGAGGGCGGAAGCTGACCTACAAATATAAAATAAAACACAAGCATGGACAATTTGGAGGAACGAGTTCCTCTCATCGAGGGCAAAATTTCTTTTTCTACAAGATATTCTTATGCGTTGGGTCACATTTTCAATGATCTGGCAGCTGCAATGTGGTTTTCTTACACATTATTATTCCTGCAAAGGGTATCTCTCCTCGAACCTGTAGTCGCCGGCTCTCTATTACTATTAGGTTCGTTCAATTCGAATTCAGTTTTGCTTATACTTATTTTACATTCAATTATAACAAATCAATCTATAATTTGATTTACCAATAAATCATTTTTTCATTCTAGGTCAAATAGTTGATGCTCTAATGACTCCTGTCTTCGGAATTCTCGTAGACAAATATGCAAAAAAGAAAATCTGGCACGTGATAGGTTCACTCATGGTGACTTTTTCCTTCCCAATAATTTTTGGAAGTTTCGTCGCTCCTCGAAATTCCACAACCATGATGACTCTATCCGTAATAAGTATCATGGTATTTCAAACTGGCTGGGCAGCTGTTCAAATTTCGCACTTGTCTATGATTCCAGCTTTAACAAATTCACCAATTGTGCGAGCAGATTTAACTGCTATACGGCAAGTAATTTATAATCCTTTAATCCGTTTACTAACAGTATCGAATAACTCTCTTTTAACTTTTCAGTTATTCAGCACAAGTTGGTGCAGCTGTAATAGTTTTTATAGTCACCTGGATACTACTACCAACCAGTGAAGATTCTGTTGTTCGATTAGGAGTACAAGATGCCGCCAAATTTAGGGTAACTGCAGATTTTCTGATGATGTTCTTATATTAATATGCTTCCTAATACGAAATTGACCCAAATTATTTATTATTGCAGAATATTGTCTTGGTTTTAACTATAATTGGGATAGCAGCAACAATATTTTTCCACATTTTCCTCAAAGCTAGATTGTTAGAAGATACATCATCTAAAGCAAATAACGATCACATTTCTAGATTCAATTCTTCCTCGAATAGGAGAAGGTCCTGGATAGGGACAAGTATTTTGTTAAGAGTTGCACTTCTGTATGTGGCCAGCAGATTGTTTCTCACGTTAGCGACCGTATATTTGCCTTTATTCATAGAAGAAATAGACGTTGGAGGAAAACAGGCTTTAGCAACAGTGCCTTTGGTTTCCTACCTTTCGTCTTTCATGTCCTCGTTACTTTTGAAATACATGAATCGCTCTTGTGGTACCAAGGTATTACTTTACTAATAGTTCCTCGTCATCTATTCATGATGATCGTCTGAGGTCTTTAGCTTTGTCTTGACTGACGAAAAATTCCGATTAGGCTATTCTGTTGTTTCTGACCTGTAGAATCCGAAAATGAAGGTCCTAAAATCGTAGCTGCTCCCTTTTCCAAGATATAGTCGAAAAATGTCATTTTTTATTAGAAATGATGCATTAAGGTGTCAAAATAAAGTACACTATGTAATTCTGTCACAAATAGTAAACATTTTTATCACAATTGTATACTTGAGTGTTTTATGAATGAAACGAGGAGAATTTTACAACAGCATCTTTCAGTCTTTGTGGGTAAGAGGAATCACTGATCAAATTTCTTTTTATTTTCTCCCAAAATCGTAAAAATTCTCTGTGTGCCGATTCTCCAGGTTGCTCTGACCATAGTCCTAAACCTTCTGAATGTTCGAAAAATGTTAAACAATCTTTAAGATGCTCAAATTAAACATGCAGTTTCAATGTGATCGAGACAACTGTTGCCATCACTGTCTTTGCTAGTTCTTCAAGCAAATTGTCTAGGTGATTAATATTGTCCATTTTTCTTGTAGAAAAAGATCCAGTAATTACCGAGTTCTTTCAGCAATTTTCTGTATACATTTCCTTCAAATATTTCACCATGATAATTTTTGGATACTACTTTCAGTTTCATAGGTCAGTGTATGAGGATTTCAATAGCTCATGAGACTCTTGTAAGTGCATTTCAGGCGATGAACAAAATAGTTGATTTCTGCTTTTCTACAAGAAAAATGGACAATATTAATCACCTAGACAATTTGCTTGAAGAACTAGCAAATGCAGTAATGGCAACAGTTGTTTCGATCACATTGAAACTGCATGTTTTATTTGAGCATCTTAAAGATTGTATAACATTTTTCGAACATTCAGAAGGTTTAGAACTATAGTCAGAACAAGCTGGAGAATCAGCAAACAGAGAATTTTTACGATTTTGGAAGGAAATAAAAATAAATTTGATCAGTGATTCCTCTTACCACAAAGACTGAAAGATGCTGTTGTAGAATTCTATTCGTTCCATTTATAAAACACTCAATTATACAATTATAATAAAAAATTTTACTATTTGTGACAGAATTACATAGTGTACTTTATTTTGACACCTTAATGCATCATTTTTAATAAAAAATTATATTTTTCGACTATATATTAGAAAGGGGAGCAGCTACGATGTTGGGACTTTCATTTTCGGATCCTACGGGTCAAAAACAATAGAATAGCCTACTCAGAATTTTTCGTCAGTCAAGACAAACCTAAAGACCTCAGACGATCACCGTATATTGGCGACATCACCCTAAAAGATATTTATAAGATTTGTTTTGCTTTATAGGTCTGCTACTTATTAGGTGCTATTATTGGCATACTTGCTGCGATAGTGACAGAATTCGCCGGAAGTAACGCAGCGGTTATGTATTCAGTAGCTATTCTAATCGGAGCTGGAAGTTCAATTACAATGGTTACAGCACTCAGTGTAACAGCAGAACTTATCGGATCAAGAACAGATAGAAGTGCTTTTGTGTACTCTATTGTTACTTTTCTAGACAAAGTCGTTACTGGCCTTGTCGTCATTTTAATAGAAAAATGGTGATTATCACAATACCGTTAAACGGGGTAATTTCGGACCTGTGGGGTAAATTCAGACACCCCTAAATTCCCTAAATTGATAGGATAAATTACTTAAATCTGTTCCAAGTATCTGGAATCAGTTCAAGCATTAACTGGTTCTAGATTATGGTTAAAACCACTCACCTTAAGTAATTTAAACTATAAATTTAGGAATGTCCGAGTTTACCCCACATGTCCAAAATTACCCAGTTTAACGCTAATAATAATTTCTCATAATTAATATCATTTTGGTATTTACCATTGATAGAAAATTTACTTTTTCATCTTACAGGAGATGCCAAGAAAAGGAACTTTGTCCGACTTATAACCGAGACACTTTATCAATTGTTTGTGCATCTTCAATGCTTTTAGGACTGATTACTCTTATAACAATTACTCGGTGTTTTACATAAGACTCCTTTCATGTTACAAAGTAATTTCAATAATTTGAATCTCTGCTCTTGAACCTGATATTTTAAATTCTTATATTATTACCTTTCTAATTTCTATGCGTATTGAGCTATTAATAATATTAATATATTATAATTCAAGTGTAAATATTTATTTCATACCTTTATTATGAACAATTATTGACTGTTACAGCTAGATATATGTATATAATTATAAAAACTGTTATTACTTATTAAACTAGTGATATAGCATTATAGGCATAATAAAGTTTGTAAAAAGAATGATGTACTTCTTTACGCATCACAGAATTAAATAAACGATAACGGCAATAATTAAATCGATTTTTAAATTGCAAACTAAAAATTAATCAATACAATGCGAAGTAGAAACTATTTGTATAATCTCTCTTTTCGCGATTTTTAATATACATCTTTAGACTAGTTTGAAAAAATAAAAATTATTGTATACAAAATATAGACATTCCTTCCATTATTCCAATTATTAAAAAAAAAACTTCTATTATTTTAAAAAGACATCCTATCACTTCAGGCAGGCAAGTAATGTTAATAATTAATCTAAAATCATATAAATACGATCAAATACAACGAACCTTTTACAAAAAGTCATCGGTAAAAATGATGAACTAGTCACAGGCCTGACGAGAGGGGGGGGGGCAACGGGGAGATTCTCCCTGGGCCCGGAGTTTTCAAGGGGGCCTGGATTTTCCGAAACTGTTGGAAAATAAATTTTTTTTAAATAAAATTATTTATTAATTATATTGATTGCAATTGTGATTACTTCAGCAAACAGTAATACTATGAAAGTATAAAAGCATCCTGCATCAGCCTGAATTCTAAATTTTCAAAATTACATATAGGGGCCAGTCTCCCACCCCCCTGCCCGGGTCCGGTTTTCCTCTCTACGGGCCTGACTAGTCTCTAACTGGAAATATATCAGCACGCTAAAAAAGAATCATTACATTATTATTATTATTATATCATTAAGCCGTTTACCTTTCGGGGTAGGCGTGAATTGCTCGGTGGTAAAGTAGTGATGGTTTTAATAGGTTTTTGGAGGTAGTGTGCAAGACAATTTTGGTATGTTGTATTCTTTCTTTCAAGAGAAGCAAACTTATTTTATGTAGAATTGATTTGGATTTAGATGTTCCCAAATGATTTTTTAACTGTAAGAATTTTGGGACTATGTTATTGTCCCTACACCGTTTTAAGAAAGCTAAAGATGTTAGTAGCAAGTACATTTTCTAATAGAAATTGTTTAAATAATCAATTTTTGATTGAAAAAGCAGAAAAAGGACATGCGCTTTTCCAAAAAGGGGTACTTGCATGATTGAAAATGTATTCACATACTAAAGTTTTCAGCACAAATGGTTTTTCTTGAATATCTCCGTTCCACTCAGAGAGCACCTACATAACTTTTTAGATTTGACGGCAGTTTACCATCCCCTGCTTACTCTTACCACATATATTCCTTGATCCTCAATAGTATGAAGCGGCGAGAACTGAATGAGCTACACATACGCCGGAAGTGATTTGAAATAATGACATGTTTGATGTCCGTCTATTGTGAGCATCATATATTACACAATTGGACGCACATTGCGATAGCAACTGCGACAATCCACCTTACAACACCATCTGTAAGAAGATAAGAAATATACGCCTCTGAATCTCGCTGATCCGAATGACACGATCATCTATGCTCCCTAGGATGATGACCCTTAAACACACAGTTTGTAATTTTTTGTCCAAATACTTTTCCTCCTAGGAACTGGTTTCGCTCCAATAGCCCAAAATATGAAAAAAATAAAATAAAAAATCCACTTATACAAAACACCTATACAAGACGACAAAAAATGGTATTTTCTATAGTTGAATAGATAGAGTACTTAAAAAGGAAGAAAAAACAAAAAAGCCGCCAAACATCAGCGGATAGAAAATTGCACCGGCGCAAGATCTTGGTCGACCGAAGAAACCAAGGAAGAGGAGAATTCCCCGGGAAGCCATTGCTAGCAAGGCAGCTCATGTGAAAAAGTACGCGGATGTTCAAAAGGAAGTCCAAGCGAGGGTCAAGCCTAATAGCCATTGCGTCTCTGTCAAGACCATCAGGAAGACAAAAACTGGCAACGTGCTCATTGGACACAATGCTAAAATGGTGATCTGCAAACTCGTGGAGTCTACCGAGGTAAGTATTAAGTGATGTTTTCAATATAGGTTATTTCCCCTTGCACGTATGACAAAAATATAGTCTCCATGGAAAATATCATTTACTAATAGGGTTCTTCCGCTGGATAGTACACATGTTAGCAATTGGTTTAGCTGAAAACAAACCAAAAATATACTGCAAAATGGCAAATTATACGTTTGTTTATTAAATTTTGGATAAAAGATTAATCCTTATAACACAATGAAAAAAATTTTTACTTGCATAATACTTCTGGACGTCATATTTATTGAATATTTTTTGTAATTTTTTTGTTTAAATAGGAAGTATTTATGAAAATGTTTCGAACTTGTGTTTTGTTGAAACGAATATTTTCAAAACTCGAAAGTGTATGAAACGTTTGGACCCATATTCGTCTGCCTAACAAAATTTTGTAACAGTAGAACTATTCAAGAAGATAAAAAATGTTTACTGTAAATTGAAGACAATTTCATCTTATAGAAAAATAATAATTTAATTTAAATAGATTTTATTGCTTTACTGGCACCATTTCTTTATGCAAATCTTTATTTCTTCCATTTCTGGTGCACGCATGTAATATATATGTATCTAACATTGATCATTAGGAAAATAAAATATCAATTTTGGCTATTTGAAAATTGCGGGTATATGACAGGTAACATGTCTCTCGATTATGTTGAAGAAAACTTCAACTATACTTTATGTACTGAGCGTTCCTCCAAATTATTGATTACGGGATGGAAAAAAATTTGTTTCCAAAAATACCAGCTTGGTAAACAAATGTAGAGCAGTCAATAATTTCATATTTGACGCATCTTGCTTAATTTTCTGATAATATTTTTTTGAGAAGTAGTTTTGCCGACAAATTTAAAACAATGTAGCGCTTTCCATGTTTTCATCTTGTAAGCAGACTTCAAATCATGTTTACAAAAAAAAATCAAAAATGTATAATACATTTATTTTAACGTGTAAACATATTTACCATATTAGGCATTAAAGTCTAGTGGTGTAGCAATGAAGGTTACTCGATATGCGAATGGGACGAAAGATTGTTTTTCTAATACCTGCATGAAAAATACGCTTTTTCACGCCTGTAGAGCGAACGCAAAATGGCTGATTTTGGAGCTCCGGGAATAAACGTAGAGTGGCGCATGTGCCCTTTACGAAAATATATGACAGCAAAAAAATGACAGGCCTGCCATTTTTTCCCTGTAGTTTTTTCGTGACCACAGGAAAACGACAGGGAAAACGACAGCCGAAAATGACTGGCCCTAATTGGCCATAATTTATAATAATATCGTCTAAACATTATAAAGTACCGACGACTTGCAGATTCATTAGTGAACTATTTGAACTTTCCTGTAAAGCTTAAAAAATCATTAGCAAAAGCAAACTATTATGGGAATTTTCATGATGAAACACCTTTTTCTAGCTTGTGTCCAATTCCGAATTCTCTTCCAACAGAAGCCTAATTACGATTAGCCTCAGAATAATAAACTAGAAGAAATGCCGATTAAGCTCGTGGAAAGGATGAATACAATGTTAAATCTACTAACCACTCTCATTACAAAAATGAAATGATTTCAAAAAGGCTTAAAATTGCCGTTTGGAATGCTAATTGCTTGGTTAATCGTAGTCAAGAGTTGAAAAATTTTATATACGAACGAAATGTTGACATTGCTCTTATCTGCGAGACACACTTTACAAACAAATCTTATCTGAAAATTCTCAGATTCTCAATATATGATACGAAGCATCCTGATGGCTTTGCCCATGGAGGGACTGGAATTATAACACAAACCACAATGAAACATTATGAATTGCCCAAATTTGATAAAGAGCATATTCAAGCAACAAGTGTAGTTGTTCTAGATTGGAGAGGACCAAATACTTTCTCAGCAATTTACAGTCCACCCAAGCACACCATGAAAAAAGAGCAATTCTTAGAATGTGTCTTAGAACTTTTAAAAGCAATGGAAATTAACAACTTGCGGAATCTCTCCACTGGCCAACCAATTTACTGGCCCACTGACACTAGAAAAAATCCAGATGTTATCGACTTCTGCGTTACCAAAGAAATCGCTAACAAGTAACTGCGAATAGAATCCAGCCTCGACCTTTTCTCTGATCATACTCCCATCATAGTCTCCCTTAGCTCTCAAATAATCATAAACGATAAACCTACCACACTGAAAAACAAAAGGATTGACCGGAATACGTTCAGGGAAATCTCAGAGAGTAAATTATCTACAGAAATTCCTCTAAAATCGAACGCAGATATCGATGCAGCTGTACAGTTTCTCACCTATTTCATGCAAGAAGCAGCGTGGGATTCCACTCCTGATGTAGGGCCACCTGAAATACATACCGAAAATCCAGATTTCGTGATGATGGCAGTTGCTGAGAAACGAACACTCAGGAGAATATGGCAAAACACCAGATGACTAGCTGATAAGAACTGACTTAATAGAGCGGCAAGATAATTGACGATACTTCTAGATGATTTAAAAAATCAGGATATTCATTATATATCAGGATATTATATTATAACGAAATTGCACATAGAGACAAAAAAGAGGACATTTGGCATCTCCTTAGACGTTTACACCTAATTCCGCCCAAGCACGAATCTATAGATAGTAATTTTCCGCCTGATGACCCTTTAAAGTCTTTTTTCACGTTCCCAGTTCCAGACTTATCATCATCATTTTCCACTACCACTCTTAATTCAACATTTAATGACTGACTTCTTTTTCGATGACATCACACCTGAAATACTTTTGCAAAAAACACTTGAAATCAATTCAAATGCCATTAGAAATGATGGAATATGAATCAAAATGATTAAACTTGCCCTTCCAATTATCTTTCCTATTCTATTGCATATCTATAATGCTTCTCTTCAGGTCGGTATGTTCCCAGATATCTGGAAAAAGGTCGTTATATACCCAATTTCTAAAATTTCTAAACCTACTTCTCCGAAAAACTTCCGGCCAATTTCTATTTTATGTGCACTATCCAAACCACTTGAAAAAATTCTTCACCTGCAACTTTCTGAATTTCTCGAATTATCTAAGGCTATTGACCCGATGCAATCAGGTTTTCGGGCAAAGCCTAGCACTCTTACGGCTTCCCTTAAAGTAACGACGGATCTTAAATTAGCAATGGGTAATAGGGAGATCACGATGGTTGTTCTGTTTGATTTTTTGAAGGCTTTGGATATGGTCAATCATAGGTTACTCCTACAAAAGTTAAAATCTTTTAATGTGTCAGACTCTGTCATCCAGTGGTTTAAATCCTATTTTAATAATCGGTCACACAGAAGTATTAATAGTAGTGGTGAGCTTTTTGACTGGTGGGAGGTCAAGAGTGGGGTTCCTCAGGGCTCCATTCTGGCACCCCTCCTCTTTAATTTGTTCACTTCTGACATTGGAAGTGAACTTCAACGTTACAAAGACAACAAATATGCCGACGATTTTAAAAATTACTTATCGGGACCAATTTCTTCATTAAGTAGATTACTTCTTCTAGTCCGAGAGGATATCGATCGCGTTATCCTCTGGGTCTGGAAGAATGGACTTAATCTTAACCCGGGCAAAACTCAGGTAATTGTTGTTGGACTTACTTATCTCCGTCGCTTGAGACATTGGCATCATTTCCACCTCTTCGTATCGAGAATCTTACTATCCCTTTTTCGGAAGTGGTTAAAGATCTGGGATATTTCCATAACTGTACCTTGTCCTGGAAGGAAGAGGTACAGAATATCTCAAGGAAAACATACAGAATTCTACAACAACTATATATGAATAAGGACTCTCTACCTACCTTCACTCAGATACTTTTGGTTAAGAGTTTAATCTTGACCCATTTTGACTACGCTTGTTTAGTATATGATGATTTGACCGACGATTTAAACTTAAAGCTTGAGCGTGCGTTAAATGCTTGTGTCCGTTTTATCCACAATTTGTCTAAATACGAATACATAAATCCGTACAGGCTTACGGCTGGTCTGCTTAATGTTCCCAAGAGAAGACAGTTCTTTATAGACCGGGAGCCCACGACCAAAATTTGTGTCAAATCTTCTTATTCACCGAGAAACCCTGTACATTCGATAGAGTACATCATCCTAGCACTGAAAACTCATTTCTTACACCCGAAGGGTGGGACAACCCCAACGGGGGCGTACGAGAAAAAGCAGGGGGTATGTCAAATCTTATTCACCGTGAAGCTCGTCTGGTAGTTAGTTGTTAATAAATAAATTATGAAAAAACGTTTCTTACACCTGGCGAGCGGGGCAAACTTGTTCTTACACCGCGTCAAATCAAAAAGCTTTTTCCACAAAAAATATTATTTAAAAACATCTGCTTCTAGTTGAATCAGGTCGTACTCTATAATACCACGAGTCTACTAACGGTAATATTTTAGACCAAAAATTCAGCTATACTTCATTAAGGCCTGATATAAGTAATGGGTTTTGTTCCACAGTGCCACCGAACTAACACTTCTTTCAAAATTATAAGGTCGTAAGTCACAATGCGAAAAAGGTCAATCGCACTTTGAAAAAAAAACAGTGTACGACTCGAGCAAAATAACCCCTTTAAGTGATAGAGTAAACAGAGCCTAAAAGTTATTATTTTTTTATGTTTTCACTGAAAATTTAAATCGTGCCCTGGCGAAAGTGTCGAATAGGAATTCATTCCGAAACCTTCCGAATTATTCCGGAGTCTGTATCCGAACCAACCCGAATCAATCCGTGGCAATCCGAAAAAAGTTATACATTTCGTTCGATCCAAAACGGGTAAAAATTAATGCAACTTAATCCGGTCCAATCCGAACCAAATTTTCAATCCGAATGAATCCGGATCAATCTGAACACGGATTGACCTAAACCGATTTTCAATCCAAATGAATCTAAGTTCGGATTGAATTGGATTACTTCGGATTGAAAATCAGTTTAGGTCAATCCAAGTTCGGATTCATTCGGATTGAAAATTTGGTTCGGATTGATTCGTATTGAATCGGAGTGAGTCGTATTAATTTTGACTTGCTTTCGATCGAAGGAAATGTAGAATTTTTCGGATTGTTTCGGATTAACTCGCTTTGGTTCGGATTAACTCGGATTGGTTCGGATTAACTCAAATTGGTTCGGATTGAATTGGATTCATTCGGATTGAAAATCAGTTTAGGTCAATCCGAGTTCGAATTCATTCGGATTAAAAATTTGGTTAGGATTGAATCGGATTGAATCGGAGTGAGTCGGATTAATTTTGAACCGATTTCGATCGAACGAAATGTAGAACTTTTTCGGAGTGGTTCGGATTAACTCGGATTGGTTCGGATAAAGATTTCGGAATGATTCGGATGACTTCAGATTGGTTAGGAATGAATTCCTATCCGAAACTTTCGCCAGCGTACCGGCCGGAAACCCTTTCATGTAGGGCCGTACCGAGTTATATTTCCGTCGTGACAATTCTTTACAAACCTTCCACGTTAAAATATTTACGTGGAATTGCAGTTGGAAACCACCTCTAGACCTATGGATTGATGCCTACCAATATAGTATACACCGGTATACTATAATAATAGGTATCAATCTATAGGTATAGAAAACCTTAAAACTCAAAAATGGCATCTATTTTTGTATATTTTTCACGGTTTACGAGATATTTGCAGTGAAAAATGACGTTCAAATATCCACGTCGAAGAAGTTTCAAATTTCCATGTGGATTACCACGCGTTTGGATAAGTTCAAGTGCATTTCAATGTAAATTTCCACGAGAAATTCCACCCGGAATTCAACGTTGATATTTTCACCTGAGCTTCCGTATGTGTTAGATAAAAATAACAAATCATATTTTATTTGCTGTACTAAATTTGTAATTATTTGAAAATTCTACGAAACTTTTCATTTTAATAAAAGACTCGTCCTGTTTTATCTGCAGAACTAAAGACTTTGGACTGTTCAAGTAGTGAAATGTTAAAATCAGTTTAAAAACTTTATTACGATGTGTGATATTTCAAATATGTAATTCCATAAATGAGTTTAATACGGCAAATTGCAGGTCCTGCGAACACCCCCCCCCCCCTCACCACTACCATCAATGAGCTGGGCATGGTGGTATTTTTTTCTTTTGTTCTTATCTTAGATTTGATCTATTTTTGCTTATTTTTCAGTTTAAATTTTGTTCTTTTAATTTTAAAGTCCGTGAAATGCAGTTAGTCTACTTACAAACTTTAAATATCTGCATTTTTCGCGGAAAATGGTAAGGAATTACAACCATCATAAAAATAAAAGCGACACCTGTACCTTCAATTGCAATAGGAAATGCTTTTCGGAAACGGTTAGCTTCCTGTTACTTGGTATCATGCTAGTCCCAGGTAGAAGGCTTAGTACACGCATAAATATTCTGAAGGCTTCAGACCACAATGCTAATAAAGCGTGGGATTAAAATTAGTATCTACAAAAAAAACTGGGAAAGCAGTGGTTGGCTTCGATTTAAAATATTTAGATTTAGCAACTTTGCGTTATCTCTCAATATTAATAAAAAATCCTTTGAATAAATAATTAAATAAATATTTTATTTAATTATTTTCTTGGCCATTTGTCACAATTGGTACTATAAGCTTTTGAATATATGCCGCGCACCAGCGGCGACACTAGTAGTGACGATGTAGATTATCGTAGTGCGGAGTCTGGCCGCCCTGCGAGCGCCGTCTTGTCAGCGAGCAGCGGTAGTCAGGCTTGCAGTTCAGTTCGACTTCGGCCGCACCCCAGCGAGGAAGACGTTCTCGAAAAGCCCGCGGGAATCCTGTATTCGCGAGAATTCAGGTTCTTTCAGGACCTAGATTCTTTATCCGTATTTGTTTCCACTGTGAGTGGACGATCTGATTTTTGATGAATAATTAAGTTCCCAATGGAGGATAACAGTTCTGACATGACGAAATCCAGCCCCCACAAAAAGACGTGCAACCTACGACAGGAAGTACCAGCCCCCACATCCCAGAGGAAGATTATTTGATATTTCGAGCTTCTCCCATTCCACCCTCTCCAGTGAAGGTGATCAACGAGTTTACCCAGAAACCAAGGACCAAAGCTGCCCAAAAAGAGTACCCGTTACCGGAGCCGTTTGCCAGGGACACGAGTGAAAAAGCTGTGAAATCTCGATGTCTGAGGGAATGAAGACATCAAAAAAGAGATAAGATTACGTATCGTCGTAAGACCTCACGAAGACTGGGACCTCGATATCCCTCAGATCTTGTACAACACGCATAGAAGATGATACAACGCCGCTATGGGTCTCACTCCCAGCCAGGCGTTATTTGGTACAACGCTCAAACGTCCGGGAGAATGGACCTTCCCTACGTCGCCAACGACGCACGAGGCAACTTCCAGGGACGCCCAGATTGTGCAAGTAAGGCAACACCAGGCCAAATATGTGCAGAAGAAAGCTAGGAAGGAAGCACCCAAGATCCTGAAACCACGATATCAAGTAGGGTATCAAGTCTTTGTTCGAAGTCACGAGCTTTCTAACAAATTGCAGAGTTTCAATGCAACTTCCTCGCCCCTAGCAAAGGGTCCATTTACCATCACTAGACTGCTCAATGGAAAAGTCTACGAAATAGACCTAGGTAATCGCATCACGAAAGTGCACACCACCCAAATGTATCCTGCACACGCCAGGACGAGTATATCCGAAATGACTCAATAGAGTAACCCCAGTGTTACTCCGCAACTCAAGCGAGTGCCTCCACGAAAGGTCAGCCGCCCTGCAACCCGGAACGCTGAGCTCATCTCTGAAACATCGAAAAACAGCCCCACTGCTGCCCAAGTCGTCGATAAACAAACTCGACCCCCAATGAGCACACCAGATGTTCAGGTCCATGAGACACCAGTGTTCATTCACGACGATAACCTCATGATGTCCACGATACTGAAGGTGACATCGAAGAGACTAGATTCGACAATCTAGAACATCGTCCGGTTCAGAAGCGCCGTAGAGGGAGAGATCAGAAGAGATATGTGACCCAAATGTATCCTGCTACTGCCAGTAAGAGTAAATCCGCAATTACTCATCAGAGTAACCCTAATGTTACTCTGCAACTCGAGCCAGTGCCTCCACCAAAGGTCAGCTACTCTGCAATCCGGAACGCTGAGCTCACCTCTGAGGCATCGATGATCAGCCCCACTGCTGCCCAAATCGTCGATAAAGAAACTCGACCCCCAATGAGTACACCAGATGCTCAGGTCAATGAGTCGCCAGTATTCGTTCCTGACACTGAAGTGTGTGTGTGTAAATATAATAATTTAAGTTGCATAATTAGATCATAAGAATTTCTTTGTTTGTAATTTCAGATTAAGTATCGCGCGATATATAACATTTTTAAACTTCATTAGTTCTGTGGGTTAACATAAATTATAAGTTAACCTAGGAGTTTGATCTGCAGCATTAGGTAATAAGTGTTCATACATTTTATACTCAGCTCTAATTTGATTTATTTTTATTTAAATCATTACTAAAAAATCATTTGGTTGAGACAAGTTTCTCTATCAGATCTAACTATTGATTTAACTATAGTATTTCCGTTTGATATATCCTTAGAAATAATTTAAGCTATTTAGGCTTACCTAACTTACAACGAAAAGCCAAGAAAACACCCTGTGGATTAACGTCCGCTAAAAACCCCTCTGGGATTTTTAAACCAACGTCAAAATGTATTTAGTTTTTCTTTCTTGGCAATTCGTCACAATGGGCACTATAAGTTTTTGAATATTTGCCGCGCACTAGCGACGCCACTAGTAGCGACTATGTAGATTATCGTAGTGCGGAGTCTGGCCGCCGTGCAAGCGCCATCTGGCAGCGAGCAGCGGCGGCTAGGCTCGCAGTTCAGTTCGGGTTCGGCCGCACCCCAGCGAGAAAGTCGCTCTCGAAAAGCCCGCGGGAATCCTGTATTCGCGATAATTCAGGTTCTTTCAGGACCTACATTCTTTATCCGTATTTGTTTCCACTGTGAGTTTTGAAATATATATATATATAAATCTGACCTAGTGTTTGGGCGATTACACACGAAGACATGGCGAAAAATCATTTTGCCCTTTCTTGAGGCCCTGTTGCCCTCGTGGTGGTTTACGACCGGACGATTAAGATCCGACTTGTAACGTGAACGATCTAATTTTTGATGAATAATTGAGTTCCCATTAGAGGATAACAGTTCTGACATGCCGTTGGGCGCTCCCGCCGTAAGTTTATTTTTGGTTTTCTCGAAAATAAATAACCCCTCCCGGGCCCTCGATCGTATCGAGGATAACCGGGTTTTCTCCAAAACAAATAATCTCTTCCGGGTCCTCGATCATATCGAGGATAACCGCGTTTTCCTCCAAAACTAAAACTCGCAAAAATAAATAATTTCTTCCGGGTCCTCGATCGTTCCGAGGATAACCGGGTTTTCTCAAAAATAAATAAATCTCTTTCGGATCCTCGATCATATTAAGGATAACTGGGTTTTCCTAAAAAAATAGTACTCGCGATAATAAATAATCTCTTCCGGGCCCCCGATCATATCGAGGATAACCAGATTTTCCTCAAAAAACTAACCGTGCGAAAATAAATAACCCCTTCCGGGTCCTCGATCGTATCGAGCATAACCGGGTTTTCTCGAAAATAAATAATCTCTTCAGGGTCTTCGATCCTATCGAGGATAACCGGGGTTTCCTCAAAAAACTAAACTCGCGCAAATAAATAACCCTTTCCGGATCCGCGATCGTACCGAGGACAACCGGGTTTTCCTAAAAATACATAATCTCTTCCGGGTCCTCGATCGTACCGAGGATAACCGGGTTTTCTGAAAAATAAATAAATCTCTTTCGGGTCCTCGATCATATCGAGGATAACCGGGTTTTCCTGAAAAAATAGTACTCGCGATAATAAATAATCTCTTCCGGGTCCTCGATCATATCGAGGATAACCAGATTTTCCTCAAAAAACTAACCGCGCGAAAATAAATAACCCCTTCCGGCTCCTCGATCGTATCGAGCATAACCGGGTTTTCTCGAAAATAATCTCTTCAGGGTGTTCGATCCTATCGAGGATAACCGGGATTTCCTCAAAAAACTAAACTTGCGCAAATAAATAACACTTTACGGATCCGCGATCGTACCGAGGACAACCGGGTTTTCTTAAAAATACATAATCTCTTCCGGGTCCTCGATCATATCCAGGATAACCGAGTTTTTCCTAAAAAAAATGAACGTGCGCGAAGAAATAACACCTACCGGGTCCTCGATCGTACACAGGATAACCAGGTTTTCTTGAAAATAAATAATTTCCCCCGGGTCCTCGATCATATCGAGGATATTCGGGTTTCCTTAAAAAATAAATTCAAAAATATTATATAAGTGAGTTACATGACTCCGGGCAATAGGTGAAGTAGGATTTACGTTTTTTCCATGGATAGAAAAATCTAAAAGGAATAGGCTAAGTTAGCACAAGCACTGTGCCGAACGTAATGACCGGGCGGTGGCCGAGCAACATGCCCACCCAGAGAAATACGTTCCCTTACCTCAGACCATCAAACGGAAAAGGCTACAAAGTCGGCCACGAAGGGCTCAACGGCTGGTTGAGCACGAGCACGAGAATCTTGAACACTTACGGGTTTTTCCCGTAGTGGAAGACACTCCCCAGTCCAGAAGGTTAACGATCTCCCCCAAGCCCCTCAACACGAGCCCGGGATTGCCGATCTGGCTCCAGGAACGCCGTTTCCCCAATAGGAGGAAATCCAACTCCCACAAGAAGACGTGCAACCTACGACAGGAAGTACCAGCCCCTACATCCCAGAGGAAGATTATTTGATACTCCAAGCTTCTCCCATTCCACCCTCTCCAGTGAAGGTGACCAACGAGGTTACTCAGAAACCAAGGACCAAAGCTGCCCAAAAAGAGTACCCGTTACCAGAGCCGGTCGCCAGGGACACTAGTGGAAAAGTTGCGAAATCTCGAGGTCTGAGGGATCTCCGGGTTACCCTCACGCGACAAACCCCGATAAAACGTCGGCTCACAGAGGAGTGGGAGGATTCCCATGAAAGTCGGTATCAAGTGGATTTCTCCAGGCTTAAAAGGCCCCTACCACACAGTCGACGTTCTCCGGAGAAGAAAAGAAAGGTGAGAGATCTTCCTCCACCCCAACGAATTCCAGAGAAACCAAGGAGATCCTCTCCCCCACCACGTGGGTCTCCAAGGAAGCAGGAAACCTTGCTACGAGCCTTCGGCCACGGTCCCCAGAAACCATAGACGGCTAGTGGAAGTACCACGGACGTGACGGTTTGCCGTAGTGCCTACCGAATACCGAAAAAACTAAAATCGATTGTGATCAAACCGCCCTCCAAGAACGTCCCCAGGAATTTGTCCCATTGAGAATGCCAACATAGCTATGTAAGTTTGCCTTCTATAAAAAAAAGAATGGATGGCAATACAAATAGTATACAGTTCAATTATAAAAAGAACATTTATTGTAGTAACAAACTAACATCAAGGGTTGACGTTAAACATTACCCCAGAGGTAATAAAGTTCACTCACAAAAAGTAAAGCTTAGATTATATAGTTGATTGTTATGCACATTCGCGAAACTTACTAACGAACATGATAATTTTTTTGATAGTGTTTTTTCCCAGTTTTCTAAAATATTCAGCCAAGCATTCCTTATCTCACGCTGATCTCTACTTTCGCTTATACCTGTAAGGCTAATAGTTTTGAAACATTGACATTTTACTAAAGGATGATACAAGGGTTCTGTATTATAAATATCCTCATGACAGTAGATGCAATAATCATCTACATTAAATCTAGTGGACTCTCTGCAATTCCTCCATATATAATATTTTATCATAAGCTCTTATCCATGCCGATTTATTTTTTTGTAGAGGAAAGAGTATGAAAAACCTAATGGTCCTCTATCCCGATCTTTCATACATATTTCTAACCTGTGGGGCACAGTTATATTTCTCTAGGGTTGATAAATCAACATTCAATCTATCCAGTTCTCTCAGTTCTAAATATAATTTTTTCGGGCAAAGATCATCAGACACATTTAGTATTTTTTCTATTCAATTGAATGGATACATTAAAACACTGAATACAAGATTATCGAAAAGTCGAACAATATGATTGCATGAGTGAAGTCACTGCTAAATAAAAAAAAACTAAACTAAAAAAGCTGCTAAATCACTGCTAAATTCGAACCACGGTATTTCGGTTAAAAAACAGTTGGAAAGCTTATGAAATTCCACGTCTAGTGGTATCCAACAAATATTTTTTTGACCTTCTGAAAATAATACAGCACGTGAGAAGTTTAAAAACAAAATTCAAGATTTTCTCAAATTTTTTACCTCAACTTGAACTTTTAGCACGACCTGGGGAAATTTTTTCAAAAATCTCACAATTATTCGACATCGAGTCTGAAATCTTATCTTCAATTTGAGCGAAAAAAACTTCAAAAATCTTTATGGGTAACCGAGATATGATTACAAATGTTTAATCATATCTGAGCTCAATTGTAATTAATTGTGTCAATTGTGAGTAATTGAGTTCAGATACGATTAAACATTTTTAATCATATCTCGGGTACCCATTAAGATTTTTCAAGTTTTCTCCAATCAAATTGAAGATAAGATTTCAGACTCAATGTCGTATAATTTTAATGTTTCTAAACAATTTTTCCTAGGTCGTGCTGAAAGTTGAAGTGGAGGTAGAAACTTTGAGAAAATCTTGAATTTTGTTTTTAAACTTTTCACGTGCTGTATTATTTTCAGAAGTAGTTCTTATTATTCTATTCTTCTCATATATATATATATATATTTTTTTTTTTTTGTTCGAAAATCATAATTGAAATTAATTTTTTGAAAAAACAACTGTATTAAAAAAAATTCTATTTCAAAAAATAGTTTTTTGTAAACTCTTTGAAATGACACAGGATAAAAAGTGGGCCGGAAATTTTTTCTTAGTCAAATTTAAACTTTTGCGCTCTTGAGTGCGTAAAAATCTAAATTTGGCCAAGAAAAAAATTGCGGCCAACTTTTTATACTGCGTGATTTCAATGAGTATAAAGAAGCTATTTATTAATATAGAAAAAAAAATTTTCATAAAATGCTGATAAATTACAAAAATAGTCTTCAAATCCACCAGATTCTGTTATAACAATTTTGGTAATCTTTTGAAATCTTTCAAAATCCTTTTTAATATCCTCTTCAGATTTATTTTTTATAACAAAAAATCAGTTTAAATTTTTTCATGAATTTTAGGAAAAGTTTTTTATTACCTTGAAACCTTACGAAATTCCTGATAAGATTTCACATTTTTACTTCCAAATTTTCAAAAATGAAACCTAAATATTGAAAATGTAATAATACATTTTGATCAAGTTTATGAAAAACATATTTTTCATAATAAAGTGATTGTAACAAAATTATCAGCCTTCTCACAAATTGGACCTTTTATATTTTTCAAGGGAATATGATATTTGAATTTTGTAATTCAAAGTTCTGAAGACCTTTGTTCGATTGATTATTATTATTGAATTATGAATATATTATTTGTATAACATAAATTATATTTCAACCAAAAAATATTTTAATGTTAAATTAGAAAAAAAAAACATTTCAATTCATGCCAAAGAAGACAACTTTTTAACCAAATAGCTGATTCCTCAACCAAGAAAAATTTATTTTTACCAGTTATTTTAGAAATCTTTTGAAATGTTTGAAAGCCTTTTCAAAAATATTCTCTCACAATTAATTAAAAAAAAATTAGTTCAAATTATCCCATGAATTTTAGGAAATATCTGTTATTATCTTGATACCCTTTAAACTGCTAAAGAAGTCTTAAAACCTTTTTTACAAATATTCAAAAATGTAAATTTTTTTCAACTTTTTCGAAACATTCTCAATTTTTATGTTAATTTTGAATCTTTTTAAAACTTGTAAATATCTCTTAAACTTACTCGAATTTTTTTCATAAAACTTTGTAATCTTGCTAATTGAACATTTTTGCTTTAAAAACGTCCAAATTCTTCTTCGAAATTTTAGCAAAAAATTTAAAATGTTTTCGAAATGTTTGTCACTTTTCTCTTTAAATTTATTTTTCAAAATAAAAAATCAGTTGACATTTTTCGAGAAATTTGAAGACAATTTTTTATTATCGTGAAACCTTTCAAATTTTTTAAGAAGCTTCAAAATTTTCATTTTTAAATATTATAAAGTGTACGTTTTTTCTAACTTTTTTGAAATTTTTTAAAGTTTCAAATTAATTTAAAATCTTTTCAAAGCTTCTAAATGTCTCTTGAATTTGATTGAATTCTTTATTAAAATTTGTAATCTTGCTCATTAAAAAACTTGGCTTTAAAATCGTCCATATCCTTTATAGAAATTTTAGAAAATAATTTAAAATGATATGAAATATTTGTTAGCTTTCTGTTGAAATTTATTTTTTAATGTTAAAAAGTAGTTTAAATTTCCCCTGGAATTTTAAGAAATTTGTTTCATTATCTTGAAACCTTTTAAAATTTTTAAAAAGCTTATTTATTTTCGAAATCTTCAAAAATCCGTAAATTAAATTTTGTACATTAAAGGGCTGAACAACTTTGTTCAATTGATTATTATTATTGAACATATTATTTAGATAAAATTGTTCTCATAAACGTGAAGTTTGCAGACTTTTTATTGAAACGGAGAAAAGGAACGACAGCTTCATCCAATCATGAACACGGTTTTCCCGACAAGAATAATTTCGAAATTCCCATAGTTTCGAGATATTAATCGAAAATGGCCTCATGAACTTTTAATAATTGGATTGAATATTTAAAATATTTATTTTTTATGGATTCTCCAAGCTTGAGAATTAGAGAACTAATAATCCTTGTCCTTTTTAATTAAAAATAACCAGGATACAGTCTCCGTACAACTTTTCAAATTTGAACTTTGTATTTAACATTTTTGATTTAATTGTCAAATCACATGCGACCTTTCTTCGAAGTGGTATTTCTAGGTATGACGTACAATAATTGCTGCCACATCCAACATAATTTTGTGTTACTAAAAATAATTTTATTTAAACCCATGTTTCATAATATGTCAAGAAATTTCTGCCCAAGGATTTTCTGTTCTATGACGTACTATGTATGTTCAACACCATGTGTACGATTACACATCATGAGAAAAACTACGTCATATAATAAACTATATCATCATATGCTCACATTTTAAGAAAAGACTCCATCAAAACCAATTTTTGTTGATCTAACGTTATCTCTGGCGAGGCTTCAATTTGAAGTTCTTTTCATTAATATCATATGTAATAATTCAGAGTATATAATAATTCAAAAATAGATTCGTGAATTCGATTACGTCATCCAACAATTAAGTAAATTTATTCTTCTTTTTTTTCTTCAATTTTTTTATTAATTTTGCAGGCCGCTTCATACCCTCGACCAATGGTGTTTTTGCCACATTTCCCTTTTATTGTCAAATTTATCTTGCACTTTAATTTTCTGTAAACAATTACATAAGAAAATTAAATTTAGAGGAAGTTTATAACGAAGCAAATAATTATTTATGATTCAGTATTAATTCTGCTACCTTGATATTATTTTTTTTTTTTACCTCAAGTCAGGCCTGCGATTGTCAATCATAACTGGGTAGGCCCTGAGTTATTCTCTTTAGGAGGGGGTTCTTATAGAAATATCGCATATATATATATAAAAGTTTGTCATAAGGACAACCGCAGGATTTCGCCGGGAGCAGGTGCTAATCTTAAAAATTGCAGCTTTTCGAGAATTTTCATAGGTTGAAAAAGAATAAGAAAATTTTCTGCAGATTCATGGGGAAATTACAATGGTTTTGTAAAAATATTTTCCAAATTGTCGAAATGTAATCTACAAAATTTAAAGACAATTACTTCCAATTTGCAAGAAACATTTAAATTATGTAGAAAGATATTTAGAAGTTCTGAAAATATTTGTTGAATAAGTTAATTTTTGAAAAGGTTTCCAAGGATCTAGACTGAAATATAGATTTTGTTGAATGTGAAATAAATTTTTTAAGTATTTAAAAATGTTTCAAAACAATATAAGAATGTCGTAAAGATTCTTTGGGAAATTTCAAATAATTTTTCATTTTGGAAAGTCATGCTTCCATAAATATTTGTAGAGATTTCTGAAATTTTAAAAAATAACGCGAATTTCACAAAACAAAATTGAAGTCTTTCTGAGAGACATCCAGGATTGCAGGAGTGTTAGAAGAAATTTTTTGTTACAAATTTTTTTATATTGAAAATACTTTTAATCGGGTTGATATTTACAATTGGGTTTTGATTTTCTGAAGACCCGCTTCGTAAATGCATCTTCAAGACCATTGTCATAGAAAGGGTACTTTTTTTGCTTTCACTTGTCCCGCTGTGTTGTTCACGCGCCCAAACTGATGAAAGTCAGAAATATTCAAAATTATATCACCTGAGTAAGAATGATTTTATTATCAATTTAATTATTGCACTGAAATCTCATGGCAAAATTCCACATTTGGAGCCATTAAACGGCTTCCTATTTGCATTCGTTCGGAAGATAAACTTTTTGTAAATAAATCACCGTATAAAGTAAACTATTGCATATTTCACTATTTTGAAAAACGTGTTGCATTCAGAAATGTTCTAAGAATATCTGTGAATTTTTTCAGATTTTTTATAACGTTGCCCTCCTTCTGGGAACAGGTCAAAGTGGACCCTTGAAAAGGGAGGCCGAAAAAACCTGTGTTTTTGGACGTTTTGCCCTCGAACTATTGCAAACAATTTTCTAGGACAAAAGTAAACTTATCGCTGCATTCGGAAGACTTTAAGCTTTCAGATGCTTTTTATTAGATATTTCAGAGATTTTTTTTGTGAGATTTAAAATCATTTTGAGAAATATTAGCAAAGTTTTTAATGTGACACCATCTCATGAATTTTTAGACTTTTTTCTAGCTTTAATATTAATACTATTTTTAGAATTGATTTGAAATTGGACCGTTTTATAAAATTGGGGAAAGATCCATTTCAAAAATTAATACAGTCTAATGTTGTAGTAGATTAATTTTCTATAAAAAAAATGAATTGTGAATAAAATACATACATTTTTCACCAAATGGTTGATTTTTTGACAAATTTCATACATTTTTTACCAAATAGTTGAATTGTGAGACTAAAAAAGATCACTTAATAAACTTAAATGGAATATTTAAATTTTCCTTCGAAAAAAAACTTTCATTTTTTAATAAAAACGCATTTTCTACAAAACAGTTAAATTTTTGACCAAATAGTTGTTTTCTACCAATTTGTCAAAATTCCAAGTCAAAACGAGGAGTTCTCTACAAAACATTTGAATTTTGAATGAAAAAGTTTTTTTCTATTTAAATAATTGCATTTTCAACTAAAGATTTGAATTTTCAGTTTAAAAAAATTAACTTCAAGCCGAAAAAAGACATTTTCAACAAAAGAGATGAATTTTCAATTAAATTTACAAAGTTTGAAAAAAAAAGAATTTTTAAAAGAGCAGCTCAACTTTTAGTCAAGGTGTTTAATTTTCAAGATGAATAGACGAATTTTTAACCAAGAAGGTCAATTTTCAACCAGAAAGTACGAATTTTCAACAAAATAAAAAAATTCTTTACCAAATGGTTGAATTTTTTTCCAAAAATATTAATTTTCTACCAAAAAACGACCATTTTTTTGAACGAAGTACATACATTTTCAACTACATAGTTCAAACTATTGATGTGATGTTATTAAAAATTTTATTTTAATAATTTTTAGATTTGTTTTTGTTTTTTAAAATTTTTAGCTAAATGGTTGAATTTTTGAACTGAAAAAGATTCATTTTTAAAAAGAATTAATTAAATTTTTTTTGTTTCTTGAAATTTTTAACTAAATTGTTAAATCCTTGAACTCAAAATTTTTTTTAACGAAAATTGAGTAGTTAAACTTTCATTCAGGATTATTAATTTTTAATTATTAATTGAAACTGAAAATTCAACAATTCAGTTGAAAATTCGTTTTTTTTATGAATACAGCAGTTTTGGAAATTTAGTTGAAATTTTTTTTTTTTTCAATATCAAATATTGTATTTTCTTTTAGAATTTGTCTTTTTTTGTTGAATTCAAATGTTTTGGATTTTAAATAAAAATAATTTCTTGTTGAAAAGTTCATTTTAAGGCGTTTCAAGTTAATGGGTTACTAAAACATTTGAATTGTTTAGCTTGAAAGCTAAATTATTTTTAAATATCATCCCTTTTGGTTGGAAAATATATCTACGTGTTTTCTTGGAACTTCGTCTTTCATGTTGAATTCTATAGTTTTGGAATTTTAACTAAATTCTTTTTTTTTTTGTTGAAATATCAAATATTGTACTTTTGTTGAAAATTAATCTTTTTTAGTAGAAAATTCAACTACTTGCTTGAAAGTTAAACTTTTTTGTTAAAAATGAATTTTCTTTGTCGAAGATAAATTTTTGAAACTGAGCATTCAACAATTCAGTTGAAAATTCGTCTTTTTTGGATGAATACAACAGTTTTAGAATTTTAGTTGAAATATATATATATATATTTTTTTAAATATCACATACTGTATTTTCTTTTAAAATTTGTCTTTTTCGGTTGAATTCAAATGTTTTGGATGTGAAATGAAAATAATTTCTTGTTGAAATTTCATCTTAAGGCGTTTCACATAAATGGGTTACTAAAACATTCGAATTGTTTAGCTTGAAAACTAAATTATTTTCAAATATCATCTCTTTTGGTAGAAAATTTTTGTTGTTGAAAATTCGACCATTTTGTTCAAAACTAGTTATTTAAACTGAAAATTACACTATTGGTTAAAAAATATACGTTTTTTCTTGAAAATCAGTATTTTATGTTGAATGCTACAGTTTTAGAATTTTAACTAAATTCTTTTTTTTTTTTTTTAAATATCAAATATTGTATTTTTCTTGAAAATTAATATTTTTCAGTAGAAAATTCAACTACTTGTTTAAAAGTTGAACTTTTTTCTTAAAAATGAATTTTCTTTGTTGAAGATTAGTTTTTGAAACTGAAAATTCCACAATTCAGTTGAAAATTCGTCTTTTTTGGATGAATACAACAGTTTTGGAATGTTAGTTAAAATTTTTTTTTTCCATATCAAATATTGTATTTTCTTTCAGAATTTGTCTTTTTAGGTAGAACATTTAGGTTTTTGTTTAAAAGTTCAACTACTTCGTTAAAAATTAATTTTCTCGGTTGAACATTAATTTCTGAAACTGAAAATTCCACACTTTAGTTCAAAATTCGTCTTTTTTGGTTAAATTCAAATGTTTTGGATGTTAAATAAAAATAATTTTGGGTTGAAAGTTCATCCTAAGGCGCATAAAAATTCTAAGAAAAAATTTTCCAGTTCACTTTTGGACAACCCTAGTGGCCAATCATTGTCATCGTGATTAAAGTGGAAACATAATGATTGGCCACAATATTTGAAAAGCAAATGACTAATATTTTCGGAAAAATTCAATCAATATTGTTTAAGCTTTGTATAGACTATGTATATAATTTTTGTGACATTTTTTTATGAATAATAAATGGAAATCATGTCGCAATCAATTTTTGGCTCCAGCCAATCATTCAAAAATTTAGATGCTAATTACTGTGCTTACAAAACCACTAATTTGTAGAACCTGATGTTGCTAATGACTATTTCAGCGCATTTCGATTGCCAATCATACAATAATTGGCCTATTCTAATCACTATTCCGGCATGGCCAATCATTGCCTATTTTGACATTATTGTTAATTTATTTAAATATAAACTATTTGTTTATTTTTGAACTTCGTTCGACGACTATAGTATTTTTCAAAAATTGTTAAGCTAGAAAAATTTCTTCAGTAGCCAATCTGTTTTTTCTGCAAATTCAACGCCCACGCGTAAATGATAAATAAAAATGAATGAATAAAAATAAAAAAAAAATCGGTACTAGTTATCAAAAAGGAAATTTGTTTTTCTGCTTGACATTAAAGAGAAGAATTATTTCTCGAAAGGATGCTAGATGGGCTGATTAAATTATCGATCCTCGCCAGGAATGAGTGCTCATTTATTTTTAGGTAACACGAGGTATCTCCTGTGCGAAATTTATTCTTTTATGAATTTAATATTTATAAATTTATTTTATATGAATTATTATTTTTTCATGCACAAAGAAAAAAGATTAATATTCAACCAGAAATAGTGGCATTGTTAAATAACTAGTTGAACTTTTAAGTCATGAAGACGAATTTTTTAGATTCAATTTGAATTTTCAACCAAAAAAGTGGAATTTTCAACCAAAAAGTTAACTTTTAACGAAGAAAGATGACTCTTGTACCAAACATGATGATTTTCCAACGAAAAATAATATATTTAATATTTTAATCACTGATTTGAGTTTAAATCGAAAACAGTCAAGATCAACCTGAAAGAATAATTTTCAACTGAATTGTGGAATTTTCAGTTTCAAAAATTAATTTTCAACTGAGAAAATTAATTTTAAACACAGATATTCAACTTTCAAACAAGTCGTTGATCTTTCCAGTAAAAAATATTAATTCTCAACAAAAATACAATGTTTCATATTTCAACAAAAAAAATTAATTTAGTTAAAATTCCAAAACTGTTGAATTCAACATAAATGACGAATTTTCAGGAAAACACGTAGATATATTTTCCAAGCAATAGTGTAATTTTTAGTTCAAATAACTAATTTTGAACGAAATGGTAGCTTTCAACCAAAAAAATTTTCTACCAAAAGAGATGATATTTAAAAATAATTTAGTTGTCAAGCTAAACAATTCGAATTTTTTAGTATCCCATCAATTTGAAACACCTTAAGATGAATTTTCAACAAAGATTATTTTTATTTCAAATTAAAAACATTTGAATTTAACCAAAAACGACAAATTCCAAAAGAAAATACAATATTTGATATTTGAAAAAAAAATATTTTAACTAAAATTCCAAAACTGTTGTATTCATCCAAAAAAAGACGAATTTTCAACTGAATTGTGGAATTTTCAGTTTCAAAAATTAATGTTTAACCAAGAAAATTAATTTTTAACAATGATGTTCAACTTTCAAACAAGTAGTTGAATTTTCCACTAGAAAATATTAATTCTCAACAAAAGTGCAATATTTGATATTTCAACAAAAAAAAAAAGAATTTAGTTAAAATTCCAAAAATGTTGAATTCAACATAAAAGAAGAATTTTCAAGAAACACGTATATTTTTGAATCAATAGTGTAATTTTCAGTTTGAATAACTAATTTTCAACAAAATGGTCGAATTTACAAAAAAACAAAAATTTGTACCAAAAGAGATGATATTTACAAATAATTTAGTTGTTAAGCTAAACAATTCGAATTTTTCAGTAACCCATCAATTTGAAACACCTCAAGATGAACTTTCAACAAGAAATTATTTTTATTTAAAATCCAAAACATTTGAATTCAATCAAAAAAGAAGAATTTTGAACTGAAGTGTGGAATTCTCTTTTTCAGAAATTTATGTTTAACCGAAAAAATTAATTTTTAATAAAGTAGTTGAACTTTAAAACCACGAGCTACATTTTTGACCTAAAAAGACGAATTCTAAAAGAAAATACAATATTTGATATTTCAAAAAAAAAAAAATTTATCTAAAATGACAAAACTGTTGTAATCATCAAAAAAATACGAACTTTCAAGAAAATGCATAGACTTTCTACCAAATAGTGTAATTTTAGGCTTAAAAAATTAATTTTCAAACAAAACAAAAAAAAAAGAATTTTCAACAATATATTTAAGTTTTCAACTAAAGAGACGAATTTTCAACAAAATAGTCGAATTCAGCAATTTCCTCTTAGAATAGGGATAGAAAGTCGCGATTTTCAAAAAATTCTCACTTTTTGGCCAATTTTCAATTATCGTAAAGTCATAGTGAATTAGTAGTAACAAAAATAATAGTTTAAACAATTTATTATTAATGTTAATAATATTCTCTTTGAATTATGCTGAAAATTGTGGGGTTTTCTGAAATTTTCAACTTTTTGTTCACTTTTCATTTGGAGTGAGTTAAAATTTAATTTAATTTAGCAAAAATAATTATTCAAACAAATTATTGTTTATAGCTATCTTCTCCTATATTAATGCTAGATACTTGCGGATTTTTCTGAAATTTTTAACTTTTTGTTCATTTTTAAATTATATTGAAGTGATATTTAATTCCAATTAACAAAAATAATTGTTTAAACAATTTATCATCACTGTTAATAATATTATTTTTGCTTAATGGTAGAAAGTTGCGGTTTTCTCTGACATTCTCAACTAGTTGTCTTTTTTTCACTTGGAGTGACTTAATAATTAATTGAATTCAGCATGAATAACTGTTTAAACAAATTATTATTGGTTTCAACTATCTTCATCTACATATTTTAATTTCAAATAGTTGCGTTTATTTTTTTATTTTTAACATTGCTTTACGATTTTAGTTATGAACGAATTATGAATAAGCATTAGCAAGAAATAATATTTAAATAAAATTAATTATAATTTAATTTAATTAAATTTGATATAATATTTGATATTTAAAAAAAAAAATGTTAACTAAAATTCCAAAACTGTTGTATTCATCCAAAAAGGACGAATTTTCAACTGAATTGTGGAATTTTCAGTTCCAAAAATTAATTTTCAACCAAGGAAACTAATTTTAATCAAAGATATTCAACTTTCAAACAAATATTTAAATTTTCTTGTAAAAAAATTAATTATGAACAAAAATACAATATTTTATATTTCTACAAAAAAAGAATTTAGTTAAAATTACAAAGCTGTCGAATTCAACATAAAAGACAAATTTTCAAGAATACACGTAGATTTTTTAACAAATATTGTAATTTTCAGTTCAAAAAATTAATTTTGCACAAAATAGTCAAATTTTCGATCAAAATAGATTTTCTACCAAAATAGATGATATTTGAAAATAGTTTAGTTTGAAAGCTAAAAAAATCGAATTTTTTATTAACCCATGAATTTGAAACGCATTAAGATGAACTTTCAGCAAGAAATTCTTTTTATTTAAAATCCAAAACATTTGGATTCAACCAAAAAATACGAATTTTGAACTAAATTGTGGAATTTTCAGTTTCAGAAATTAATTCTCAACCGAGAAAATTAATTTTAATCAAAGTAGTTGAACTTTTCGACAAAAAGCTAAATTTTTGACCTAAAAAGACGAATTCTCAAAGAAAATACAATATTTGATATTTAAAAAAAAAAATCATTTTAACTAAAATTCCAAAACTGTTGTATTCATCCAAAAAATACGAATTTTCAACTGAATTGTGGAATTTTCAGTTCCAAAAATTAATTTTCAACGAAGAAGAGTAATTTTAATCAAAGAAGTTCAACTTTCAAACAAATATTCGAATTTTGTAGTAAAAAAGATTAATTCTCCACAAAAATACAATATTTAATATTTCAATAAAAAAAGAATTGAGTTAAAATTCCAAAACTGTTAAATTCAACATAAAGGACGAATTTTCCAAAAAATATGTAGATTTTTTAACAAATAGTGTAATTTTCAGTTCAAAAAATTTAATTTTGAACAAAATAATCGAACCAAATAGATGATATTTAAAAATAGTTTAGTTTTCAAGCTGAAAAAATCGAATATTTTAGTAATCCATTAATTTAAAACACCTTAAGATGAACTTTCAGCACGAAATTATTTTTATTTAAAATCCAAAACATTTGAATTCGACCAAAAAATACGAATTTTGAACTAAATTGTGGAATTTTCAGTTTCAAAAATTAATGTTCAACCGAGAAAATTAATTTTTATCAAAGTAGTTGACCTTTTAAACAAAAAGCTAAATTTTCGACCTAAAAAGACGAATTCTCGAAGAAAATGCAATATTTGATATTTCAAAAAAAAAATTTTAACTAAAATTCCAAAACTGTTGTATTCATAAAAAAAATGAATTTAAAAAAAATACATAGGCTTTTTACCAAATAGTGTAATGTTCAGTTGAGAAAATTAATTTTCAACGAAACAAAAAAAATCACAAAATATTTAAGTTTTCGACTAAAGAGACGAATTTGCAAATAAAAAAAGATGTTTCACCAGAAGAGATGATATTGCAACAAAATATTTTATTTTTAGAGGTAAATAGTCAAATTTTTCACAAACTTTTTGATATTGAACGCCTTAAGAGGAAATTTTCAACAAAAATTTTAATTTTGAACCAAGAAAAATGAATTTTCAACCAATTATTTGAAAAATCAAGCAAAAGAAATGAATTTTCCAACAAAATAGTTGAATTTTCACAAAATAGTTAAATTTTCAAGCCAAAAAGGTGATTTTTCGAAAAGAAAGTTAGAAATTCAATAAAAAATGTTACTTTTTATATGAAAAGTTCATTTTTAATCAAGAAAGACGACTCTTCTACAAATGAGAAAATTTTAAATACAACAGAACGAATTTTCTATCCATAACAGATGAATTTTTGAAAAAAATTAATTTTTAGATAGAATGTTTAAATTTTCAACAAAATAATTAAATTTTCAACCAGAAAAGGGAAATTTGCAATTAAAAATTTAATAGTAGACTTTCCAACCAAAAATAATTAATTTCCCTGTTGGAACATTTTTTACAAAAACAAAACTAAACCCATTTTCAAAGAAAACTACAAATGCTTACATTTTTGAAACTAAAGATACTTAAAAAAACTATAACAAGCTTTCTTTGGATAATAAAAGGAAAAAAAGTATCCTAATTTCTAAAAATCTTCAAATTATTTTTGATCTTCATTTTACACTTTCTAATATTTGTTTCCATAATCGTTCAAACTTAACGGAATTTGGCTTAAAACTGTTTAATTTTTTAGGCTTTCAATTTCAAATTAAATAATATTTAAGAAGAGACATTTAAATTCAAACCCGTTGAAATGTTGACCAATTCAAAATGAGGAGATTTAAAAACTACAGTTTTCACATTCAAGCTTCAAAACAATTTTCAAAATTAAGTGAACAAAATTGCACAATTTAAATATAACAATAATATAAATTGAATATTTCAAATTCGAAACATAAGAAAAAAATTGAATTAAAAAATTCCCCTTTTTAATCTGAAGTCAAATTTGAAAAATACCAAAGCTTTACAATTACTTTTGATAACATAACTGAAATTGCTGCTTTATCTATGATTCATTAGAACAGCAAAAGTTCTTGTTAAAAGTGTAATATGTTTTCTTTAATTTACAATTTTTACAATAAACTACCAGTATTTAGATTATATTTTCAATACAGTCTCCTAATATTTCAACTTTTGTAAAATCTTTTATTTTTTTGTGAAGATTTGTAATTTTTCAAATTAATTTACGTAAAATTAAACGTATTTTAATGAAATTAAATGAAAAATTGAAAAAATTGAAAATCTTGTACTTTTCTGTATTGCCTTATTGATTTTTACATTAATGTTAAAAAAAATTAAAAGTTATACAAATGTTTTAATTGTAGAAATTTATACTTTTTTGTTAAGTTTTTTACTTTTCTACAACAAAATATAAGAGCAAATTAGCTATTTGTATTTCATTGCTTTTTTTAATAAACCAGTTTGAATATAAATGAATTATAAACATTTATAATTAAATTATAAAACCAAACATATCATAATTTTGATGTTATTCACAGAAATTTTTATTTTTACTATTCTAATATTTCAAATATGAAAACTGTACAACAATTAGTGAAATTATGAAATTCATGAAAAATCTTTAAGAAATACTTTTCTCATTTTTTTGCATAGATCCGCATGGATGAATAAATGAAAAGATTATATGAATTATTAAATTTTTAATTATTTAGACAAACATTCTTATTTAAATCGTCTTTTTATTGTTTAAACAATTTTTTTTGGTTGATATCCAGCTTTTCAACGGAAAAGGCGAAAAAATCGTATTTTCTTGCTAGTTTTTTAAACAAGTTTAAAAAAAAAAACCTAATCTTACTTGTTCCAAATTACTTCTTATTGTTCAAATAATTTTTAATTGTTTTAACACTTCATGATTTTATAATATAGCGAATTAGTTGTATTTTTTTCGTTATTTGGCCTAATATATGAATGTCTGATAATAAAATTATTATTATCTTAAAAGTAAACATTTTTTCATTCTAGTTGTCTATTCATTCTTTCAACAATTTATAATTGTTTCAAAGAAACTTTTGAATTAAAAAAGCTTAAAAAAACGTTTTTGCTCTTTTTTTTAAATAACATCCATTACTTTCACCTAATTTTTATATTTTCTAACCTACAACTAATTGTTGTAAATATTTTTATTTTTTTATAACAATTTTTATCTCATAATATCGCAAATGAATGATATTTATGGAATGCAATGGGCTAATAATTAAGTGAAAACACCTATTTTTAACATTCTTAGATCAATGTTTTAATAAATAAGAGTAATTAAAAATAACGAATGTGTTTAGAAATAGGTGTTACTATTTATTAATTAGGCCATAGTATTCAGAAAATATAATTAATTTACGATATTATGTTTTAAAAATTATTTTAAACAATTAAAAATTATTTCAATAATTAGCAGTTTATTACAAAATCTAAGAACTAGGAAAAAGTAGTGAAAGTTATCGAAAAAATAACAAAAAACATTACTCTTGCCTTTTTCTGTCAAAAGTTGCATTTCAACAATTCTAAATTGTTGAAACAATGAACAGATAAATTAAAAAATAATTATTTTTCATATTCATTGATTAGGCCAACGCATTAAGAAAATACCATTAATTTGCGATATTGTAAGATAATAAATTGTCAAAACAAATTAAAATTGTTTAAATAATAAGATATAACTTGAAAAAGGTCAGATTTAGGCTAAGCTTTTGAAACTTGTTACAAAACTAGCAAAAGATTTTATAGCTTTTTACGTTGAAAAGTTGAAATGAAAAAAAAAATTGTTTGCATATTAAATAAACAATCGAAATAAAAATTTACAGTCCCTAAGTTTATTAAATTATTTTGTGCATGCATTTTTTTCTATTGAATGTTTTCTGGAGAGATATTTTTTACTTTATTAAATTATTATTATAAAAGTATTAAAAAATTATTAAAAATTTTAACTTCTAGCTTTTCACTGATGAAAAAATATTAACTTATATTTTGCAGTGATTGGAAAATATTAACATGTACAATGGAAAGACATAAAGTATTGAATTTTATGGGACGACTGAAAAATCCCGATGAATAAAATTCCCAACACTGTCAAATTGCCGAATTAAAAAATTCTCGAATAATAAAATTCACGAAATAATAAAATTACCTATAAAAAATTACCGAATTATAAAATTTCCAAATTTTAACAATTAAATATGTTTTCGCGTAATGAATATTATTCATTTATTAAAAATAAAATAATCAAATATTTTGATAAAAGAAATTTTTTCATGTTTTGAGTTTTCCAAAATTCTTTGCAAAATTTAAAATATCAATAATTGTATAAAAATTGTACCATAAATAAATTCACAAGTACTTGGGATTTGGAAGAAAAAAGGAATTTCTCCCTAAATTTTCTGCGAACATAATAACATTTTCCAAAAAAACTTTGCAAGATTCAATTCGAATTTGCCTTTTAATTCTTTTTTAATGTTATTCTTTGGCCATTAAAAAATATTAAATTGCATTCAATTCAATATTTTATGTCCTTTATGCATGAAATATTTTCCAATAGTAACTTTTTTTTTTATTAACAATAGTTCGTTAATTTAAAGAATATTCATGTAAAAAATATTCCAAAGAAAATAACAGAAATTATTTCTGTATAAAATATTCCAATAATAAACCAATACTATGATTGGAATATTATTGATTTAATTTTTTTTTTCCAATACCAGAAACTCAATATCTCCTAAAATACATTTTTTATTACCATCCAAGTGAATGCCTCCCATTATTAATAAAAATTTTAAATGTCCCATTCATCAGAATCTTTTTCAAAAGCTCTAAAATCTATTTATCAGAATAATCTTTTGAATTCCACCATTAATTTTCCATGTCACGAGATTCTCACTCTTTACATCTTATGTTTTTCACTCATTTTCCCATAAAAGGGTGATTTATTATCCATGGAGTGAGGAAAATTCATTGCAGCAGAAGTCGATACTTGCTCTCGAGTGTTGTCGGTAACAAAGCTGCCAAGAATTTTTACCCCGAGGAAACGCATAAGCGATAAGAGTTTTCCTTCCTGATGTACCGACTGAGTTCGATGAAAATTTTAGTGCATTCTACGAACCTCGCATAGATGCTACCACTGATCTTAAATTTTCCACTTTTCATCCCCGTAAATAAAAAAAAAATAGAAAACATTATCTGATTACCTAAAGATGGCGAAATCGAATTCGGAAAGAGTTTTCCTTAAGCTAATGAGTTTTCGATCGATTTTCCCAGCTAAAGTGAATTATCGGGGAAAGGGCCGAGCAGCGATAAAAAATTGGGTTCACCCTTAGGAAATTGAAAATAAATATACTTCTGAGGCAGTAAAAATAATTATTAATCTATAAATATAATAATATTGAAAATGTTATTTGTTATTTTGTTTATTTGTATTTTTTTAGAAAACTTTATAAAAGAGTAAGTGAAAATAGAGGTGTGAAGATTAGTGGTACTAGATTCAACCATATGGAAAACGTGCGAGAGCAGAAAGTAAAATTAAAAAAAAATTATCATTGATTTTACTTTTTTCAAAAACCTACAGTAAAAAATTTAGAAGCTGCGTGATTTTGATCCTTCTGTAGGAACAGCGATACGAATTTTTTGATTTAAATAAATCTTTTTCGATCCCTCCCATGGAATTGGAAAAAAAATTAAAATTCCTTTAAATAAATCTATCTCTTCAAACAAATCTTTCTTTTGATCGTCCCTGTAGGATCGAAGAGATAATTAGAATTCCTTTTAAAAAATCTACCTCACGATCATTCCGTAGGATCAGAGATACACATTTTTTAATTCAAACAAATCTTTTTCTAGATCCTCCCTCTAGGATCAGAGAAAGAACTGAAATTCATTTGAACACATCTATTTCACGATCTTTACCTATCCTTCCGTAGGATCAGAGATATGAATTTTCTAATTTAAATTAATCTTTCTCTCGATAATCCCCGTAGGATCTGATAGAAACTTGAAATTCCATTCTCACAAACCTTGTTGATCCCTCCCGACGGATTAAAAAAAGAATAAAAATTCCTTCAAAAAAATCTATCTCACGATCCTTCCCGATCCTTCCACAGGATTAGGAATATGAATTTTTTCTTTCACAGAAATCTTTCCCTCGACCTGACGATCATTCCGTAGGATCAGAGATACGAATATAATAATTAAGACCAATCTTTCCCTCGATCATCCTTGCAGGATCATAAAAACAATAAAAATTTCTTTAAAAAAATCTGTTTCACGATCCTTCACGATCCCTTCCCGTAGGCTTAGGAAAAAATTAAAAATTCCTCTCAATAAATCTATTTCACGATCATTCCCTAGGATCAGAGATACGAATTTTTTTATTAGGACCAATCTTTCTCTCGATCATCCTTGTAGGATTAGAGAAAAAATTAAAATTTCTTGAAAAAGATCTATCCGACAATACTTACCGATCCTTCCGTAGGATCAGAGATACAAATTTCTTAATTTAAATCAATCTTCGTTTCGATAATTCCCGTAGGATCAAACAGAAAAATTAAAAATTCGATTTAAGAAATCTTTCTCTCGATCCTCCCTGTAGGATCAGGGAAAGAATGAAAATTCCTTTGAACACATGTATCTCACGATACTTCCCGATCAATCCGCGGGATTAGGAATACGAATTTTTTCTATCAAACAAATCTTTCTCTAGATCCTCCCTGTAGGATCAGAGAAAGAATCAACATTTCTTTGAAAAGATCTATCTCACAATCCATACCGATCCTTCCGTAGGATCAGAGATACACGTTTTCAAATTTAAATCAATCTTCCTCTCGATAATCCCCGTAGGATCGGAGAGAAACCTGAGATTCCATTTGAGAAACCTTTCTATCGATCCTTCCTGTAGGATCAGAAAAACAATTGAAATTCATTCAAATAAATCAATCTCACGATCATTCCGTAGGATCAGAGATACGAATATTTTAATTAAGACCAATCTTTCCCTCGATCATCCTTGTAGGATCTGAGAAACATGAAAAATTTCTTTAAAAAAATCTGTTGTACGACCCTTCACGATCCCTTCCCGTAGGGTTAAAGAAAAAATCTAAACTCCTGCAAAAAAATCTATCTCATGATCATTCCCGATCCTTCCGTAGGATCAAAGATACACATTTCTAATTCTAAAAATCTCTGTCATTATCATTCCCGATCCTTCCGTAGGCTCAGAGATACACATTTTTTAATTCAAAAAAATCTTCCTTCAGATCCTACCTGTAGGATCAGAGAAAGAATTAAAATATCTTTGAAAAGATCTATCTGACAATCCTTGCCGATCCTTCCGTAGGATCAGAGATACGCATTTTTCAATTAAAATCAATCTTCCTCTCGATAATCCCCGTAGGATCGGAGATAAACTTAAAATACCATTTAAGAAATCTTTCTCTCGATCCTTCCTGTAGGATCAGAGAAACAATTGAAATTCCTTCAAATAAATCTATCTTACGATCATTCCATAGGATCAGAGATACGAATTTTTGAATTAGGACCAATCTTTCTTTCGATCATCCTTGTAGGATCAGAGAAACATGAAAAATTTCTTTAAAAAAATCTGTTTCACGACCCTTCACGATCCCTTCCCGTAGGATTAAAGAAAAAATCAAGATTCCTGCAAAAAAATCTATCTCATGATCATTCCCGATCCTTCCGTAGGATCAAAGATACACATTTCTAAGTCTAAAAATCTCTGTCATTATCATTCCCGACCCTTCCGTAGGATCAGAAATACAAATTTTTTAATTTGAATCAATGTTCCTCTCGATAATCCACGTAGGATCGAAGAGAAACTTAAAATTGATTTAAGAAATCTTTCCTTCGACCCCTCGATGTAGGATCAGAGAAACAATTAAAATTTCTTTGAAAAGATCTATCCCACTATCCTTACTGATCCTTCCATAGGATCAAAGATACAAATTTTGTAATTTAAATTAATCTTACTCTTGATAATCCCCGAAGGATTGAAGAGGAACTTAAAATTCCACTTAAGAAATCTTTCCCTCGATGCCTCCCTGTAGGATCAGAGAAACAATTAAAATTTCTTTAAACCAATCTGTCTCACGATCCTTCACGATCCCTCCCTGTCGGATCAGAGAAAAAATTAAAATTCCTTCAAACAAATCTATTTCCCGATCCTTCCGCAGGATCAGAGATGCACATTTTTTAATTTAAACAAATCTTTCTCTAGATCCTCCCTGTAGGATCAGAGAAACAATTGAAATTCCTTTGAAAAGATCTATCTCACAATCCTACCCGATCCTGCCGTAGGATCAGAGATAAGAATTTTTCAATTCAAATCAATCTTCCTCTCGATAATCTCCGTGGGATAGAAGAAAAACTTAAAATTGATTTAAGAAATCTTTCCTTCGACCCCTCGATGTAGGATCAGAGAAAGAATAAAAATTCCTCCAAACAAATCTATTTCACGATCCTTCCCGATCCTTTCGTAGGATAAGAGAAACAATTGAAATTCCTTCAAATAAATTAATCTCCCGATCATTCCGTAGGATCAGAGATACGAATTTTTGAATTATGGCCAATCTTTCTCTAGATCATCCTTGTAGGATCAGAGAAAAAGTAAAAGTTTCTTTTAAAAAATTTGTTTCACGAACCTTCACGATCTCTTCCCGTAGGATTAGAGAAAAAATTAAAATTCCTTTAGATAAATCTATCTCACGATCATTCCGTAGGATCAGATATACGGATTTTTTAATTCGGACCAATCTTTCTCTGGATCATCTTTGTAGGATCAGAGAAACAATAAAAATTTCTTTAGGAAAATCTGTTTTACGACCCTTCACGATCCCTTCCCGTAGGAATAGAGGAAAAATTTGAATTTCTGCAAAAAAATGTATCTCATGATCATTCCCGATCCTTCCGCAGGATCAGGAATACGAATTTTTTCTTTCAAAGAAATCTTTCCCTCGACGCGTCCCTGTAGGATCAGAGAAGCAATTAAAATTTCTTTGAAAAGATCTATCTCACAATCCTTACCGATCCTTCCGTAGGATCAGAGACATGAATTTATTTGATATAAATCAATCTTTCTCTCGATAATCTTCACAGGATCAAAGAGAAACTTAAAATTCCATTCAAGAAATCTTTCTTTCGATTCTCCCTGTAAAATCAGAGAAGGAATTGAAATTCCTTTGAACCTGTCTATTTTACAATCCTTACGGATCATTCCGTTGGATCACAGATACGAATTTTTTATTTATGTCCAATCTTTCTCTCGATCATCCTTGTAGGATCAGAGAAACAATACAAATTTCTTTGAACAAATCTGTCACATGATCCTTACCGATCCTTCCGTAGGACCAGAGATACGAATTTTTTTATTTGAATCAATCTTTCTCTCGATAATCATCCCAGGATCGAAGAGAAACTTAAAATTTCATTTAAGAAATCTTTCTCTCGATCCTCCCTGTAGGATCAGAGAAAGAACTAATATTTCTTTAAGCAAATCTATCTCCCGATTTGTCCAGTTTTGAAATATTTTTCAATCTTTTCAAAACTTCTTAATAACTCATTAAGTTACTCGAACTTTTTCTAAAATTTTGTAATCTTGAAAAATTGATAAAGTTTGCTTTAAAACTTTCGAAATTGTAGGAATTAATTTTGAAATGTTATGAAAAACTCTTAAGTTTTCTCTTGAAATTCATTTTGCATCTGAAAAATAATTTCAAATTTTTCCAGGAATCTTAAGAAAATTTTTATAATCTCTTGAAACCTTTTAAAATTCTTAAAAAGCTTCTTTTTTCGTAATGTTAAAAAATGTACAATATGTAAAATTTTGTTTGAAATATTCTCTACATTTAAATTATTTACAAATCGTTTTCAAACTTCCCAATATCTTTTGAAAGAATTCAAAATTTTCCTTATCTTTTGAAAAATCCTGCAATATAAAAAAGTCAAATAATGTTATCAGTTAAAAATATTTAAATTTGAGGCTTTTTTCATATATGTATTTTCCTTAATGATCTGATTTGCTGCAAAATTTTTACACAAAATGTGATATTCAGTTAAAAATTTGGAAAAACAAATCAAAAGACTCAGGGATATTTATCCAGTTCTAAATTTTCAACTAAATATTGCATTTTGTGTAAACCTAAGTCAGGCGGGGGAAAAATGTAAAAAATGTGAGGATACTCTTTTATGGCCCTAATGCATTTTTCAATTGTTTAAACAATTTATATTTATTTCAATTTTTGTTTTTTATTCCAAATAATCACAAATTTGTATTTAAAAAAAAAATAAAAACACGCTTAATGAATGTTAGGTGTGATATTTTCGTTCAAGACATTTTTCAATTGTTTAAACAAATAATATTCATTTAATTTTCGTTTTTATTACAAATCATGAAAAATTTGTATTTTAGGAAATAATGACACATTTAATGAATGTCAGAAGTAATATTTTTTAACATTTTTTAATTGTTTAAATAATTTCCATTTGATTCAAGTTTTTTCACTACCAAATCATGAAAATTTAGTATTTTCTTCAAAAAATGAAACACGATGCTCCCAATTTAGCTCCTCGTCCGCACTGCGCATGCGTCGCACCAGCAGCCTCATTGGATGTTGATCGCGGGCAAATTTGAAATGATTAAATATGCAAATCAATTTTTCACAATATATAATAATTATCAAATACAAAAAAATATTATGAATGATATTAAATTTACATTCGAGGAAAAATGTATTTCTTCCTTTCAATTTAAAATCAATCATTTATTTATAAAGAGTAGAATCGAATAATTATTCCACCTTGCGCTCTAAAATACTATTTTGTGATCTGAAAATAAATTGTTATCATTTCCACAATGATGATTGATTATAAAAAATTGATTTACACATGTAATAGTTTCAAAAAAGCGCGCCATTTACAGCCAATGAGACCGACGATGCAACGCATGCGCACTGCAGTTGGGAAGCCGAATAGGTAGCACTGACTAAACACTTAATGGATGATAGTAGTATTTTTTGGTCAGAAGAGAAAAGTGAGCGGCGGAAAAGTGATTGAAGAGGAAGTAGAAAAAGTGAGGGCTGGGTGGAGAAAGTAGTAGATGATGGGTTCGTAAGGATAGAGGAGTAAGGGGAAAGGAGAGGAAGTGCGGGCAAGTAGTGGAAGTGAGGGGCGGCGAAGCGATGGAAAAGTGAGGGGAGGATAAGCAGTGTTAGGGAGGAGAAGTTGAGGAAGTGAGGGTAGGGGAAGCGACTAGGAAGTGTTAAGAAGTGAGAGGAGGATAAATTATTGTAAGGTAGGAAAGTAGATGAAGTGAGGGGTAGCAAAGTGGGGAGGAAGTGAGGACGATAAGTAGTGGAGGGGAGAGGATGATGTGACATGATCGGATAGGATCGGATAGAATCGGATAAGATAGGACAAAAAATTTGATAATGTAATTTATAGGTGAGAAGGAAGTTTCTGGAGTGTAATTAAGTTGATGGGATGAAATCCTCATGGCTCGGAAGGCACATTTTCATATCCTTATCAACATTTACCCATATTTCAAAGTCGAGAAAAGATCGTTTTATTGGAACCGAAAATTTAATCCTCTTCTTCTTTGACTCAGAATCCTCAGAAGGACTTTCCTCTTTCAACTCGATGAATATTCTCTTCCGAAAGGATCCACTTGCCAGAAAGATCTGCAAGGTGGGGAACGCCACGTGTTGGCTTCAACCCAGCATCAAGTCTTCTACATCATGTCGCTGCATTTAATATGTTACGACTCTTCGTCTATTGCGAGCTTTACATAACCTGCTACGTGATCTGGTTTCACTTTCCTGCATTTCTAATTCTCATCCTTATCTGAAAATAGATCTATTCATCGTAAAAAATTTGTTATTACGACGTAAATATTGTTCATTAGTGAATACACTACAGCTTCCGGTCTAATGACCCCTGACAGAGATATTTCTGACTCTTGAAGACAATATACCATGTGAGAAGATTAAAAAAAATGCAAGAATTGTTTCCAATTTTGTACCTTAACTTCAACTCATGATATGACCTAGGAAAGTTATAGCAACAATCTGAAATTAATACCACACAGTCTTTGAAGTCTTGTCTTTAATTCAAGCCATTAAAACTTAATAAATCTGCATGGGTTACTGAGATATGACTAAAAATCTCCAAGCGTATCTGCGTCGAGTTTCAGTAGTTTAAGGCGCTTCAAACGAATAGGTTTTTATAATAATACAAAATACAGCTACAAGGATGAATTGTTTGATGTAATATTTTTACCACATAATCTAAAGACTCATACATGTTCATGACTGGAGCCCTTTTTTCCAAAAATGGTCTCGTTGTTCTTTGTTAATTGAAAATATTCTGAAGCTTCTGCGCCGGGAAACAAGCAACGCGCCACTGAAAGTGAACCCATGGTGAACAGAAAAGAGGCGCTCACCGCTTCAAAGTGCGTTTCAATTATTTAAAAAAAAAATACAACAAGACCGTTTTTTGAAAAAAGGGCTCTGGTCATGCACATGTGTAAGCATTTATATTATGTGGTAAAAATATCACATCAAACAATTTATCCTCGTAGCCGTATTTTGTATTATTCTAAAAATCAACTCGTTTGAAGCACCTTAAGAAGCCAGGCTAGGCGACAGCGTAGTGGCTTGGAAATTTTTTTTCATATCTCGGGAACCCAAAAATATTTTGAAAATTTCATTGGCTTAAATTTGAAATTAGACGTTATAGACTGTGTGGTAGAAATTTCAGATTTTTGCTACAATTTTCCTAGGTCATGTCATGAGTTGAAGTTGAAGTACAAAATTCAAGACACTTTTTTTTTCAATTTCTGATCTGGTATATTCTCTTGAAGAGAGCAAAAATATCTCTATCAGGGATTATTAGACGCGGAATTATATAAGATTCCTAAAGATTCATTTGAAAAGTTTTTTGATTTTTTTTAACGATTCAGACTCAAAAAGAGGACAAAAGTTTCCATCTTCTCAAATTATTCAAGGACTGGATTTTTAAGTGCCTATACACTTTTCTTGTTGAACACCGTTGGTCCCTGGACACTTTTCAAAGAAATTTCATATTTTTTTTGTTATTTCAGTTTGTATTACTTCATGTGCAAAAATTGTCAGCTTTAAAAGAACAAATTTTTTAATTTCAATGACCGGAAAAGTTTTTTCTATCAGGAAAAAAACCAGGAAATAACCGGAAATTATTCTCCTCGATTGAAACCACCCCCCTGTTATAAAAAATTTCATGTCGCATTTTTTTTCTCGAAAAAGAAGTTTGAGGTTTTTCGTTTTCTAAATAAGCCCGAAAAATCCTTTTTGCAGAAAAGAATTTTTTTTACTTTAACTTGCCGTAATTCAGCTAATTCTTGGAATTTTTTGATGAAATTTGCAGAAAACATTATCCACGATGTTTTACGACTATTCAAGTGAATAAATAATCAAAATTTCGGTTTAGACAAAAGTTATTAATGAATAACTGAAACATTGCATAAATTACGCATTCACGATACATACGTTCGAAGAAACCGGCCGCGCCACCGAAATAAAACCTTGATACACTTTTAAAGAAAATTAATTTTAAATAACTATTTTTGTATAAAAAAACATATTTAAACCTTTCTGAACAATTTCCCTGACTAAAGATTTTTGTTGCACGAAATTTGCTTGATTTCTTAGCAGCTTGACGACACTAACGCATGAATTATGCAACGTCTCAGATAATAATTTATAACTTTTGTTAAAACTAATATGTTGATTAGTTCTTTAATCTAAAAGTCATATAACATTATATGTAATATTTCCTGTAAATTTCGAAACTAGATTCCAAGAATTGGCTGGACTATGGCGCGCTCTTCAATTAAACGAATTATCTTTCCAACATGTTGACGCAAGAAATATAAGAGAGGAAAAGCAATGTTTTAACTCGTGATGAATTTTATTTGATTGCAGGGAGAGATGACAAGGTAACGAGAGAGCGCAGCAAATAAACAAAAAACAAAATGGCGAAAGGTGCGGAAAGATTGCCTGGAACGACAACCAGAATAAGGACCAGAGATGATGGGTGCTGTTCTGTGAATTTTCTGAAATATGTTCTTCACATTTACAACGTTGTCTTATTCGTGAGTACATTTCTCCAATTCTATTATTATTTCTCATCTTCTTCATTCTCTGGCTATTATCAGCCTCAAGCCATCGAATCACGTTCATTTTCCCTGGGAAAATAAAGCTTCTCTTTCTTTTCGCGCAATCACCGCTCTTTTTCAAATGAAGCTTTTTGTTCTTTTTTTTATCCGATTACTGCCCTCCAGTCTGATGTGTATAGCGAACACTAGTTGTGGGTTTCCTACATCCATAAAAAGTATTTTCTACGGAAATAAAATCTAAAAGCCTACGCTGCTGTCGGGAATTATCTAAGCCAGCGCGAGAAGGCGGAGCGAGAAGAGGAGTAGGAGGAGGGTCAGGTTGAGGAAAAGGACTCTTAGGAGGGTGAAGAGGAGCGGCAGGAGCGGCAGGTTGAAGAGGAGGAGGATGAAAAGGAGAAGGAGGAATTTCAGGAGGGAGAAGAGGAGTAGGAGGATGGGCAGGTTGAGGAGGAGTAGGAAAAGGAGAACTCTCAGGAGGAGGAAGAAAAGTAGGAGAATGGGCAGGTTGAGGAGGAGGAAAAGGAGAAGGAGGACTTTGAGGAGGAAGAAGAGGAGTAGGAGAAGGGGCGACTAGCGGAGGAGAAGGAGCAGGAGGAGGACGACTTCAAGGACGGAAAAGAGGTGTAGGAGGAGGGACAGGTTGAGGAGAAGAAAAAGGACTTTCAGGAGGGTGAATAGGAGTACAAGAAGTGGCAGGTTGAAGAGGAGGAGGAGGATGAATAGGAGAAGGAGGACTTTCAGGAGGGAGAAGAGGAGTAGGAGGAATGGCAGGTTGAGGAGGAGGAGGAGGGAAAGGAGAGCTTTCAGGAGATAGAACAGGAGTAGGAGGAAGGGCAGGTTGAGGTGAGGAGAAACATGAGACGGAGGACTTTTAGGAGGAAGAAGAGGAGTAGGAGAAGGGGCAACTAGCGGAGGAGGAGGAACAGGAGGAGGACGACTTTGAGGACGTAAAAGAGGAGTAGGAGGAGGGGCAGGTTTGTGGAGGAGAACTTTCAGGAGGTTGAAAAGGAGTAGGAGGAGGGGCAGGTACATGCGGATAAGAAGGACTTTCAGGAAGGATAAGAGGACTAGGAGGGGGGGTAGGTGGTGAAGGAGGATGAGGAGGAGGAGAAGAACTTTGAAACACAATAATTCGGTCGAAAATAAAGCTAAACCTTTTTCAAACAACAGCTTAGAAAGCTCATCTAATTTCACGTCAAATGTGCCCTAGTATAGACATTTTTACTCTTTGAAGAAGATATATCACGTAAAAAATTTCTTCAGAAAAATTCACAGATTTCTCGATTTTTGTACCTTGATTTAAACTTGTTTCGTGATCTTGGAATTTAGTAGACAAAATCTGAAATTTACTAGAAGCAACTTTTAAAATCTTATTTTTAATTTTGGTCAATAAAACTAGCTAGTTTCGGTTAGAAATGAATATTGCTTAGTTGTAAATGCAACTATTTGTTTCAAAATTCTTGCATTTTGTTTAAGATTTGTCTTCTTGGTAGAAAATTAATCTTCCTGATTAAAAATTCATCTTTATCGCTGGAAATTCAACTATTTGGTTAAAATTTCTCTGTTTTGGTCAAGAATTCAACTTTCTTGTAGAAAATTCTTTTGTTAAGAATTAATTTTTTCAACTGACAATTTAACTGTTCTATTGATAATTAATCTTTTTTTCTTTGTAAAAGGAAGTATTTGGTTGAAAATTCAAGTATTATGTTGAAAATGTGTCGTTTTGGCAAAAAATTAATTTTCTTGGTTAAATTTGCAACTTTTTGGTTTCAGATTCATCTCTTTGATTGAAAGTGTAACTTTTTTTTCAAATTCGTCGTTTTTGATAAAAAATTAATCTTCTTGATTGAAAGTTCAACTATGTGGTTGAAAATTCATATCTTTCAGTGGAGAATTCAACTTTTTGTAGAAAATTCTTTTTTTTTTTGTTGCGAATTAATTTTTTCAGCTAATAATTTAACTATTCTATAAGTAAATGATCATTTTTCTTAAAAAATTCACGTATTTGGTTGAAAATTCAAATGTTATGTTTAAAATTTACGTTTTTGGTAGAAAATTAATGTTCTTGGTTAAACATGAAACTTTTCGGTTAAAAATTCATCGCTTTGGTAAAAAATTAATCTTCTTGGTTGGAAATTTCACTATTTGGTTGAAAATTCATCTCTGCTTGTTCAAAATTTAACTATCAGGTTGAAAATTCTTCTTTATAGGTTGCAAATTAACTTTTTCCACTGAAACTTCAACTATACCATTTTTTGTTAAAAATTTATCTTTTTTGTTCAAACATTCAAGTATTTTGTGGAAAATTCATGTATTATGATGAAAATTTGTGTTTTTGGTGAAAAAATAATTTTCTTGGTTAAACATGCACCTTTTTAGTTTGACATTCATCTCTTTAGTTAAAAATGTAACTTTTTGTTGCAAATTTGTCGTTTTTGGTAGAAAATTGAACTATTTGGTTGAAAATTTAACTACTTTGTTGAAAATTTCTTTTTTTTTGTGAAAATTAATTTTTTCAACTGAAAATTCAACTGTACAATTTTTTCGTTCGAAATTGATATTTTAAATAAAAAATTGATTCTTTCAAAATAAAAGTTCAACTATTTTTCTAGAAATTCCATTTTTCGGTTTAAGATTTATTTTATTTTCAACTGAAAATTAACAATGCCATTTTTGATTAAAAATTTATCTACTTTAGGTGAAAATTCATGTTTTTTGTTTAATTCGTATTTTCTTATTGAAAATTAGTCTTTTTACTTGAAAATTCATCTTTTTAGTTGCAAATCAAACGACTAGTTGAAAGTTAATCTATTTAGTCAAAAATTAATTTTTGGTAGAAAAGTAATCTTCTTGGTTAAAAACTGAAATTTTTGGTTGAAAATTCATCTGTTTTGGTTAATGATCCAACTAGTTTGTAGAAAATTCATTATTTTGCTTTGTTGAGAATTTATTTTTCAAAGTGATAATTTAACTATTCTATTTTTGGTCGAAAATTGATATTTCTACTTCAGAATTATTCTATTTCAGTTAAAAATTCAAGCATTTGGTTGAACATTAAACTATTTGGATAAAAATTTATTTTTTTTTTGGAAAAGGATTCAGCTTTTTTGTTAGAAATGCTTTTCTAATTGAATTTAAATAATAATAATTTTAATTCTAAATCTGTTTGGATTGAAATATCAACCATTATATTTTTTTGTGAAAATTCATATTTTTTCGTTGAAATTTCAACTATTCTTCAAAGGTCGAATTTATTTATTGAAAATCAACTTTTTGGTTGGAAATTGAAAAAGTAAGATGAAAATTCATCCCCTTGATTGAAAATTCATTTTATTCTGATGTTGAAAATACTTTTTTTCGCTGCCCTTATTCATACAGTTTTTTCTTCAAACAAAGAGTAAAAAATTATCCTGACAGATTTTTTTCAAATAAAAATTGTGATCTGTAGATTTTTATATTTTTAGGCATATTTCGGGAACCCTCTGAGAAGTTTCGAGTTTTTTTGGCCTAAAGACGAGATTTTAAAATGTTTTCTTCCTCTAAATTTTTTATTTTTCATACAACTTTCCTAGATCATGGCTCGAGTTAAAATCGAGGTACAGAATTCTTTAATTAAAAAAACAACTTATTAGGTGATATATCCTATTTAAACATTCAAAAATGTCTCTGATAGGGCTCATTCGACCTAGAATTTCATAAACTTCCTAACCATATTCTAGAAAAATAACTATTGTTATTTCTGACCGAGTTATCGTTTTTCAAAGTCATCAGTCATTTTTAGTACCACTTGCCCCAACCATTCAGATAATTTATGACTTCAGTGTACAATGAATAAGATATCAAATATAAAATATCTCAAGTAGTTGAAGAATGAAGCAATCAGGATATAAAAGCCTCATAAAATTAGCTCGTGTTAATCAACTTATAATTAATCACAATTGATTATCATCTATCTGAATGGTTCCCCTCTCAAAAAAGTGTCTACATATAAAATCTATATTAATCCCTCTCATATCAGCGTACTCGGTTCCATAAGTTTGGTTGTCGGTTAAATTAACTGCAAAGCAGAAACGCTCTCCAGATTCTCCAAGTTGAAGCGATCCACGTGAGTGTTCGTGATGTTCTTCGAGGATTGCACTGGAGTTCGGGAATACTGACATGCCCAGACCTATTTCATTATAATCATTATCGTGCCGGATGAACTTCTAATTACCTAATAGGCATCCACGAGTCTCTCAACACAGGAGTAGATACACTCTATTTGTCTCGAAGTTAACCATTTCTAGTTCCAGATGTTGTTCTAAGTACTAATTGCAATTGGATCAAAATTACAAGTCGTAGTGCAGTTGTCAAACGAGTTAATTTGTAGAGATAATGAAAAAATGCAGCATCAGACGGCAATCTATGAGAATGACACCTTCTGATTGGCAATCCTAGCAATAAGCAATTAGCAATCCTAGTATTTGACTATCCTGATAGTGGTTCTAAAACACCTGTGGATATTAAAAAAGATGATCAAATTATGATCCGCCTGACTATGAAGACAAACCAGTAAATGGTAATTGATACTATCCATCATGATCAGTTTTCTTCGCTAGGTGACCACAACTTGTGTAGCACCCTATCCTTTGAAAAATTTGAAATGAAATCAAGTAATGAACTATTACAAGATCTAATCGTGTTCAACAACCAATCTCTTGTTATCTCAAGTTGCAGCTAATGTTGCAGAAATACAATGGTTCCCCAAGACGCAGATGCATCTTGACGTCGAAATGTAGTTAACGTAGCATCGCAGCGTTAAGTGTCGGCCTTATTGTCGCTGCATTGTTCCGCGTAGCAGCGAGCAACTCGGCATAATGCCACGTTATTGTTGTATTATCGTCACATTATTGAACACCACCAGAGATGAAAGCGTTAGAGTGCTCGTTATATTCATTGCGATTTGCCTCGTTTGCGAACATCATCACTGAATGGTGGGCGGCAACATCATCCAGCATCCCAGAGGACAGCCGAAGATAAGAGGATTTAATGGCAGTCAAGAATAACACTCGACAAGATAATTCCCGTGGCGAATCGCAGAAAAAAAGGCTGATCGTTAAACGTCAGCAGTAGTCACCACTTTTTTCTTTACTGAACCTTTTTTTTCGCAGTTTTATTTTCTCAATGGTTTGTAAAATCCCGCTACTCTAATTGCAGCCTAGCGAAGATGTCCGCCTCGCATCCACCGTTTTACGCCCACTTGGTCTAAGGTTAAGTATACTTTGGTTCCAGTCGTGCGATCAAGGAAGGATTATCTGCTCGCTACTAAATGGCCTCTGGAAAAAAGATAATGGCACTCCAATTAGAAAAATAAGATAATTTTCTGATATTGGGATAATGATGTAATTGGAGATGTGATAAAGCTTTTTATTTCAGAGGATAGATGAAATAGGTTGTCACAGACATCAAATTTTTCTTCCTCATAGCCGGAGATTTATATCCACCATCAAGGAAAAACCTTATACTTATTTTATCAAGTTGATGTTTTGATCTTATACCAAAAATCTTATTTCAAGAAAATTAGAGAGAAAATACGAAGGTTAATCAATGTGTCTTGTTGCAACTAACAATTTTCAAAGTTAGGGGCCATCCTCAAAGTACACGGAGAAAATTTGTTCATTAGAATTTACCCAATTAGTTCGGTAAATGGAGGATATTACTGCATTCAGATGAAGTTTACAATTATTTTAGGATTTAATGCAGAACAGAACTATAAATAATATATAAGAGTTGTATTATTTTCATACCAGTATATTATAAAATACCGCAAAGTATTGTAAATTTTCAATTTTACTATCACATTCTCGGTTAAAGTGATTAATTTTCAATCAAGAATAAGAGAATTATCCAAACTGATGAATCTTTAATAGAAAAAAAATGAATTCTCAATGAATAGTGTTATTGTTATATTACAAAAAGTTCATATTTTGAGCAAAAACTATTTCACTTCTCAATAAAAAATTGTTGACTTGCGCCAAAAAATACAAATGTTCAACAAAAGAGTTACATTTTCAACCAAGAGGCATTAATGTTCGAAAACAAATTTTAATTTATAAAAAAAATATGAATTTTCCAACTAAATGATTCATTTTTCATGAAAGAGAACACGTTTTCAACGAAACAAGTGCATTTTTAACGTAAAAAGATACATTTTCTAGCAAAAAATGAAGTAGCTACATTTTTCGTTAAAAAAATTATTTATTACAAAAAAAACATATTTTCGACAAAATTTGTTCGATTTCAAACAAGAGAAATCAGCTTTCAACAAAAATAATGCATCTTCAAACAAAAACAAAAAATACATTCACCAATTAGGTGAATTTTCAACCCAGAAGATGAATTTTCTATCTACCAAAGACAAATTTTCAACTAAAAACACACATTTTAAGCAATTAATAGAATAGTTTAATTTTCAGTTAGAGAAGTGAGCTTTTAAACAAATGAAATAAATTCTCAACCCGAAGAATGCATTTTTAACCGAAAAGATGTAATGGCTATAAAAAAAAATTGACAAAAAACGGAATATATTTAAATTTTCAGTTAAAAAATTTCATTTCAAAATTTCTATTAAAAAAAATTAATTTTTGATTTAAAAAATAATTTTTAAGTAAAAAAATGAAAATTTTAATAAAAACGAATTATTTTCTACCAAAAAAGAATAATTTTTAAGAAAATACATTAATTTTCCATCAACATTTTTAATTTTTAATGGAATCTTCAACCCAATAGTTGCATCTTCAACCAAAAAGCTTGATTCTTGATAAAAAAAGATAAATTTTCAACTAAAAACAATAAATTTGTAACAAGGTATAGAATAGTTTAATTTTTAGTCAGGGAAATAAGTTTTTAAGCGAATGAAATGAATTTTCAACTAAAAAAATGCATTTTTTTCCAAAAAGATTAAATTTATTTGAAAAAGAATCTTGATAAGAAATTGAGATAAATTTTAAGTTTGAAAAATTAATTTTTAATAAGAAAAAAAGTATTTTTTAACTAAAAAAAATTAAATAAAATACATGAATTTTAACTAAAAAGGTTAATTTTTTACCAAAAAAATACAAACTTTCAATAAAATAGATGAATTTATAATTAAAAAACATAAATTTTCAACAAAAAAAGATTAGTTAAATTTTCAGATAAAGAAATAAGTTTTTAAGCAAATAACTTGAATTTTTGTAGGAGTATTACAATTTTCAAGAAAACAAGTGCATTGTCTATCAAAGAGATTATGTGTCTATAAGAAAATTTCAAAACAAAATTTAGTTGACTTTTGAGTTGAAAAAAAAAATTTTCAATGAAAAAACTAATTTTCCACCAAAGGAAAGAATTGTATGTGAGTGGAAAAAATTTCCATTCATATAGAATTCACTGGAATTTTCTCGCTACAATAAGAAAACTTCTGTAAATCATGGACAACGTTCTCAAATAATATAATATTTTCTGTAAAATCTATAAAAAAATGTTGGAAAATGAACCGAGTTCTTTTTCTAAAAAAAGGGTAATTAGTGCGCACATAGTTCTAGTATTTTTAAATATTGGACCATGCAAAAGTTGAAAATATTGAAAATTAAATAATTTAAAGTTTTAAGGTTAGAAAATTTCAAACCAAAAATTATCCATTGCTTTTATTTGCTTCATACAGATTTATAATCCCGCTTATTAATAAAATGTTACAATAACAAATTTCGATGAAACGGCAAACGGGGACCAGACATTTTTTCGGATGTCCCTGACTCACGCGTACATTAACTTTATAGCCGAGATTTTTTTCTCGATATTCCAACTGTTAGGTTAGCCGGTAGGTTTAGCTGTTAGTGATAGAATGCGTTAAGCGTAGCTCAGGTGGTTCGAAACCCGTCACATCGTTTTTGATTTTTAATAGCGTTAATATCGTTAAAAATGTGCGACTATATTTTATGTAATGTATTGTTATTTAATGTAATTGTTTAAGTTAAATTGTTTATATGTACTCACAATGTACTTATGAATTTTATGATGTGTGTAAGTATGTTTGTAGTAGCGGATGACCTTCCATGGAATCTGTTTGTAGCAACAATTTTTTTTTTTACTGGCGCACGAAATTTTACATGACTGGGATGCAGAATTCACATATTTCGAGTGGTAGACTTTGTTTTCTTTGATTGAAACTGTACCTAACAGTTCGACTCGTTGTAACATAACTGGTAGGTAATCGACATATGATTTTACCCAACTGAGAGTTAATCTTTATTATCTAGTTGTATAATTTCTTGCTGAATCGCGAATTGAATTTTAATGAATTTATATTAGTAATTCATATGTTCACATCTAATATGACCCTATTTCATTTTACGTGACTGAAAGTGAAATTTTAATATAATGCCGTGATGTCCTCCGTTTTCCGAACTAAGTTATGTAAAATTTAACACACATATATTCTCCCTTTACCTTACCAATTTGAACTCTTTGGTACTGAGTTATTATTTTTGCATCATAATTCATCAGTCCTCAAAATTTGCTGACTTTAGAGATTCTTAGTTAATTTCTCCTCATCATCAAGATGGTTTATCAAAACATTTGAAAACTTTTGAGACGATTCGGTGGATTTTAGTTAGATTAAAGATCTTTTACCATATATCCGGGACACATGGCAATCATGTAAGTCAGAGTATTTATATACGATGTGCAGGGTATATACTCATAACCGACCTATTTTATGACGACGGAGCGTACTTCGCCTTGAAACTGAACTTCCAAAAGCCACCGCAAATATTTTTATGGGCTATTTCACTGTCTATTTATTAAGTTTGAAACAGATTGAAAATGCGGTTTTACGATAAAACACGAGGTTCTGCTACGTAGTGCAATTTCTACGCACAACCGTTACGAGGTCGTTACATAATCGTATTTATATCACAGCCCCTGGTACTAGGGCAAGATATGCATAAACGATCTGCTTCAATCATCTCGATGGTAAGAACGTATAATTCTTGGTCAATAGGGTCGTTTCAAACAAACAATTCAATTTGTTTTTCAATTTTGACATTGACCAAGAGAGCGAACGTAAAGTAAAGGTGCCTATGATGTGACAAATTTTGAGATTTTCATTAATTTTGGAACGATAGTAGGATATTCTTTCAAAATGTTTATATCAGTGAATGGGCTGATATTTTCTGGATTCGAAATGATTATCAAAAGTTTAATTCAGTCTCAGCAAAGTTATTATATTTGTGAAAAATCGGAACGACCTATATGTACCGATTATGAAACAACGTTTGGACTCTTGCACTGGTGTTGCATAATGTCCCTATTATGGAACAGCAAAGAAATGTGTGTTTTTTTTAATATATCTTATTTTATATTATTTTCTACAATAAATTGAACTAAATAGTACAATGAACTTTTAATTAAATCGTTCATAGAGATAAATAAATTATATAAAAGTTTTCTTTGAAATTGACAAATCTAACCTATAAAGGGTAGTTTCCGTGAACGAAGTGGATTAAATTTTATTTTTGCTCAAAAATGTTTGTTATAGGGAATTAATTTTTATTTAGGTGGATGGAAAAGAAGAAAAAACCTTGAAGAATGAAGTCAAAATTTAAGAAACTTCGTCAAAGTTATGTGTAAATGAAATATTAGGCTAAGTATCCTTTTCGTTTGGGTTTTTTTTTATTTTACCTGATAATAACTTCATGTTTTTTATTGAATATTCGTCGATTTTGGTAAAAATTTAATCTTTTCGCTTGAAAATTTATATTTTTCCTAAAAAATTCCAGAGTTTGTCTCAATTTTATTTTCTCTGTTGACTGAAAAGTATTTTTTAATTGAAAACTCAACTATTCTGGAAAATTTGTATTTTTTTGTTGAATTCAACTGTTTTTTTATTTAAAATTAAAAATTTGTTCGGCTAAAATTTTAATTATATTTCATTGTTCGTTGAGAATTCATCTGTTTTAGTTGAAAATTCAACTTCTAGGCTAAAAGTTAAGCTCTTGTTAAAAATAAATTTTTATCGTTGAAGATTCATAATTTTAATTGAAAATTCATCTCTGATTGAAAATTCAACTACCTTGTTGAAAATCAATTTTTCTAACTGAAATTTTAACTATTCCAGTTGAAAATTAAACTATTTAGTTGCAAATTTTTTTTTTAAGAAACTAGTTTTTTAAAACAGAAAATTTAACTATTCTATTTTTGGTAAAAAATGAATCTTCTTTTGATGAAAGTTCAACTATTTGGTTGATAGTTGATCATTTTTATTTAAAAATTTGAATATTTGGTTTTGAAATTTTTGTACCCTTTTGGTATAAAATTCAACTATTAATACAGTTGAAGATTCATAATTTTAGTTGAAAATTCATCATATTGGTTGAAAATTGAACCGATCGATTCAAAATCCGTTTTTGTTTTGTTGAAAATTAATTTTTTTAACTTGCAATTTAGCTATTCCACTTCTTGTTGAAAATTTATGTTTTTGTTGTAAAATTCAACTATTGGTCAAAAATTTATAATTTTCAGTTGAAAATTTATCTCAGGCTTCACAGTCATCCATTTGTTTGAAAAATTATTTTTGTTGTTAAAAATTCGTCTTCTGGCGTGAAAGTTCCACTGTTTGGTGGAATTTTTTTTCTTTTTCAGTTAAAATTTTTTTTTTTTTTTGAATTTCACCTTTTATGTAGAAATGTTATCTTCTTTGGTTACAACTGCAATAGAAAATTTAACAATTTGGTAAAAACATAACTGAAAATTTAAATATTTAAATTTTGGTTGTAAATTAAACTTTCTTTAGTTGAAAATTCCATTATTTGGTTTGAAATTCATGTGTTTTCTCACAAATTTGACTTTTTTGGTAGAAAATAATCCTCTTAGTAGAAAATGAACTATTTTGTTAATGATTTCTTTTTTTCTTTTTCAAAAATTAATTTTTTTACTGAAAATTCAATTATTATATTTTTGATTGAAAATACAATTATTTCCTTGCAAAAATTCATGTATTTTGTTAAGATTTTTATCTGTTTTGTTGAGGATTCAAGTATCTTTTTAAAATTCGGATTACATTTTTTGTTTAAAATTATTGTGATATGAAATAATTGTGAGTTAAAATTGAACTCATTGGTGGAAATACTTTCTTCAAAATTAATTATTTTATTGTTTAAGATTCATAATTTTAGTTAAGAATTCATCTTTTTTGTTGGAAACTGGACCACTTTGTTCAGCATTTATTTTTTGTTTTTAAATTGATTTTTATTACTGAAAATTAAACTATTTTGTGGAGAATTTATCTTTTCTGTAGAAAATCTCTTTTTTTCAAATTGAAAATTCAATTTTTAATAAAAATTCAACTATTCTATTTTGGGTTAAAAATGTATCTTTTTTGGTTTGAAAATTCAAGGACGTTGAAAAAAATTAATGAAATTTGTTAAAAATTGAACTATTTGTTACATAATTTATATATTTTGTTAAAACTTCATCTTTTTTGGCATGAAATTAATCTCGATCGTTAAAAGATCGTTTAGTAAAAAGGTCCTCTGGCTTCCAATTTAAGGTTTTTGATGATTTTTTTTTCTTCATCAACTAAAAAATGTTCCCTGTTAAAAATATAACTCTTGTTGGAAATTCCCCTTTTTGATTGAAAAATTCATCTCTTTTTGTAGAAATTTCCTCTTTTATGGTTAAAAATGCAACTGCTTAGTCCAAAGTTAATTTTGTTTGTTTGATGATTCAACTATTTTGTTAAAAATTCGTCAAAATTCGTTCAAGAAAACATTTTCAGAAACACTTCTAAACTACGATCGAAAAAGTGGGACCTTCCTTTGCAGAACGTCACATACATATATTACACCGCGTTTGCTTCATTAAAGCGCTTCATTGCACCGCGTTTGCTTCACCACACCACTTTATTACAGCGTGGTCACTTCATCACGCCGTTGAATTACACCGCGTTCGCTTCATCACCTTCGCTTCATGACATCGCGTTCGTTCAATCACCCCTGCTTCATTACACCGCGTTCGCTTCACCACGCCGCTTCATTAAACCGCGGTCGCTTCACGACACCGCTTTGTTGCAGCGCGTTCGCTTCATCACACCGTTTCATCTAAGCGCGTTCGGTTCATCAAACCGCTTCATTACAGCGCGTTTGCTTCATCACACCGTTTCATTACACCGCGTTCCGTTCATCATACCGCTTTATTACAGCGCGATCGTTTCATGACCCCTGCTTCATTACACCGCGTTCGCTTCATCACGCCGCTTCAATACACTGCGTTCGCTTCATGACCCCCGCTTCATTACGTCATAACGATGAAGCTTATTCAGAGAGTATTTGCCGGCGAAGCGCGTAATAGCGAGTACACGAAGTGCGAAAACCTCGAGGAACCGAGCTTCAAACATTCCTTTTCTTTCCAAGGTGATCCAATGGATTTCAATCTCAACGAGTCGACATGTTACATGACTTATAAGGGCCTAGACTTTGAGGTGACGAGAGTTCCTCATGAAGAAATCCCGTTAAAGATAGAGCTTTTGCCGTACAATTTAAGTAAGTAAGTAAGAACATGTACATGATGTAATATTTTTGGCATCTAATTTCCTGATTAAAATCATAATTAACCAAACATTAGTCTTACATACTTATAGCTTAATGCTAATGTTGTTGAATAGAAAAAGTAAATTTTCACCAATGTTTTTAGTTGTATTCTACTATTCGCAGGGTGCAAGTCATTCCCCTATTCCCCTGCGTTTTCCACTTTTCTTCTATTCTCGAAAAGCTTCCCCTTTTCCCCCGTTTCTCTTTAAATATACTATATTGGAATGAAACTGTTTCTGGTTTTGACCAAAATCAAGTTCAATCGATTAATTATTAATCAATTATTATTTTTACAGTAATTGAACAACAAAAAATTGATTTGAACATTTACAAATATTTCTATTTCCGTTTATAAACGTTGAAAACTTCAGTGAGATTGAGAGATACTCTCTTTGTTTGCATCTGTTTTTTTTATTTATTTTTTTTCATTCTGTTTTCGCGGATTAAATTTTGTTTGAACGTGTTTATAATGTGAAAATTTCTTTTGATTATTATACTTAGTGGGACGTTATTTTCATTATCCAGCGTAGAATATTCTCCAATAAAAGTGGACATAAAGAACGTGGATACGATGAAAATAAAGGAAGAAAGGACGGTTTTAAAACTGCTAAGCTAAAGTAGTAGAAGAATAAACGAAACCTTTATGAGTGCTGATACAGAAGCTAGATACTTTGAGTTTGAGGTTATGCGGCAATGAGCTCGTAACGAAGAACGAGTCGGACAAGGAAGGGGGGAATAACGTGTATACTTTACGAGGGGTTTCTTTACGATTTCGTTAAGCGATCAGCCTATAACAAACGCTTTTCTCTAATGAAACATTTTACATCAGCATTTTAACAGAAATTCTTCTTGCAGAATTATTATTTTCCTTGGAGATATTAACATTGTATCGTTATCTTGAATCAACCCTATTTTATACGGTTATAAGGCAAAAAACAACATTAAAAGTATCCTGCTTCACGTAACATTGATTTTCGCAAGGAAGAAAAATGTATAGGGAATTTATTTTAAAGTAAAATGTTTGACGTTATTGATTGTCAACCAGTATGCAAAATTAATTTCTTGATGCTACAGATTTTTCGATCATCTAATCTTTTTGTAGTCATTATTATCAACCTGTTCCATTTCAAATCAGGCAAAATTTGAAAAAGAGACTGAGTCATGCATGGAAAAAATAAGTTTTCGAAACTTGACATGACTTTAGGGTAGGCCATACATTTCTAAAAATTTCGTATAATGTTTATTACAAGGTTTATGACAATCGTTGAAATGATGAATAGAGTCCGCAAATTATTTCATGAATTTTAAAATATCTTTTCACTATTGCGAGATTTATATAATAATTTTTGGGCTTGTCATTATTTCGAGGATTATCTTGAACCTTGCAATAAACATTATCGGAAATTTTTAGAAATGTGTGGCCTATCCTAGTCTTAGATAGTCAAGTGAAGTTTGCACAACTAATTTTTTCCGCATGGTGCAAAAATGATTCTTCATTTGGATATATCATTCTAAAGTGAAAATAAAGGGTCATGTATTCTATGGTTTGACGTCAGAATTTTTTTTCAATCTTCACAATGATTGAAAGATTACTCAAGTTATTGTAATACCTAATATATTACCAATTTATTTCTCAATTTCTTCGAACATAAAGTATTAACACCACATTCTCTTTCGCCAATGTAAGGGAGTAGGTAATTTATTATTGAAAAATATAATTGCCATGATTCATGCAACGAACCTATTCACATATAATCTTCAAACTGCGAAATGCTTGTCTCTTTATTATCAGCATAGAATGATATATCCAAATACCAAATCTTTATGACACCCTAAGCTGGACCACTCTTCCTGATTTAAAATAAATTGTTCTTTTATTGCCAAACGAAGGGCCCGGGGCATAAGGGTATAAGTGCCGAAGTTCGGAAATGCGTTTAATTGGCTTAAACTAATTATCTTGACCTAACTTATGTCTCTATAGAAGATTTTGGTCCAGTTCGATTTAGAAGTGGGTCAAATTCCATGTTTAGTAAAATTTTTATTTTAAGTGATTACTTTCTTGCACTTGTTCTTTTTACGAGTCAATGAAGCTACAGAATAGCTGAAAAGTACTGTCGTGTTTTTATTTTAATCATCTTTATCAGGACCTGCGGTTTTTAGGATGCGCCGTTCTTTGGTAAGAGGTTTCTTGCAGATGGTTCGCTTTTTTAAGCGCTTCTTTTGCGATTCAATAGAGCTTATGTAATAGCTTGAAAATAATTTCTTATTTTTTTAATGGCATGCGTCAAAGTTAGACACTTTTTTGTATCTCCTGAAAAATTCGGGTTTTGGCACTTACGCCCTTAGATCCCAGGACCCTTGAAATCATTTTTGAAAAACACTTACTCTTTTCAATGCAGTTAAACAGATGATATTTTGTTCCAATAATTATTTGGTGATAAGAGTAATTATTGAAAAATATCAGATGATCGAACACACTGGAACACCGAAAAATCAATTCTAGATAATTATTATTCCCAGATGTTGAAATTTGACTGGTGCCTCCTCTTAGAGAAAAAAATGCTCTGAAAATCTCGTAGGTATAAAGAACGATTATCTATCCAAAATCTACAGTTTTGTACAAAAATTAATTTGCTGCACTTGTGGTTCTATGAACGTAGAAATTTGACTATAGAGATGTTCTACTAGATGAAATTAGTTCTTGAATATAATTGGATGCCTTTGAATTATTTCGTTATTTGATCAATTTGCTTGGCATTAATTATGTGTACTCAATCGTCTTCAAGTGAAGCTCCATCTTCCATTACGAAACTTGAGGGTATTACACTATTACACACGTGTTTGTGAAGGAAGCGAGCACTGATTAATAATATCAGGCGACTCTCGAATACACGTAAAACTTATTAGTGAAGCGAAGGGTTGAATATAACACATAACATCAATGAAGCATGTGTACAGGGAGAGAACAGCCAGTGAACGAAGCAACTTATCACCCTCTGGTACTCGCATTCGCATAGCATCGGGTATTCCCCTTTTTTGTTTACATGAGTGCCAAGGTTGGTACATGCCAACACTACCAGGGCTGCAACTCGTCGAGTATGCCACGTCGCGTCGTATTCTGCGTGCTCTACAAGGGGGTGGAGAGAACCATATAATTACGGGAAAAGGCGGTGCCACTCAAAGCCACGAATTATTCGCAATTACCGTGTCTCTGCGTCATCATCCTCTACGATCCGACGACTCATTCGAATCAGAACACGCTTCAAAACATAAAAATAAAAAAAAACTTGTTCATCTTTTGTTTATAAAGTTTGTTAGTATGTATACGATTCCGAAAGTACTACTTCTTTCCTCGTTAGCTTTTAGTTGAAGGGTTTTTATTATGTTTGAAAAATTAATAAGGGAATTTAATTATGGGCTGTAGTCGAGTTTAGCTCAAGACTCCTTAATAAGAGTGGAGAATAATTTGTTAGAGAGAAACGTCGAATTTGTTGTAGGAAAAGACATATTGGAAATAAAAACTTGGTAGGGTTTAAATTGGATAAACCAAGTTTTATATAGGATTAATGAAAATTAATCAGTTATGACAGAGAAAACAGAACATAGATGTTTTTACTCAGTTGATCTAATCAGTATATAGTTCCCTATTTGTTGTAAAAAGTTAATACAGATACGATTTCAAAAAAATTTTCAAAAGAAATGAATTTTGATGTTGAAAAAAAAATCAAATGGCCCGTCTAAGGGACCCGGTTTCCTAAGACGTGCCCCTTTCAAAAACTGTAAAAATCGTTTTATTTGCATACATTTTGACATAGATTTTAATGATGGCTTTCTCAAAATTCTCACGCATTATTTTCATGATTATCACAAATATTTTCTCGGATATCGTTGATTTTTAATAATAGTTTACCCTCAAAAACAGATATTTTACAGCTTAATTCTGCAAGTAAAAAAGGCAGTCATGAACAGACAAATTTGACTCCTGGGTTATTAAAAAATTACCAATTCATAGTAGTTCAATTTTTGACTGATTTATTTGCTTTCCAAATGAATTAGTCCACAAACACTCTGAATTTGTAATTTTCTAGTAATTAATATTTAGATAGTAGAATAATATTCAAATAACAGAAATCTAAAATAGCCTTTTATTCACAAGGAAATCATCGACCACTCAGTAATTTATAATTAATCCATATTCCATCATATCGGCAGATCTATAATTATGAGACTAATTATCATTCAAATGGGCCAATTTGAATATCAAAAAGTCATCTTTTATTCACGAATTGAAATAAGTTCAGAGTCTAGAGAGTAATTACTCGGAAGTGACATGTGCTCTTTCGATATCCAGTACTTAATACCCAATAAACCTGCGTGTACTCTAATTGCACGAGATTAATTATAATCTTACATAAAGAATCTGTCAATACTCTATTGAAAATGTACCCTGGAAACGATTCCATTATTTACAATAAATAATAATCATATATAAAAACAAAACTTCTCGTCGTCCCGAAATTCGGAACGACTAGTCCAACTGAACTCTCCCAATTTTTCGGGGCGACTAGACACAGCCATAAATTGAAAAACAATTTGACTCTCTTACACAATTTTTTGTTTGAATTATAAAAAACAGATTCGATGTAAAGGCATCATCAAACCAAAAAGTCTCCTTAACAACGAACGTGGAAAATGAACATTCTGCTGAGGCGCAAAATTGACGTTTTATTAAAACCATTTTTTTTGCGTAAGCAATCTAGATTGCTGCACTACTTATATACTTTTGAAATTTCATTTATCCCGATTGTCTGAAATTTAACAGAAATGGTTTCTCAAATCACAAAAACAAAATTTTCATAAATTTAAGAAAACGAAATATTCATGTCATACGGTATGAAGCTGTCTCAAATAAAAATGCAATTCTTCATTCTAGTTATGCTTTGTCAACGATTGAAGTAATCTACTGGCATCGATGAACAATTTATACTTTTTCCCTTGTATAAAAAAGAACATAGCATTGGACTTTGTTTGAAGAATGTGCTCTTGAATCTAGAAAAGACCTGGAATCTAAAAATCGGAATTCTTTACCAACCCTGAACTTGTGTACTTTCGCCCTGCGTTGTACTAATACTTTTTAAATGAAAATATCCATTGTAGCATTAAATTGTGACCTCATAAAGGAACATAAATTAAAATAGGACCCCTCACTCTATAGTCTCGATCTTAAAATGATCGCTATGATATTCTGGTTTGTTTTAGTACACTATATCTGTATATACAACCAACCTTAATCCTTCATTCGCCAGGCAATTCACTTTGGAAGACCCTAGGGCAAAATTCGACGATCCTTATTAATTTCTTAGTTCAAATCGCCTGCAGTGAAGCTTATTCTTCGGTTGGAATACAATTATTCAGCTTCATTCATGATTCACTAGGTAAATGAGAATTGAGGGGTGCATTCAGTTTGAAGATCTCGTGCAAGTTCACTACCACGCCTGGCAGGTGGCACAAAATACAAATGCTGTCATATCACGCATAAGGGGAGAAAAGGTTTTTTCTACACTCTATTACATATGTAATTAATTAGTCGACTTCAGTTAACTTAGAAACATGAAAGGACGAAAATAGACAGATTTGGGGACAGAAAGGGTTGAAGGTCTACAAGGTAGAGCAAGATCTCTGACAGTAGAGCCTTGGGGCTTTCTTAACGAGTAAAGTCACTTCAAGCTCCTAAGCAGCTCACTATGCGCTTGACGATGTAGTCCCAGTAACTATGAGAGTGAGTAAGAAGCAACTAACTCGCAATAATCTCCACTCAAACCATCATCAAAAAGCCTTCTCGAAAAAAATTGCGTTTCTCTGTTCTGCTTGACCAAATTCTTGTTAGATTAGCAGCTTTGCAGAGAATTCGATTTATAGTTATGATAGAGGTAAGGTGCCTGAGAAACGACATCCTCCTGAGATGGATCCTTCTGAATATTTTTATATAAACATATAATATTCATCAAATACGTAGGTCGATAGGGGTGAGTGGGGTATGGTGCCGCGTTTTCACATAAATGCCCTCTAAGTTGTGATTCAAATGTGAGTTTGATGTGTTCATTTTTTAAAGTGAAGCTCACATTATCAGGAAACATATATTATTACGCAAAAGATGTGTAGGCTTAGAACAGGTTCCTGTCAAAACTAATTCAAAAAAAATTGTTGAATGATGTTGAAAGTAACTATAATCAATAGTAATTACCATTCGCATAATTAGAAATTTCCAAGCTTAAAATGCACATTGGTCAAAAACCACGATGTAGTCCAGACACGATTTATAAAAAATTAGCTATGTAGGTAAATGTCGATAATGTATGAGCCGGAATCTTAATTATCTGCAATAAAAGTAGTTCAAAATATTGAAATAGATTTTTGTTATACTTGCTTCTTCTCACAGGAGACTGGAACTTGAAATAATTCAAAGAAAGGGCACGTGATATTATCATATGAGCCATATCATTTTCCCCAGGTTTACATCCACAATAATAAATATTTTTTACTGGAAATTTTGGTACTGATAAAGAATAAAAAAACAGACGTCTGTGTACTATCATTTTTTTGAATAATCGCACGACCGTATAACCGCACGACTCTCTCTTATTATCCGATTTTTTCAAAACTCACGATGATTCCTCACGAAAAAATTTCAAAGTTAATCCATCAATGTTTTATTTCGGCCGTGTGGCCCACTACCACACACTGTTTTCTTTTTTTCTTAATTTTATTTCAAAAAATAACGCACAGGTGTCCGTTTTCATAATCTTTCGCATTTTCTGAAATATCAGCCAAAAATATTTATTATTGTGGAGAGAAGCCTGAGAAAGAAAACTAATACGGTTCATTTGGTTAGTATATGCCCTTAATCGCTATTTTTATTTTTTATCCAGGTTAATTACAACTTTATTTTTGTATATGTAAACTTCGCATAGGTAATAAAACCCCGATAGGTATACGAAGTTCTCGACGCTGATTAAATTAACCTTTTTACATTCTTATCTCAGTGAAAATCTATCATTGGTTTAATGCGAAAATTGACTTTCACAGATTTCATCAAATTTTGACGTTTTCAGACTTACTGATTAAGAAGAAATGGATTTTATTGTCTGATCGATCAACGGTATTGGTTTTGACCATCAAAAATGCTGTTTAGAAAAATAAATTTTCCAAGAAAACTATACTTGATACAAAAGAATATTATAAATGAAACTTGTTTATTTCAAAAACATCTACAAATTTGCTTATTAATATTTTTCATAAGACTCATAGTTTTCAATTTAATCATCGCAAATGTTATCAGAAATTAAGAAATCCATTCTTAGGATAAACTATGTACGAATACGTCAAAATAATAAATAGAATAATTGTTCATCTTGGAAAAATATAAAAAATTGTATACAAATATTTTTTGATAAGACACATGGTCTTTGTTTTCATCGTGAAAAATATTGTTATGAATACAAAATTTTATTTTCTGATCAAACTATGCAAGATACAAGAAATGTTACAAAAAATTACATTGAGACTTAAAAGTAAATCCATATTCTCCTGCGTTGCCCTTTTTCCAATTTTCTATTCAAATATATACTACATTTAAAAATAAAATAATTGAATTACGCGGGAAATTCTATTCAAAACTAGAATATGCTACCACGTGTAGTACACGTTAAATTTTTTGTATATACAGGATTATTTATTATAATTATAGTAACTTTTTAAAATTCAAATTCAGAATGTTATCAAATAATTCAATAACAATAATGAAACTAATGAAATGAATCTGTATAATATTGGAGCACTTAAATAAATTATTTATAAATAAACAAAGTACAATTAAAAAAAAAACAATAAATTGTAACACAAATATAACTAAGTATATAAGTCTAATAAGTTCCAAAAGCTGAAAACCATAGTGCTTTATAAAAAAAAACTCTTTCGAAAAAACTTGTAGCTGAAACAGTTTAAAACACGTTGAAAATTCGAAAATCGGACCAAAGTTGTTATCTAATATAAGATTAGAACTGCCAAAAATAAAATTATTGTAATTGAAAAAAAGTATCAGAAGGTGAACATTTTCATCGAAATTTAAAAAATCAAATAATTAAAAAATGGAATGTTCCAAATTAATCAACTGTGTTGAGCAACCTCAAATTTCACTTTTAGTCTTACCAAGAATAGATTTAGAAACGTTTATTTGACTGATTTTAAGCTAAAATATTTAAGATTCAAATAAAAATTGTAATCTTAAATGTGTGTTCGAACTGAATGACAAATCTTGAAAAGAAATATTTAATTATACTTATTAGTACCACGATTTAGTTATTATTCACGGTATTTTTTGAAAAAGAAAATATTCTCAATTATGAGAATGATTTTAAACATATTAGAATTGTATACATAACAAACGAACTTTTTTTTATCAACGTAACTTGATTTTTTACGACTTAGGTATATGGGCCTAAGCATATCCAAGACCTATATATTACTTCTTTGGATGATTGGTTATTCCTGTATTTTCAAAATAAGTAAACCAGTTAAAGGCTAGTCTTTTTATTCAATAAGCTCATAACACAAAATTTTCAACGAAAAAAAACATTTAAATTTCCGATTTCGTTACACTAGCTACCTTTACACCAGCTACACTTATGAGTGCAATATATACATATAATTAAAAAGGTGATATCTATTAAGGTGGTCCAAAAATTTGAAATTTTCAATATTGAAGGTGCTTTCGAGAACATTTTTTCCTTTTGAAGAAAAACTGATGTAGTATACATTTGAGCTAAACCCAACAATACCTATTACTCTCTTATCAGCTTTAACGCTTTTAAAGCTCAATACCTTCCTTATTTTGACTTTACAAGAAATATTAAAGGGATTATTTAATTTAATTTTCACCGCGAATTCAATGATGAAATTAGATTTTTAGAAAAATTAGTCTGAGTGTTTTTCGCATATAATTTATTATACACAAATGAAAGCGTTTGAGTCTTCCTTTAGATGGAGTGTTTCGAGACGAATGCATTGATCTGTGATAAAGTACCGTTTGGTGTTCTAGATTATTGTAGAAAAAATCATATTGTTACCAAAAACACCCTTTGAAATTAATTTTTCTAATGAACTAATTTCATTGTTGGATTCGCGGTAAAATTTCAAGAAAATAATCTTTCGGGTATTTTTTTGTAAAGTCGGAAATAAGGAAGATATTATACTTTAAAAGCTTTAAGGCCGATGAGGGAGTACTATGTATTGTTTTTCTTAGCCCAAATTTATACTAAAACATTTTTTTTTTGAAAGCAACAAATATTTTTCAAAGCACCTTATTCTTTGAATGTTATGCTTTGCTATTATTTATGAACCACTGTAGCATATATAATGTATTTTATTAATTTAAACTTATTTTTCCCGTTATACCAACGAAGTTTCATTTGCCCGAACGCATTTTCTCATTAATATGAAGAAATAGCTTTGCAAATGCTTAAAATAAGAAAGCGGGCATGCAATTAGGTTTTTCCTCAAAGATTGAGCTTCAATTATCCCTAAACTAAAAGCTTTGGTAAACGTATTTAGCAGTGCAAAAGTAAAAAATGTTACTGTTAGACCATCGAATCGGATCTTTAGGGATAAACTGTATTATCAGTCATCACTAATTAACTAGGCCATCAAATCTAAAAGTTGCTGAGAATTGCCATCATACAATTTTTTTTAATAAATTTACTAATGGCAGAAATCATTAAAAATTCATTTAATGTTATTCAAAAATATAAAATTCCTTATAAAAAGATTTTTTCTTTTTTTCTTAATGTGGAAATGAATGATTAATTATTTCACAAAAATAAATTAAATAATTTGAACACAACGAAAAGAATTCTGAACCTATAGCAGACTTTAAAAAAAAACTTTTAACCAAAAATAGTTGGATTTTCCTAATGGGTTCTATTAATTTAGTTTACACTCAAGCGAAAAAAAAAACTTTTTTCAAACACTTTATTATTTAAGAAAGTATTACAAGTTGAAATTATTTTGAAAAATGTTATAAGAAAAGATTTTTATGTATCTCCGAACGCAAAGTTAGCATATTCTAAGATAAAGTTGTAATTAATCTGGATGAGAAATAAAAATAGCGATAAAGTTTATGCACCAATCCAATGAACCGTATCAGTTGCCTTCCTCGGGTTTCTCTCCACAATAATAAATATTGTTCACGGATATTTTTGAAAATGCAAACGAGCATGAAAACGGAAGTCTGCGCGTTATTCTGCTCAATTTCTTACTTTTATTCCTCATATAAAAATAAATAGTAAAACTTTCCCTGTTTTCGTGAAAAAATTATCCCATATCCCCAATTTTGAACTCCTTTTGCGCTTTGATCCCTGATAATGATTTGTTTTGTTATTACGGATATTGATTTCATCTATATAGGGTAATAACTTTTTCCTAGCTTACACAAATGAAATAGATAAATTTTATTAAGAGGATAGTAAAATTTGCTTGTGGATAATGTAAGAGTTTGAAGTAAGCGTTTAGTCCTGTTTTTATCTCTTGAAAAGTACTCAAGCCAGCGCATTCAAGCAAGCGGAGATGAATACGGACAACTGTTGCTACATCTTCAGGACTTTCTCTCGGTAATCGCAGTCCTTACTGCTATAGGGAATAGGAAAACGTGGGTGGGTATGTAAAAGCAGAAGCATAAGCGAGCGAGGATGAATTATCCTTGGTTTATTGGATAGATAAATGTAGCAAGAAAATAAGTTTTCTTTTAGGAAAAAAATAATAATATTTCACTACAGTTATTAAAAAATAGCAAATTCAATAACTGAGTAGTGAACCCCTTACTGGTTGCATCAGTGACACATTTCTTACTGATTTAAAAATTAAGATCTGATAAAAACAAGTTTTAGAATTTTTCAAAGAAATGTATTAGTTTGATTATACTTACGCAATGTGTTATCTTCTGAGGACTCGATATACCGGCATTTAAAACTCAAATACAAAACAAACTAATTCAGTGGGATTAATTATTTTGAGTCTAGTATGCATCATAACACAGTGATACTATTTTAAAATAATTTTTTAAATGTGGAATTCGCAGCAGAATGCAATTTTCATAATAAATTCAGTTATAATCTATAGAAAGACTACCTATGCGCTAAATCTCTCATAAGCTTGGATAATTATCTTCAATCTTCTGTCGCGTCTCCTATATTCAGTGAATTAATTGAAAATATAATTAAATCCCATTAACTTCATTTATTATAATATGCTTCTATTCTTTGAATTTCTATAACATTATAAAGTAAGAATTGAAGTTTCATCACTTCCATAGTGCACTTTTTGCTAGATGAAAATATTTCCTTCAGTTGAAATTATCAGAGTTGTTATTGATATTAACTACTTTCTTGAAACTTAAGAAATTATTGTGTTAGGTTGGATACAGGAAGGGTGTCACAGCATAACCATGTACATTGATTTTTTTTGAACACGTTTTATTGGCTTAAAAATTGTCCGAAATTCTGCCGGACATTGTGGTGAAGGATATATCCAAATTCGAACCGGAAGTGGGTTTTCAAAAATTAAAACCGTTAAATGAAATCGGAAATGGATTAAGTTTTGAGAAAAAGAAGGACTTTTGGGCTCAGTTGTACTAGATAGTTACAAAATACAAATTAACTAAATATTTTTCATACAATTTACAGTATGTAGTATTGTAAAATCTATTTTTTTAAAGAAACGATTTTTTTAATTTGACTTTTCACTTTTCAACCTCCTGTTTGTCTTGTTATGCGTTAATAATATTTCAAGTATACGTTTTACTTCAACTGGGATTTAAAAAAAATCCATGGACATACAAGGTTTGGACAGCAGTCGACTTTTGACGATCAAACTTAAAATGAACCTTCTCATTTACATATTTTCGTCGAGTATTCGATTTTTCTATATTAGACGGATATACTGTTAAATTTTCAATCATAGTTTTTAATAACTAAATACAATTTTTAATAAATTATTTATGACTTCTAAGTGTTTATTATTTCTGACTAATAATCACTTCATTTAAGAGATTCTTTCAGAGATAAAAAAATCACATCGTTGAAATGCACAACTTTGCGCTGTATTTTTTTTAAGTATTGTTGAACACAGAATCAAATAAACAAATTGACTTCATAACATTTCAGAGGAATTCAAGATATGCCATAGTTATCTCAAGTTCGAAAATGAGCATTGTTGGAAATGATTAATAAAATCAATCCAAATATTCCAATTGGTTATTATAACTACTTTTGGAAAAGAGCTGAAGGTAAATATTTTCAAAAGAATATTTTTGGTTGAAATTGTTTATTTAACAATACTTATTTAGAGTTTTATGGTTTTGCATTCTCTTCAGGAAAAAGTAGCAACTGTCTACAAATCTCTTTGGTACGTTTTTATTTCAAATTAGTTATTTATGAATTATGAAATTGTCATTTTTATAAACAATATTTTCTTCAAGTGAAATTTTTATATAAAGTCGTACCAAGGAGATTTTTAGAATCTTTCAAGGAATAAAATGAGCCCTATACCATTATGATTAAATAAGAATTGCAACTGTTACATAAACAGAAAACAAAAACATACAGCCCTGAATAAATAATGTTAAACAAATCTTTAGTTCCCTTCCAAACTTAGTTACAATTAGCAAAAGGAATATTTTCTTCGATTTTATAAATAACGTTTAACAATGCTCATGTTCAAAATGAATAAATAGACATTTATAAAGTATATTGGCGGAAAATTTTTGAGAATTCCTTTTTTAAAACAACTTTAACTATTTAAAATGCTATGAAAATATTCGATGAAAGAATATGCAGGAAAATGAAGGAAAATAAATAATTGAGGCTTTTATGAAAATTAAGAATATGCTTTGTAACAATCATTTTTCTCCTACAACAAGAGTATTGTTTTCTTTTTGTAAAATTGATCATGAAACGTGAATTCACGAATTGTCTGTGAATTGTAAGCGTCAGCAAACGATTCAACGAAAGGTTTTCATTCTGATGTCCCAGACAGGCTGCACCAATATCCTGGCGATATTGAAATCAACGGGCGGAAAACAAAAGTTGAAACACACCTGACCCGGCGCATCCGTGCAAATCAGAGCGAAACGAAACGGAACGAAGCAAAGCGAAAAGCTTTAAATGAGAGAAATGTTCAATGACGGTGAATTCCTTCACTCCCATTGATTTGAATTCAAAGATCAAAAATGCTTTCAGCGTTCAATCTTTAATCGCTTCGGCGCTAATTTAATCAGTTTCGTATAATCTTATGATACTGAACTTACGTAACTCAAATTCTAAAAGTAGGGAAGAAGCGGGTCACGCGGCGCACATAACGTTTAAATTGATAGAAAGAAAAAGATAATCGATAATGTTATGGCAAATATGTAGCACGTAGATAAATATCTTGGATTTGCTTCATCAATAGAAAAAATTGAATTTATATCAACTAAAATACTCAATTATTAAGTCTCTTAAAAGGATTCCACGCGCTATAACTCATACTGCTCTTTTGGGAAATGAGGCGCGCAATATTAATTTTATCTGTTTGCAAATTGAAAATATTTTTCTAACAACCAAAGAGAAAATGTCTATAAAATCAGATATCTATAATTATTTTCAATTAAAACAAAGATTAAGGTTATATTTTGGAAGAGATTAGCATCCAAAGCTATGAACATACAATGTTCAACATTTCAATATTTTTACTATTAAAATAGATGTCCGCGCCGGATTACCCGCTTGTATTCACTATTGAAATAAGATTTTCATTTGCAAATGTTAACTAGATTTACCTATTTGTGATAAATGAAATCCTTCGGAAAAGCCAGAAGATCAACATTAACAAACATTTAATAAATTTTGAGCAAAATACCTCAAGCTTCAATGATTTTTTCGCGACTGTCATAATATCAAAGAATCACCCAAAACAAACTTTTTACGCTAAAAATTGAACAGTTATCTTGAATAACCTAATTGTTTCACTATCTGAAATTGCATTCATAAATACATATACTGAATCTAACCTAAGCCTCTCATAATACGCAGATTTTTCTAAAAGCTATCGAATCTTCTCTATCTCAAATTCAAGTTATCATTGAATGTTACGATTGCATATTACTATAAGGAAATAGCATTTTAATAATAATTTGAATTTAACAAAGTGCAAAACTTTCATTGACAATATCAATTAGTTGGAAAGCTTGACACAAAGAGTAAGCAAGTGTGCACAAACGTACCACAAAATTCTGGTACAGATAAAAGTTTACACAACCAGAAAAATCCTACAAAAGATACCTATTACTGTTTTGTGATATATTGCATTATTCAGAAGAAAATCAAAAATTTTATTTAAAAAAATCCTGCCTCCAAAATGGTTTGCCCCCATGAAACTGATAGGATGGCTTCCTTATATGAAGAGCAGCCGTAAACAAATATATAAAAAAATAAGAAAGGTGGAGCTTTCAAGAAAACCTTTCTATTTTCCTTACCGGATTTTTAAAACATGAAAAGAAGATTTTCAGGAATTAAATTTTTATCACTATCCTTTTACGCGTTCCATTGAATCTTAAAACTCTCAGCTTTGAAACTGTCTAATGATTAATTCTCTTACGTATCATCGAAAATATATTTTATGTGCTTCCATGATAAGTGTTAGGTATCAGTTAATTATTTTCATGCTTTACGGTTGTGAGCACTGACAAATAAGTGATACCAACAAAACAACTTCAAAATAAATAAGCAAAGTCAAGCCTTTTAGCAATCTAACCAAACAAAATTTTTCGTAGTATTTTGGACTATGATAGTTAGTAACAATTACGGTAATGATTGACTTTTAAAGACGACACGGTTTAAAGCTCCTACAATTTTTATAATACATAGAAAAATAATTGCCGCATGAATGGAAAAGTTTTTTTGAATAGCAGTATTGGATTGTTGTTTCATTAATTCATACACAATGTCCTTCGATAATAATTGATCTGAAAGGATTACAATAAGAATATTCACTTCTTAGCGGATGAGTACCATCTGAATAAAAGTGGAGCTTGTTGAAAAAAGTATAAAATATAGGCTAAGTGGCTAAAATAATTCATGCGATAGCATTTCTATCTTCAAAATGAATGTTCCATCTTTTATTTTCTTTGTAGAACTTTCTCCACTAGTTCATAATTTACATCAATATTAGGCCTTGAAAAGTTTTTCAATCCACCTAGTACCGGTTTCCTTATTCAAATTTTTAATTTTGAGGCAATCCTAATTTCAATATGTATGTTAGGCTCCCAACCCGAAAACGCCCAATGGGCGTTTAAACCGCACGCACCTAGGAGTGGGCATTTCTAAATGCCCCGAACTAGGTGAGAGCGCATTTAAGTGCATCGAACTAGGTGTGGGCATTCTCAAATGCACCCACCTGGGTGAGGCAAAACTGAAACGTTCCGAACCCGTTCTAGTTGTCTTTAGATACAGAGAACGGATTTTGGGGTAAATGAACATTTCTTTTTGTGATGAAAAACTAGTATTTTTGTTGAGGCACGTTCTGAAGCACACAATCCTGGTCAAAGTCAAGGATGGAAAAAAACAGTTATCATATACTAGATAACTAATGTTAAAAAGCGATAGAGACGATATCATTACTATTGTTATTGTTATGTCAACATTTGCTCAACACTTTTAATAAATATTAGGTACATAAGTATTTATCAGTTTCTTTAATTAGATTTTTTGAGACAACATTTCCTAAACAGATAGTCAATGTAATAATAATAAAATTATTCCAAATTACCAGAGAACATGAATTTTCAACAAATAATTTGACTTTTCAACAAAATATTTAGAGTTTTAGTTGAGAAAATTAATTAAAAGAAACGAATTTTCAACTAAAGTTATGCATGTTTAACCAAAAAAATGAACTTTTCAGAAATTAGTTCGATTTTCAACTAAAATTTTTAACCTAAAAAGAGGAATTTCAAACAAAAATATAATAACTAATATCTAAAACAACAAAATTTTTTAATTAAAAATAAAAAATAAGTGCATTCAACCAACAGGAACGAATTTTCAACAAAATGCTCAAATTCTCTACTAAAACAGATTAATTTTCAATTGCAATTTTTAGTTACATTTTTAAATAAAGATGTTTATTTTTACATAAACATTTTAAATTAATATTTGGTTATTCATTATTTTAGATTTATTTCAATTTAGAATTAGATATTTTTTATATCCTCTGAAATCCAATTAAATTACTGAAATAAATTGAAAATTCTTTAGTATCTGTTAGAATACCCTAAAATATTTCAACTGCTTAAAAATCTTTTGAAATTCATTGAAACTATTTAAATATCTTGAAAATGCCTTGGATTCTCCCAAAATAGCCTATAATATTTCCAATCCTTTAAAATTCCTTCAAATTATTGATATAAATACAAAATGCCTTCGAATCTTTAAAAAATCATTAAAATCTTTCAAGCTATTAGAAATGTTTAAAATTACTCGAAACTTTCCAAAGCTTTATAAAATGACTCAAAATCTTCTAAAATCATCTGATATCAGTGAAATTACTGAAACCAATTGAAAATTCCTTAGAATCTTTTATTATATATTATATTATTATTTATTATCAATGTATTATATTATATATTATTATTTTTTATTATTTTATTTATTCTATTATATTTTATTATTCTTCATTGATTAAAAGTATTTCTTGGTTGGAAAATTCAACTCTTTTGTTAAAAATTCGTATTTTTTAAATTTAATGTAACAGTTTTTCATTGAAAATTAAAATATTTTTTGGTGGAAATATCAACTATTGCACTTTTTGTCGAGAATTCATTTTTTTAATACAAAATTCATCAGTTTGGTTGAAAATTTAACTATTTTCTTGAAAAATCTCAATTATGTGTGTGAATTTGGCAACATTCCTTCCTTCACCTATTTTTTTAGAGAAAGATAATATTGAAACATGCACAAATGTTCGGTCTCAGAGGTTTGGATAGAAGAAAAGACAAGTGTTAGATTGAACCATAGATGTTTTAATAATGGTATGTACTCCTTTTTACAATTTCATGATAATTTACAATATAATATACATAATCTTACGAAGTTAAAGGGCACTTTAAATTCAGGTACAGCTAGAATTGCGATATGCAACAGTGTCAGAGGTTTGCCAAAATAACATATATTCAAGAAAGAATATCGAAAGATCTTTCTCACTCGACAACCGCAATTCCATTATTATTCATTGTACAAATTCATTTCAGTAAATACTTGAAACGTAAACGACGATATTCGATAGATAATATATTATTCCTAACACATATTATTTTTTCTAAACAATCTCAATAAACACAAACGTTTGAACAAATGAACATTTAAACAATTTGCCATTTTTCAAACATTGTATTCATTTAAAATTGGACTTACAAAACTAGGAAATAAAGTCTTGTTCACTGGGCACTGAATTCGCAGAAATTACATTTTCAAATTCAGAGAATTCACCTTTTCGAATTCGGACAGTATAAAAATTCAAAAACTGAAACTCGAACAAAGAAGAATTTTCACCAAGAAAGATTTGCACAATATTTCGACAATTTTCCAAAGTTTCAATTTTCAATTTCCGAGAGTTCCGATTCTAATTTATTATCAACTAAGTTCTTTCCCTCATAGAAAATTGTTTAATGAATATTTTTTCTATCTATGGAAGTCTTGAGAAAGAGTTAAAAGTTGAAATATTTCCGAGATGAAAAAAGCAAATTAGAAATTTCGATTCTTTGATTCGTCAGGATTATGAAAAAGTCGCATGAATTTTGAGTTGTTTTGCCCAAAACTAACTACGAACATGCAAATAAGAATAAAAATAATACAATTATTGTCTATAAACTGACGTCAATGATTTCGATTTTGAAATTTGCTTTTTGTAGAACATTGAGACAATTTTGGATCACCTTTAACATCCCCACAAGGTACAGAAATTTGGTGAAAGATATTCTTCTAGAGGAAAAGAAGTTCAAAAAAAGTGTCTCAATTCTTGTGAATTCTCCAGATTTTATTAACCTATGCGCCATTCGAACAAAGTTTTGTTCGCCAAAATTTCACTTCAGTGCCCACGCGTCTGCAGTTCAAATAAAAGAAATTAATTAACCCATCCAAAAAAGAAACCCACCCTGAAGAAAAACCGCAAATAAAAATCAATATTTATTTCATCAAAACGTAACTTCTCTTTGAAAAAAAAATATTTTTATGAAAAGAAATTCTTATCAGAACGAAGTATTTTTTGGAAAGAAAATACTTTCGAGAAAAGAAGTACTTTTCAAAATAAAGAGACTTTATTTGAAAAAGAGAAGATTTATCGAAAATAAATATTCAGATGAGTGAATGAATTTTTCTATTTTTTACTTCTATTTGCGGTTTTGGAAAAATCTTTTTTATTTTCGTTTTCAGCTTTAAATAAACTGCTGAGCAAAATCTGTTGTATCTACAGACTATTTCGAGTTGAAATATAAATAACACACAACAAAAGATGAATAACAATTAATACCTTACACGGACGAACAGAGTTCCCATTCAACTAATTAAAACAACTTACGCGCGCATATAATAATACAATCTTAAAAAATGTGTCTAATGATAAATCTATCAAAAGCAATGTCGGAATGATTTTAGAAATTAATAAACGCGCGTCGAATAAATGACTATTTTTGACGATTCTTTTTTTTTCACGATTCCTTCCCTTTTTTTTTGTTAGGATTTTCTAAGGGTTTTTGGTCGAGGTTCAATTTAGGACTACTCGATCTCGAAAATGGAGAGACACAGGACCCTTCGGCGCCAGGATAAATTCAAACTGCAGGCCCAGCTCTTCTTCTGTAACAATCTCGAAATCTCGAACAATCTGCGGGATCGTAAAAGTCGATGTCAATTTGGTGAGCGCTCGTAAAGTCGATAAAAAAATCGTAGGGTTCAATTAACCAGCGGGAGCTTCGTAAAATCTGGACTGAATTAAAAAAAATAAGGCAAAGGTGCAAAAGAGTCAAAAGAAACAAATAAAATAAGGGAATGTTGAAGGAAGGAGAGAAACTTGGGCTGGAGAAGTTTTAATTAGGACTCCCAGACGAGAATGAGTCGAGTGGATGGTCGGATTTAAAACCAGCTAAATTTAGATAAAAAGCTGAATTTTCTCGGTCTGACTCTTACGTATTTAGGTTCTGGACCTTTAAGTTTTATTCCAAAAATAAGAGTTCTCTCGAGAGGATAATAATAAAGACTTGAAATAAAGATAAAACCGAAAGTGCAATGCGCATGCGTAGAAAAAATAATGGATGACGGCGCATGCACCTCGAGAATTGCGTCATAAAATTTGAGCAGCCTGTTTTTTTCTTAAATACGCAGTTCAGTTGAATCGATAGAGGAGAAGTGAACATTTTTAAGTGTACGAGCCACTTTTTTTTGAGTAAGTAACAATTAATAATGGCTACCGGCGCTTCCACCTTGTGACTCTGAACCCACAATTCTCCGAACTTTTTTATTTAAAAAAATCTTTCTTAAGTCGATTCAATAGATAAAAAGTGAACATTTTTGAGTAACAAAACCAAAATTTTCTAAATAAAGAAAAACAATTTTAATAACGAATTCTGTAAAGGAGGAGGTCCTACCTTCGCAAGAATGAGATGCAGAGCCTGTTCAACGAAACGTTTGCCTGGACAAACTCGACGTCCAGCACCAAAAGGTGTCACAAGGAGTGGCGAATGCGGAGTGGGTGGGTCTATCCACCTTTCTGGAATGCACTTACTCGCATCTTTAAAGTTGCTATCACTTAATCCTGCTATCCACGTGTGCAAAACCACGACGGTCTGTAAAAAAAAGAAAAAACAAATTATTCATTCAAATAAATTTAATAATTTTTTCGAATTGATTTCTTTTTAAATTCATTTTTAAAGTTTATATTTGTATTGAAAACTTACTCCAGCTGGAAGATGATAACCTCCGAGTTCTGCGGACTCATCCAAAATTCTAGCGAGGCAAGGAGCTGTTGGAAGAAGCCTGTAATAGAAAAACAATATAATTTTTTCAAAAATTCGAGATCCACGTTATTTTATGACAGAGTGTCTACTCAAATCATGGGGAAAAAATCCTCTGACAATTCCAGGTTTTTATCAGGTAAAAAAGTGCGGAGGTATATTAATTAATTAATGCAACATCGATTAATTAAATAATTTTATATTACTAAAAACATATGTCATTAAACATTTCTTGAATTTTTCTCGAAATTCCATGAATTTGAATAATAATTCAAACAAATTTGTATTTTATCTTCTTATGCTTAAAATTCAGTGCATATTTGGGTAAAATTATTGTGGGTCTTACTATATTAAATTCAATTTAAACCACTTTAAATTCCTAACTTTTTAAGTGAAAATATTGTATTTTTAACCAAATAGTTGAATTTTCAACTAAAAAGATTAATTTTCTTACAAAAATACGATTTTTCAACAAAATACATGAATTTTCAACTAAAAAAGTAATTTTGCAACCGAAAATGGAATAGCAAAATTTTCAGTTGAAAAAAAAATTTTTCTTTTCAACTGGAATAGATATTTTAAACCAAAAAGATGAGTTTTTAACAAAAGAGTTCAACTTTTAACTAAGTAAATTTATTTTCAAACGAAAAGATAAATTTTTAACTGAAATGATTTATATTTAACTGGAATACTTGAATTTTCAACCAAAAAGATGAATTTTCAAACAGGAAGATTAATCTTTAACCAAAAAAGACAAATTTTTAACCAAATAGTTGAATTTTGAACTTAAAAGGATCAATTTTTAACCAAAATTGGAATAGTTAAACTAAAATAATTAATCTTCAACAAAATAGTGAAATTTAAACCCAAAAAGATGAATTTTAAACTAAAATGATGAAAGCTTAACTGGAATAGTTAACTTTCCAACCAAAAAGATTATTTTTTAACCAAGAAGATTAATTTCTATACAAAAATGGATTTTCAACAAAATACATCAATTTTCAACTAAAAAAAGATAAATTTTAAATTGAAAAAGCTAAATTTTCAACAAAAAGATCAATTTTCAACCAAACAGTTGAATTTTGAACTAAAAAGTTAAATATTTCAACAAATAGATCTTTTTAAATAAGAAAGATCAATTCTTAACCAAATAGTTGAATTAAAAAATTTTTTTTTAACCAAACAGTTGCATTTACAACCAAATATTTTCAAGGCTTTCAGAAAGACATAGCATTTCAAGCAGAAGAGATGAATTTTTAACAAAATCATCGAAATTTAAGCCAAATAAATGAATTTTCAACATATAAAGATGAAAGATAAATTTTCAACCAAACGGTCGAATTTTCAAGCAAAGAAGATTAAACTTCAACTAAATCGTTAAATTTTTTTAAAGATATTTGAATGATTAACGTAAAAAGTTGAATTCTTCATAAAAAAGTTAATTTTCATCAAATAAAAATGAATTTTTAACCTGAAGAGTTGAATTTTTAAGAAAAAAGATAATTTTCGACTAAAACGATCAATTTTTAACAAAATCGTTCAATTTGAAAAAAAGGATCATTAATTTCCAGCATTTACAAGAATTTACAACCAAATAGTTGAACTTTCAATCAAAAAAGTTAATTTTCAACCAAGATAGATGAATTTTCAATCAATCAGGACGAATTTTCTATACAAAAGACAAAAACAGTTGAATTTTTTATCAAAAAAGATGACTTTTGAACAAAATAGGTAATTGAGTTTTCAGCCGAAGGGTCGAATGGCTAATAAAATACGTCTTTATATGTGGAAAATGAGGAGACACGTATTTTTTTTAATTAACATAGCGACATTTTTTACGAAAATTTAAAATTTTAAGGGTACAATTATTTTTGTGTAAATTTTACGTTAAAACCCGTGCAATTTTCGTAATTTTGGCGATATTAAGGTTTCTCTTATTTCATTTTATCCAGGTTTTCGCACTATTTATAAATCCACAAAAAATATATTGAAAAAATAATAACAAATGCTTAAGTTATTCCAATTAAACAAAAGGGGGAAAAAGTTTCTCAAAAACCCCACCTTTTTTCCTAAAATGTTTATGATATAAAATGTTTTGTTAAAAAAATTAATGTTCAACCATAGAGATGAATTTTTAACTAAAAAGATATAATATTCAATTGGAATGGTTATATTATCAGTTAAGAAATGAATAATTTTCAAACAAAAAAACTTATTAAAAAAAAGATAGTTACATTTTCAAAAAAACTGATGAATTTTCTACTAAAATAATGAATCTTCAACTAGAATACTTGAATTTTCTACCAAAAAGATGAATTTTCAACTAAAATGATGAATCTTTAACTTGAGCAATTTAATTTTTCACGAAAAAGATGAACTTTCAACCAAGAAGATTAATTGCTACAAATAAGATGAATTTTCGATTGTAAAGGCCGACTTTTCAGCCAAAAATTGAATAGGTTAATTTTTTATTTAAAAAATTAATGTTCAACCAAAGAGATGAATTTTCAATAAAAATGATGGAATATTCAAATGGAATTGTTACATTTTCAGATTTAAAAAAAAACTAATTTTCAACAAAAAAAAAACATAATTTAAAAAAAAATAGTGAATGAAAAAGAATAATTTTTAACTAAAATAATAAATCTTTAAATGGAATAGTTGAATTTTAAATAAAAACGATGAATTTTCAACACAGAAGATTAATTTTGTTTCAGGCTACATGGCAGGGCTGAGAACCCCGCAAAATCAGCACTCCTCTACGTAACTTTTCACGCAAGTTTTTAATAGAAAATTTGAGTAAAGGGTCTACGACCTACGTGACAAATTGCCGATTTTACGGTGTTTTCAAAATACGAGTTTGCTCACCCTAAGTGAGTCATCGTATAGATTGTATTTTAATCCCTATGTGTATCTTTAGTTAATTGCAGGGTTTTGTTCTTCTTAGGATTAGTTTATATGTTAATTTTTTTTTATTTTTAGGTGAAAGACATAGCGGTTGTTCGGGGCCTATCAGGATCTAATAACTTTGCAATTGTTTACAAATTTTCTAATTAGTTATAAACAGTGAACCCCGAAGAATCGCTCTATCTGACATAGCTTCGCGGTTCTTGCGACGAAAGGAAGCTAGTATCATATCAGACAACATATTTTAAAACCATTAATTTTTAATAACTCCTCCTATTTTTAATTTGTAATTATAAATTCTCTAAGAATACATTATTTTTAAAATAAACATGGCGCGGGCGTTCGAGGTCCGAGGTAGTAGGTCCGGCAGGCAGTCCCCACCACTCGACTGCGATCCCATTGAAACCGTTCGGCCAATCAGCGCGCTAGCCGTCGCTCCCACTGCCGCCGAGAGCTCTCGCGTCGAGCTGCCTGGCTGCCTGGATCGTCTGATCCAGTTTCTGCCAGAAAGCCAGACTACCCTCGATATTCAGTTGGTTTGGCAGCATCCAGTCTGCTCTTCCAAGTTCTTGAAATTTTTACGCAGTAAAATGACAGTTCGGAAGTTTCAAAAGATCTTAGTTCTTTCATCGAAATCACATCCTTCACTTCGTCTTCCGGACTAAGGACCATCAGTATCCAGACATTCTTCATCCTATTCTTTTCTCCATCGAGGTCGGCGTGCCATTTTTTTGAGATTCTCTCGCAGTAAGTAGTTTCTCCAAATTCTTCTTTCCGTTCCTTTAGTCCCTCACTTTCTCCATACCAATATTTTATTGTGCAGCATCTTCAAACTCCACGGAACGACGGAACGCCTATTTAAAGGACAAATTAAGAGTAATTCACGAGATTAAATTCTTTTTAGTAGATACGAGGCTGGCCTGTTACAGGTTGGCCCTCTGTCTATTAGGGATAATTAATTAGGGATTTCTCTCCTTCTTTCTCTTCTCACGGGGCGTGAGGTCGGTCTTCACAGAAGATTGGTCCCCCAAGGAATGAGCCAATTGGACGCTTGGCTTGCATCTAGATCGAAGGGCGACACCAATCCCCCGACAACCCCGATCTAACCAACCCTAGATCCGCTACCATCCCTCCAAGTCCTAGCTTTCTCTCCCCCCCCCCATCTTCGTTTCGTTCTTCCCTTAATCACTCTCTCTCGCACCCGCAACCTATACGGGGGAACAAACCCCGATTACCTTACTCACAGTAACCACCTTCGCTGTATCGACTCCCCCCCCGCTCATCCTCCGAATATTTCGCCCCCTCATTCTCTTTTCAAAAGGGGGTAAATATAAAATTGGCGGCCCAAACGTGGGGTTTGACACAGTTCTTCTGTCAATTTTTTCACGGAGTTTGTAAAGGAGCTCACAGACGATCATCAATTCCCATTTCTCAATGGGAAAGGAGCCGGTTCGTTCCGTAAACAACACGCAGCGCTTCGCGTGTCTTGTTCCGGGATCCACCAAGCCAAGTCTTGGTCATACCATGACCTAGCGGCCGCCCCGATGCAGCCTTCATACCGACCATACCAGGGCCTAGCAGCCGCTCTGGTACGGTTTTCATACCGACCATACCCCGGCCAATTATCTCATCTCCCAGCACAACTGCAAGACCGATCAGTGCACCTCGATCACGACGCCGAGGAACAGCCCAAATCATGACTCATCAACCAAGCGCTTTCTTTACAGATTGGCGAGCGTTGGTACGTGCTTTGCGCACCCCAGACGTTCCATTGTCCACTTTTACGGGAATGGACCATAAGGACACTGAGGAGTTCCTCAATCAGTGTAAATATTACTTCACAGAGGCAGCCATCTAACCTACACTTCGGTCGAGGATGGTAATAACGCCTTACAGAGAAAGCGGCAAAGTGGTACGAAGTGTACCGAAACTTACGGCAAAGACTGGGATTTCCGCTTTAAATAAGTTGCACATCAAGCTTTATGCAATAAAGCAAGAAGAAAAGGAGGCGTGTTCCTGCAGAGAAAATACCTTCTCGCTATACGTTTACGACCACAAGCAACTGAAACTCAAATAGTGGCTCTCCTTCTGGAGGCGCTCAAGACCTCTATTAAAAAGGTCTTGCGCGCGGTAACAACAGATTCATTCGAAAAATTGTTGAAAAAAAAGGTGGAAAGCCAAAAACGATGAGTTGGAGGAGAATCCCCGCAAGACGGCACGCGACACATCCCAAGGCAAGAATACGCCCGCTATGCCGTCGACAAACAGTAATCCAACAGCTACCACACCTTATGTACGTCCCCCAACCCAGTGTCATTACTGTCCAGGATGACACTGCCGCCGAGACTGCCCCACTATAAAGGAACGACAGAATGCCGCGGTCCCGAGAAACAGGCGAGATCGGGCGATCGAAGACGACGCTCCTGCCGCCTGGCCGCACCCAGTGCGCCCCCATTATAAGCGCGGTATCCGCAGACCTCAGCAGCCCTCTCAGAGTCCGCATCTTAATGGACAACCGGGAGGTTATAGCTGAAATAGATACCTTGGTTTCGGAAAACTTCGTAAATAAAGCTATCCACGGTGGTGGATGTTTGAAACAGACCCTGTCCAACGTCCAGCCCGAGATCAAGCTCATAGATGGCCACCCATTCCGCGAAGCACCTCGCCGATATTCCGACGAACAACGTCAATACATAGACGTTCCAAGCAGATGCTTCGCGACGACGTCATCCAGCCAACCACCTCCCCCTTCAGCTCTGCAATCGTAATCGCCGGTAAGAAGGATAGCGATTACCACTTTTGTGTCGACTACCGTCGATTAAACGGGATGACCGTAAACACACCCCAATGCCTTCCCAGAATAGATGAGACGTTGAAGGATCTGGGAACGGCGAAAATCTTCTCTACATTGGACCTGAAGAGTGGGTACTGACAGGTGCCAATGTCGCTCGGGTCATGCTAGTATACCGCCTTTTCAACGCTCGGCGGGGGCCAATTCCAGTTCCACATGATGCCATTAGGCCTCAAGAACGCGCCCGAAACGTTTAAAAATGTATACATATATATATATACATATATATCAATATCCCTTTAAAATTAATTATGTAGATTGTATTTTAATCCCTATGTGTATCTTTAGTCAATTACAGGGTTTTGTTCTTGATAGGATTAGTTTCTATGTTAATTTTATATTATTTTCAGGTGAAAGATATAGCGGTTGTTCGGGGCTTATCAGAATGTAATAACTTTGCAATTGTTTACAAATTTTCTAGTTATAAATATTTAACCCTGAACAATCGTTCTATCTGACCTAGCTTCTCGATTTTTGTGGGAAAACGAAGCTATTATCATATCAGACAACATATTTTAAAACCATTAATTTTTAATAATTCCTTCTATTTTTAATTTGCAATTATCAATTCCCTAGGAATACATTGTTTTTAAAATAAACATGACGCGGGCGCTCGAGGTCCGATGTAGTAGGTCCGGCAGGCAGTCCCCATCCCTCGACTGCGATCCCATTGGCCACCGTTTGGCCATTCAGCGCGCCAGGCGCCGCCGAGTGCTCTGGCGTCGAGCTGCCTGGCTACAGCGAGCGAGGCAGCAAGTCAGTCAATCCTCGATATTCAGTTGGTTTAGCAGCATCCGCTCTGCTCTTCCAAGTTTTTGAAATTTTTATGCAATAAAGTGACAGCTCGGAAGTTTTAAAAGATCTTAGTTCTTTCATCGAAATCACATCCTTCGCTTCATCTTCAGGACTAAGAACCATCAGGAAAAGTTCTCTTCAGTATCCAGACATTCTCAATCAAAGCCGGCGTGCCATTTTTTTTAGATTCCCTCGCAGTAAGTCCTTTTTCCAAATTCTTCCTTCCGTTCCTTCACTCCCTCACTTCCTCCATACCAATCTTCTATTGTAAAGCATCTTCAACCTCCACGGAACGACGGAACGCCTATTTAAAGGACAACTTAAAAGGAATTAACCCTTATTTACCCCACGAGGGTCAAACTGACCCAGAGGGTTTTTGAAGAGGGCGCAATTTTTGTATAACCAGGGTAGAAGGCCTGGACCCGGGTAGGGGGAGGGGAAGTTTGAAGAGATACGAGGCTGGCCTGTTGCAGGTTGGCCCTCTGTCTATTAGGGAGAATTAATTAGGTATTTCTCTTCTTCTTTCTCTTCTCACGGGACGTGAGGTAGGTCTTCACAGAGGATTGGCCCTCCACCTCAGGGGACCTTGAAGAGGGAGAGACAGCAGTAGCTACGGAGGAAGAGCGTTCTTCTCACTCGAGCCGTTCTAGATTTTTCTTTTTAAATTTTAAATTCGCTCCGTCGATTTTTAAATCACCGGAACCTCCTCTCCTTCCGTCTCATCGTTCCTTCGCCCCTCGATAACCCATTCCTTCCGGGTTGATGAGTCCTTCGAGGGACCTCCTCGCCTAGGTCTTTGGGTCTTCACTCTCATCACTCCTTACTCCCCCCGCCCACACAATTAGAAATCAAAAGACGCACTGGTCGACCACATTCTCTCTCTCTCCCTCTTCATATACATGGACGGCCTGACTGCCTGACAACGATTCATCAAGGGTGACATCCAAAGGATCCCCTTGCCGCCACCCACTAGTCAGCGTAACGTCCCCTAAGAAATGAGCCAATTGGACGCTTGGCTCGCATCTAGATCAAAAGGCAACACCACTCCCCGACAACCCCGATCTAACCAATCCTGGATCCGCTACCATCCCATCAACCCCTAGCTCTCTCTCTTTCCTCTTCCTTCCCCCCAGCCCTCTTCGTTTCGTCCTTCCCTTAATTACTCTCTCTCTCTCTCTCTCTCTCTCTCGCACACGCAATCCATAAGGGGGGACGAACCCCGATTATCTTACTCTCAGTAAGCACCTCCGCTGTATCAATGACCTTCTCCCCAGCTCATTTTCCGAATACCCCCCCCCCATTCTCTTTTCAAAAGGCGGCAGATATCAATTTCTACCAAAAAAAGACGAATTTTCAACAAAATACGTGAATTTTCTACTAAAAAACATGAATTGTCAATCAAACATTGAGTAGTTAAATTAGCAGGTGAAAAATTATGGTTTAAACAGAGATGAATTTTCAATTAAAATGATGAAATATTCAACTGGAATAAATGCATTCTCAGATTAAAAAAAAAATTCGTTTTCAACCCCAAAAAAGCTAATTTTCGGAAAAATAGTTACATTTTCAAATAAAATGATGAATCTTCAACTGGAGTCCTTGAATTTTAAATAGAAAAGATAAATTTTCAACCAAGAAGACTAATTGCTATTAAAAAAGACGAATTTTCAATTAAAAAAGATAAATTTCTAACTAAAATGATAAATCCATAACTGGAATGGTTGAATTTTTAATCAAAACGGTGAACTTTTAACAAAGAAGATTAATTTTTATCAAAAAAGTCGAATTACTAACTAAAAAAGACTATGATTCAACTAAAAATTGAATAGTTAAATTTGTAATTAAAAAATTAATGTTCAACCAAAGAGATAATTTCCAAATGAAACGGTGGAATATTTAATTGGAATAGCTACGTTTTCATTAAAAAAAAGACTAATTTTCGACATGAAAAAAAGTTTTTAAAAAATAGTTAAATTTTCAAACAAAGTGATGGATTTTCAATTAAAATTATGAATCTTCAACTGGAATATTAAATCAAAAAAAATTTCAACCAGGAAGATTAATTTGTATCAAAAAAGAATTTTTAATCAAAAAAGCTAATTGTTCAACCAAAAATTAAAATTTAAAAACTTTTAAAAACTTTTAAAAATGAAGAATCACTGTTATTCAATTTTATATTCCAATTTAAAAAAATTAGGGACGCTCTCGAAAAAATTCCCTGACTTTAAAAAAAAATCCCTGACAGTTCTAGGTTTTCCGAGTAGCGTAGACACCCCTCCCTAAAGTGGATAATCATTAATTAAAAATACTAATGTATGTAAAGTAATAAATTTAATTTAATTAATATTTAAGACACTATACGTGTTAGCAAATTAAAATTAATTATTTCTATTTTATTTGTGCTCTTAATTAATGATTATTCACTGTAGGAACCCATTAACCACTGTAGGGAAGTTTCCCCTATAACGTAATTTCTGATTAAAACGAGAAAAGCCGGTTAGTCGCATTTTTCTCCAAAAATTCGCATTTAGAAGAAAAAATCGAAACATTCACACGATCCAAGTCCTGAAAAAATAGGTTTTTTCCTTCTATTTGTTTTTGGCGATGTAACATTTATGACATTCTTGAGGATCGTTAATGGTTCTGGTTGCACGTGGAACGAGGAAGGAAGAAAATCGAAATCAGGTTTGGTTCATTACGAAATCGACGAGAGGTCGTAATCGTCAACTCCAGAGTCCAGAATAACCGGGAATTCCCTGGGCCTGGTCACTCGATTTCTCGGAATCTCCTGAGAAATGTCCGAATGATGAATGAATGAATGAAAGAAGGCAGGTATGTGAAAAAAAAAGAAGAAGAACCAGTGTCGTTGAACTCTTTCACGTGGGGGTAAAAAAAAGAGAAACATATGTAAATAAAAAAAACCTTGGGACCAAAAACCAAATCAAGTTACACCTTTCATTCGATGCAAAGCAAATTTCGCATTCTGCTGCTATAATCTTATATCCTTATGAAATTCACCTTCAGCACTGAGACCACCCGCAATGATCAAGGTCAACTTGCAACTAGCACTGGGCAGCTTTTGTCTCTCTCCTGCCTGCAGGACAATTATTTTTCAGCTAGATCTAAAGGCCAGGGAGAGACACAAGTCCTTGGATACTTTGAATCTTATAAAATTTAATCTTCCCAGAATTAATTCAGAGAATTAGATTTCTAATTTAATTTAAACTGCTAGACTCCAACATGACTTCTTGGAAATTATTTCTAGACGTCGGGGAATTTATTTAGAAAATTAGTTGGGGACCATCCACATAAATTACGTAACAGACTTGGGGGAGAAAGGGTGTTCGAGATTTTACGATCTATTACATAAAAGGAGAGGAGGGGGGTCGATAATGTTAGGTGATATTTTTAACAAATCAACCTTATAGGAAATCGATGTAGGGGAAACCTCCCTACAGTGGATAATCATCAATTAGGAGGTCAAATAAAATAAAAATACATTATTTTTATTTTTATTCATTCAGAGGTATAGTGTCTTAACTATTGATTAAATTAAAATAATTAATTTTCATACATTAGGATTTTTAATGAATGATTATCCACTTTAGGTTGCATTATCCACTGTAGGGAGGTTCCCCCTAACCAAAATTATAGTAGGGAAGACGAGCCTACAGCAGATAATCATTAATAATCTTTTGAATAATCCTTGGAATTCTATAAAATACCCTATATAACATAAAGTCTTTCGAAATCCCTTGATAATTTTTAAAGCTTTTGAAAATTTCTTGAAATCTTTTAAAATATCCTAAAATATTTAAAAATCTTCGAAATTAAAATCTTTGAAAATATTTGAAAATCTTTGGAAATCATATGAAATCCTGGAAAATTAATTAAAATACCTTATTAAGAGCCCTTAAAAACCTCTAATTTGAATTTATTGTTTTTATTTGAAAAGAGCAGATGCCCAAAAGTCGTTTAAAGTTTTAAAATCATTAAACTCCTGGGAAATTCACTGGAATTCTTAAAAAAAAAACCTAAATAATTTCAAATCTTTTGAAATCTCTTGAATTTTTTTAAAGCATTTGGAAATTCTTTGGAATCTTATAAAGTACCTTGAAATGATTAAAATCCTTTAAAATCGCTTAAAATCTCATTCAATTCTTGAAATGTATTGAATTTTTTTCAATCTTTTGAAAATTCTTTAAAATACCCTGAATAATTTCTAAGTTTTCGAAATCCCTTGAAATGTTTGCAATCTTTTGAAAATTCCTTGGAATTCTTTAAAATGCCCTAAATAATTTAAGGGGTTTTGAAATCTCTTGACATTTTTAAAGCTTTTGAAAATATCTTGAAATTTTTTTAAATATACTAAAAAATTTAAAATTCTTCGAAAATGAAGTCTTTTGAAATCATCTTAAAATATATGAAGTTCGATGCAATACTTTGAAATCCTGAAAAATGCATTGAAATGTCTTATTAAGAGCCTTTAAAATAATTAGTCCTTGAAAATTCCTTAAAAATTTTCAATCTCTTAAGAATTTCTTGGAGTTCTTAAAAAAACCCCTAAATAATTTCAAATCTTTTAAAATCCCTTCAAATTTTCTACAGCTTTTGGAATCTTTAAAATAACCTAAAATCTTTTAAATCCTTTGAAATCGCTCAAAATCCCATTAAATTCTTGAAACATATTTAAATTCCTTGAACTTTTTTCATCTTTTGAAAATTCTTTGGAATTCTTTAAAGTACCCTAAATAATTAAAAGTCTTTTAAAATCCCTTGGCATTTTTTAAAGCTTTTGAAACCCCTTGACATTTTTTAAATTTTTTTAAAAATTGCTTGGAATCTTTTAAAATATACTAAAATATTTATAATATTTTAGAATTAAAATGTTTTTAAATATTTGGAAATCATTTTTGAAATATTTAAAGTTCTATGAAATCCTTTGGAAATTCCTTCAAAACTTTTATCATCTGAAAAATTCCTGTGAATTCTTTATAAAAAAACAATAAATAATTTCAAACCTTTGAAATCCCTTGAAATGTTTTAAAGCTTTTGGAAATTCTTTGAAATCTTTCAAAACATCCAAAAATTCTTGAAATTTGTGTAATCTTTTCAAAATTCCTTGGAATTCTTTAAAACCCCTAAATAATTTAAAGTCTTTTGAAATCCCTTGACATTTTATAAAGCTTTTGAAAATTTCTTCGAATTTTTTGAACTATCCTAAAATATTTAAAATTCTTCGAAATTAAAATCTGTTGAAATCTTTGGAAATCATCTTGAAATATTTGAAGTTCTATGAAATCCTTGGAGATCCTGGAAAATTCATTAATATCCCTTATTAAGAGCCTTTAAAATCCTTTAATGTTTGAATTTTCTTTAAAAATAACTGAAGCCCAAAAGTCGAGTAAACTATTAAAATCATTAAAGTCCTTGGAAATCCCTTGACATTTTTCAAAGCTTTTGAAATCCCTTGAAATTTTTTAAAGCTTTGGAAATTCTTTTGAGTCTTTTAAAATACCCTAAAATCTTTCAAATCCTTTGACATTTTTTTAATCTTTTGAAAATTAGTTAAGGGCCAATTTTAGGGGATTTTAAAGACTCTCAATAAGGTATTTTAATGAATTTTCCAGGATCTCAGAGGATTTCATCAAACTTCAAATACAGTGCACTCCTGCCTATTTCAAGGGCCGTGAGATGTAAACATCTGCGTATTTCAAGGCTGGAGAAGCCCCCACCTTTACCGCGAGTCGTCGGGTGATTTTTGTCAAGCGACGTTCATTGGCTGCTCCGGTCTTGTACGAATGCGCGCGCTGTAAGAATGTGTACACATTTGCGCATCATGCATGCCAGTGTTCTTCAAGTATTTTTATTGACATACGTGACAAATATAAAATTTCCTTGAAATAGTATAATTTTCCTACTCAAAATCAATATGAAAACGACCAAAAAACGACTCAAATATTTCGCGGAATATTGAGTATTGTAGCATGGCGTCACGATCATGATAGAATAGGTGGAAATGTCAGGAAGGTTAGCATAGTTGGTACATCTTGACATGGGGCTGCATACGCCTTTTTGGAGAAAATATTCTAAACGTAAAATTAAGTTATAAAGGTCTGAATAGTAATATTTTTCAAGTGTAGAATGCATTTGCGCAATTCTGTTCCATCCTTTTATCGGTTGAAAACCTTTCAGTTTCACGAAATCCAATCAACTATCCGAAATTTGAGGTTAGTGTATCAGACCGATTTGATCAGAATTGGGTACTCTAACCTCAAATTTTTGATATTTTATTTTATTTCGTGAAACTTAAAGGTCGTCAATCGACAAAAGAATGGAACATGAGTGAGAAAATACATTCTACACTTGAGAAATATTACTATTCGGACATCTATGACTTCCTTTTACGTTTAGAATATTTTCTTCAAAAAGTCGTATGCGTTCCCATGACGTCATGCTAAAATACTCAATTCAAGCCAACGAGGGTTTCTCGCTCTTCGGGTCTCTTTTTAATTGGTCAGCCACTGGCGCGAGTGAGACCGTACAAGGACCGCGGTGGGAGGTTACGGAAGTGCGCAATTTGAAATATCCCAGCATGGCGGACTTGAAATAGGTAAGCCTTGAAATAAGTGCGTCTTGAAATAGGCAAGGGTTCACTGTATTTGAAGATATTTCAAAAGATTTTTAAAGATTTTAATTTTAAAGAATTTGAAATATTTCAGGATATATCAAGAGTTCAAGGAATTTTCAAAAGCTTTAAAAAATGTGAAGAGATTTCAAAAGATTTAAAACTATTTAGGGTATTTTAAAGAATTCCAAGGAGTTTTTAAAAGATTACAAAAATTTCAAGGAATTTCAATAATTTTAACAGTTTGAAGAGGTTTCGAGCGATTTCAAAGGATTCTAAACATTTTAGGGTATTTTGAAAGATTGCAAGGAATTTCAAAAGATTTGAAATTATTAAGGGGTTTTCTTTAAGTTGAAACCTATTGAAATCGTTTAAAATCATTGAAATATTTTGAAATCTTTAAAATTCATGAAGTCTTTTGAAATCCTTATGAATTCTTTGAAATATTTGTGAAATCTTTCTGAAATTTGTTGTAATCGTTTAAAATCACTGCAATATTTGAAATCCTTGAAATCTTTGTGAAATTTTTTGAAATCTTTATGAAATTGTTTGAAATCCTTATGATTTCTTTGAAATATTTGTGAAATCTTTCTGAAATTTTTTGTAATCATTTAAAATCACTGCAATATTTGAAATCCTTGAAATCATTGAAATTTTTGTGAAATTTTTTGAAATCTTTATGAAATATTTGTGAAATCTTTCTGAAATTTGTTTTAATCGTTTGAAATCACTGGAATATTTGAAATGTTAATTAAACCTTTCGAAATCTTCTAAAAAAATTTCATATCGTTTAAAACATTTGAAATATTTTGAAAAATTTGAAATCTGTTGTACTGCACTCTTGTTGAAATCTTTTAAGTCCTTGAAAGTTTTGAAATCTAAGAAAACTTTCTCAATGAAATTAATTAAAAATTCCTTGGACTCTTGTAAAATTCGCTAAAATACTTGAAATTCTTTGAAATCCCATTAAATTACTGAAATCAACTATCAATTATCCTCATGATCAATAAAATAAAAACTTTTACTAATTCAGAAAAATCTATAGAACCTTCTTAAGAATTAAAGTGAATGAAAAAAATGCAAACGAATTTAAAATAATTCAGGATAAATTATTAAGAATTTAGGGTGAATTCCAAAAAATAATTTCAAATCTCTCTGAATCTTTGAAATCCTACAAAAATCTCACTTCTCTTAAATAAATTCTTTAAAATCCACTAAAATATTATTAAATCTCGCGAAATTCTACGAAATCTGATGATATTTCCAGAAATCCTAGAAAATTCTTTATCCTAAAATATTTCAAACGCATTGAAATCTCTTCAAATTAATGAAATTAATACAAAATTCCTTGGAATCTTTTTAAATTCCCTGAAATATTTCAAATTAAAAACTCTTGAAAATACCTTAGAACCCTGGTAGAAAATTTTTTTACAAGAAAGTACAACACTTCTATAACTGTAATTTTTTATACAAAAATATACTTTTTTGAAAAAATGTACAATATTCAACAAAAAAATACATTTAAACAGAAATAGCTAATTTTTTATTGTATTTTCTTGTAGAAAAGTAGAAAAATTATCAATAAAGTACAAGTTTCTACAATTCAATTTGGGTGTTTGATCCCATTAAAACACTTTTAATTTTACGTAAATTATTGTTGAAAATTTCAAATCTACAAAAAAATACAAGATTTCACCAAAGTTGAAATTTTGTAATCAATTAAGACATTTTTTTGAATATCTGGCAATATTTTACTTTTCATTTAAAATCAGCAATTATAAATCAAATATTAAAAACTAAACAATTTTAAACTGAATTATTTGAAATAGAGAGCCTTGAATCGTTAATATTTCAGTGTTAAATAAAAACTTTAAACGTTACAATTGTAACTTAATTTAAAACTGGAAAAGATTTCGAAAAATAAAAAGCTAAATTTAGATTTTTGAAGATTTCGTAATAAAATTTTGAAGCTTTTTAAGAATCTTTAAAGGTTTTAAGAAAATAAATAATTTTCCTTAAGTTTGCTGGGATAATTTTAAATGATGTTTTATTTTGAATAATTAATTTTAAGAGAATTTTTAAAATATTTAAAAAATGTTTTTGAATAATAAATGAAAATTGAGCAATTATTAATTTGGAAAATAATCGAGTAAATTTAAAATATATTTAGAAGTTTTGAAAAGATTCCAAATTAATTTAAAACGTGAAAATATTTCAAAACATTTAAAACACAATGTACATTTTTGAAGATGTCGAACACAAAATTTATACACTTTTTGATCATTTTAAAAGGTGAATAAAAAAATTTGTATCAAAATTCCTGGAAAAACTAACAATAATTTTTTTTTAAATTAATTTTAAAAGAATATTTAATAGTCAAAAATTTTCAAAAAAGAATCTGGATGATTTACAGGTAATTTTTTTACTTTTGTAGAATTTTCAAAAAATTATAGGAAGAATTCGAGTTCCAAGATAATAAAATTATTATTAGATTCCTGGACATTTTTTAATCATTATTTTTTTTCAAACAAATTTTCAAGAGAATATTTGAAAATATTTCAAAACAATTTTTAATGTATAAACTTTGAATTTATTAAAAAATTATTTCAGTTTCAGAAATTTTGGAAAGATTACAAAATAATTAAAAATTTGAAAAGATTTCGACAAGTTTTCAACAAAATGTAGATTTTTGAAAATTTTGAACAAAAATTTTGAAGCCTTTTAAGGGGTTGAAAGCTTTTAGGATTATACCATTTTTTTCTTAAGATTCCAGGCAAAACTTAAATTGATTTTTTATTTTGAAAAATTAATTTAAGGAAAAGATTTTAAAGCAAAATATTTCAATTTTCCAAAATTACAAAATTTTAGAAACAACTCGAATAAGTTAAAAAAATATTTAGAAGTTTTAAAAACTATTTGGTGGAAAATTTATGTATTTTGTTGAAAATTCGTCTTTTTTGGTAGAGAATCAATTTTTTAGTTTAAAATTCAACTATTTGTTTGAAAATTAATCTGTTTTAGTTGATGATTCAAGTATTTTGTTAAAAATTCGTTTTTGTTTATTAAATTCAACTTTTTTATTTTTTATTAAAATCTATTTTTGTTGAAATATAAAATATTATAAAAATTATTACTACTTTCTTAAAGTTCATATTTTGGTAGAAGATAATTATAGTTAAAAATTAAGTTTTTTTTTGTTAAAAATTAATTTTTTCCTGAAAAAATAATTATTTTATTGAAAATTCATATTCTCGGTTTGAAAATTCAACCATTTGGTTGAAAAGTCATACTTGTTTGTGAATTCAACTGTTTTGTTGAAAATTCGTCTTTTTGGCTTGAAAATTCAACAATTTGATTGCAGTTTTTTTTTAATTTCTCGACTAACATATTTTGTTGTTGAACATTCATCTTGTTGGTTTGAAAATTCAGCTTTTTCAATAGAAATATTGTCTTTTTTGGTTAAAAATGCAACTTTCTGAATAAAAATTAATCTGTTTCGGTTAAAAGATAACTTTTTTTTTAATTCAATAATTTGGAAGCAAATTTAATTACTTAGTTTAAAATTTATATATTTTGATGAAAATTCGTCTTTTTTGGTAGAATATCAATGTTTATGTTAAAAGGCAACTGTTTTGTAAAAAAATAAGCTATTTTAGTTAAGGATTCAATTATTTTGTTGAAAATTCATCTTTTTGGTTTTAAAATTTATTTATTTCTGTAGAAATTTCATCTTTTTTATCAAAAATGCTACTGTCTGGTTAAAAACTAATCTGTTTCAGTTCAAAATGAACTATTTTGTTGGAAATTCACATTCACTCGGGTTTAAAATTCAACTATTTTTGGAAGAAAATTCGTCTATTTGGCTTGAAATCTCAACAATTTGGTAGAAAATTGAACTATTTGGTTGAAAATTCGTCTTTTTTGGTAGAATATCAATTTTTTGGTTAAACATGCAACTGTTTGGTTGAAAATTAATCTGTTTTAGTTGAGGATTCAAGTATTTTATTAAAAAGTCGTTTTTATTTGTTAAATCCAACTGTTTCTTCCAATTCGACATTTTTGGTTAAAAATTCATCTTTTTAGGTTGAAAATTGATCTCCTTGGTTGAAAGTTGAAATATTTTCTTAAATCTTCATTTTTTTGGTAAGATTAAAGATTTATGGTTATTTTAAAAGACTGCAAGGAATTTTCAGGGAATTTAAGAAATTTAATGGGATTTTTAAAGATTTCGAAGGATTGAGAATATTTTCGGGTATTTTAAATTACTTTAAAAAGTTCAAGAGATAAAAAATATCCAGGAATATCAGATTTCATTTAATTTCACGGAATTTGAACAGATTTTCAAATATTTCAAGTTAATCCCAAAGATTTAAAAAAATGTGAAATATTTGAAAGAATTTAGAATATTCGAAAAGATTCCAAGGGATTTCAGAGGATTGCCAAATATTTCGAAGGATTTTTTAAGGAATTGCAATGGATTTCACGAGAATTTATTAGATTTCCGAGGATTTGAGTCATTTTAAAGGGTTTTAAAGGATTTTTAAGGTAATTCAATGAATTTTCCCGGATCTCAAGGGATTTCATCGAACTTCAAATATTTGAAGAAATATCCGATTTTATGGGATTTCAAGGGATTTTATAATATTTTAATGAAATTTCAAAGAATTTATTCACAAGAATTGAAGGATTTGTAAGAGTTGGAAAGATTTTCAAATATTTCAAGTTATTTCCAAAGATTTTAAAAAATGTGAAATATTTGCAAAAAATTAGCATATTTAAAAAGATTCCAAGGAATTTCAGAAGATTTCCGAACATTTCAAAGGAATTTCAATGACTTTCGAGGGATTTTATAAGGCTTCCGAGGATTTCAGTAATTTTAAAGAATTTTGAAGGCTCTCAAAAAGGTTTCCAGAATCTCAAAGGATTTCATAGAACTCAAATATTTCAAGGGATTTCAAGAGATTTTATATTTTAATAAAATTTCAAATTATTTATTTACAAGAATTGAAGGATTTCAATTTTTTTAATACTCCAAAGAATTCTATTAGATATCAAGAATTTGAAGAGATTTCAAAGGATTTTTAAAGATTTTAGGTTATTTTAAAAGATTGTAAGAAACTTTCAGGGGCTTTAAACCATTTTAACGATTTCAGAAGATTTCAAGGGATTGGGAATATCTTAAGGTATTTTAAAGGATTCTAATGAAGTTTCAAGAGATTACAAAAGTTTAGAGGAATTTCAAGAAATATTATCAGAATTCATTTAATTTTACGGGATTTTAAGAGGTTTTCAAATATTCCCAGGTATTTACAAAGATTTTAAAGAATTTTAAATATTTATAATATTAAATAATATTTATAAAATTTAATAATATTTCAATGAAATTTATAAGAATTTATGCACGAGAATTGAGGGATTTTAAAGATTTGAAGAGACTTTCAAAAGTTTCAAGGTATTTCCAAAGATTTTAAAGAATTGAAAAGATTTTAGAATTCTTTGAAAAAATATCCATAAAAAGAGTTTTTTCACAATCAAAAAATGTAGAAAAGTGCATAATCAATATTAAATAATTGAAGATATGCGATATAATTTTAAAAGAAATGTAAAAAATTAAGTTTTAATGAATATTTTCCTACTAAAAATATTTATAAAAATTACATAACATAGGCCGGGTCCAAACTACTTCGTTACGAATTGTTACATGGCGGAGGGTAAGGGTAAAAAATGGACAAAAAATATGTTACGTAATTTATGAATGGCCCCTAAGAGTAAAAATTGTAATTCTCACCCTCTGAGTCTGGTTCCATTCGGTAAGATTTTTTCATTCCCGCCCAGCATCAAGCAGAGAATCGCTTTCTTGATATAATCGTGACCGTAAATTGAAGGAGCCAAGGATTTACTCAAAAGTTCAAAAATGTTCTTCCGCGACCTGTTTTTGGCCATGTTTTTGCACATTGTGATATCACTTGTAGAAATCGTTAGGGTTGTGTCCTTACTCAATTGAGTGATGTTACTTGCAATCAGGATTGTTCTGTTGGAAAGAAAAATAATTTTAAGTATCATAGTAAAAATAAGGGATATTAACTTTCAAATTTAAAGATACCTGAAAGTGCCAGTTGTGTAACCTCCTTGTTTTCCTGGGAGGCATCTAAAATTGCCAATGATTTGAACTCTGTCGCCGGGTTTGCAAACATCCACGAGATCATTATCACAAACGATATCAACACTACGTGGCAATTGACCGGCCGGTGCTCTTTCCGGCATTTCTTGAATAGAGAGAGTTTGATGGTTTTTGTAAGTCGAGAGACCATATTGAGTTTCCAAAGGGTTTCCATCTTCATCCTGCAAATCAAATAACAAAAATGTTATATACAGATCAATTTCGGTCCGTGTAAACAAATCTTTATTTTATCTTTGTATATTTAAAAAATTCAGGGCATATTTAACATATTAATCTTTTAAATGAATGATCTTTTCCAGGTGAATAGTCGGCCTGTAAAAATAGGGAAAATTAGGATATTTTTCACGAAAATAGGGAAATATATTCTGTTAAGTAAAATTAATGAGGGTACTATATTAAATCCAATTTAAAACGCTTACAATTCCTAAGAATTAAAGAAAATATATTACATTTTCAACAAAAAAGATGAATTTTGAACCAAATAGTTGAATCTTAAACGAAAAAGATGAAGCTTCAACTTGAACAGTTGAATTTCCAATCAAAAAGAGGAAATTCCAACTAAAATGATGAATTTTCAACTGGAGTAGTTGGACTTTGAAAAAAATGAGTTTTCAACCAAGAAGATTAATTTTCTACCAAAAAAGATGAATTTTCAAACAATACAAAAATTTCAACTAAAAATTGAATAGTTAAATTTTGAGTTCAAAAATTAAAACCTAGATTAGTTAAATTTTCAATTCAAAAATTAATACTCAAACAAAAAGAAAACCAAATTAAAAAAAAAATAGTTAAATTTGCAATTAAAAAAGTGTATTTTCAGCCAAAAATGTATGTTTTAATCAAATCGCTAAAATTTTGAACAAAAGAAATTAATTTTTAATCAAAGTGATGAGTCATTGTCCAAGAAAATGAATTTTTGAGGAAGTATCGAATGATGAACTTTCAACTGAGTACTTGAATTTTCAACAAAGAAATATGAATCCTTAACAGGAAATTAAATATTTGATTTTTCAACCAATATCAATTTTAATTTTGAATCGCAAATAGTTAAGCTTAACCGAGCGAGACAAGTTTTCAAAAACAGTGTTTAATTGTCAGCCAGGAACAAGTTTTTCGTCACAAATGAAACAAAATTTCCCAATTTGCTGACGTTTCAAACAAAAAAATTAGGTTTAAAGAAAAGTAGTCCAATTTTCTCATTCGTTTCTATATTTTCAGTTTTGATTTGAGTAAATAAATAAGAAAAAGTGGAAAATGGGGCAAACCGGGAAAGACTGTGAAGGCTGCGATAAATTGATAGGCATTTTTTGAAGTTATGAATAAAGATCAATAGTTCGAAAAAACAGTTTCCAATGCACACTTTTTAAATTCGGAATACACGCTTTAAAATCTGGACTAAATTCTATTACGGCATATTTCACCGTCAACTTTATTACTTTCGCTTGAATTCGTTGGAACTCTAAAGAAGATGTCATTCATTTAAAAGAATTCAAGTTTTATATCAATGAGTCTGAATATAAGTTTAGGTATTTTTCTCTCCGGAAGAAAAAAATATTTCAGAATATGAAATTAAAATCCGCTGTTTCTGGTTGCAGAATTGAGTTCACAGTTTAAGTGTTTAACTAATGATGAACCTTTTCCTGGTATTCCTAGTTCCCGAACTTCTTCTCCGCAAAGGCTTATTTACCCTGAAAGTTATTTTCCTACTGCCAGAACACGTTCTCCTGTCAGCTCTTCTTCTCGTGCTGCGCCGCTTCTTCGTTCTTGTTCTCCGGTAAAGTCTTCTCGTCGTGCCGAACCGCTTCTTCGTGTCAGTTTCAGATCGCCTACTGCCAGGCGGTCTTCTCTAATGACATATTGATATAGACTTGAACATCTAAGATTTATTCGGCTTACTCCCAACGCGAATCCATACCGGCTGTTTGAAATTCGAAGATTCACTTTTTCTCAAAATATGCCAATTCAAGTAAATAAACAACGTTATGTATTTCGGCCCATTCTAACCGAAGAAAAAACTGTATTATCGACGTCCAACGGTGACGTCTTTGTAATATTCACAAATAATTACACAATTCTTCGAGCAATATATAGAGCCAGATCTCAGCATATGCATTTTCAAACTGAGAAAAGGCTTGCTGATTTGTACGCTTTCAAATCGATTGCAAAAATAAGATTCAAACCATTTTACCACTATATTTTAGAGGTGAAGCGATTTGAGCCTATTTAATGGTAGATCATGGTTAACCATATTGAACTTCTTTAAAAAAAATCAAAGAGAACAACAAACTTTATAAGTTGTAATCCTCCTATCAAGTTCCAGTTTTAGGTCAGAAGTTACTTTGAGGAAAGACGTAAGCGTACTATGCCTGATCCGAAACCCGGATTATACTAAGTCTATTAAATTGTTAGTGTACAGATGTCCCGTAAGTTGCACATAGGAAAGGTATGCTTAGATTATCGAATCTTTGAGGTATCATGAAATATTCCCACCTGAAGCGATGCGCTGCAGATGTGTTAGAGAATAGGGCCAGTGACTGTTAAAGCAAGATGAAATATTTCAGTTGAAACACCATCAGAACCTTGAGCATTTGACTTTACCTCGAGGTTTTTTTTAATCAGTGTTTCTTGCGACATATCAAAACAGAATAATTCGGTATCATCAAACGTAGAGGGAATTGGGGATGGAGAAGAGATGGTGTTAGCAAAAAGTGTGAGATTTATAGTAAAAGCTGTTAAGTGTTCAGGATAAATCAGTCCGAACCGTGAAGAACGGAGACATAACAGTGAATTTTTTTTGACCGAGAATTTGTAAAAGAAATATCTGTTCAACATTTTTCTTACCATTATCAATTGAAAAATATGATAAAAATTATCTTTATAAGTAAACTGTGAAAAAAAGTAAAATTTTCTCATTTTCGCACAAAATCTTTGAGTTCCCCATGCGATTTTGGCTGTACATGCTTTAACGGAGAGGCCGAACTATAGAAAATTGGTAAGCATTAACGACTGTTATTTTCTTCATACAAACCAAATAAATAAAAGCAAATTTAGACATTTTCTCACAGAATCTTTGGATTTGTTACGCAAGTCAGCTTACAAATACGTTTCCTGGAAGGTCTAGGTAGAGTACATTGTTAATTAATAACTGTTGCAATTCTTATAGACAAATTTTACATGAAACAGAACATGTCTCTGCCTGAAATTTGAATTTACAAATTTTATAAATAAGTGTATAAAAGCCTTCATTTAATAATCAAACACCCATTTTTAATATAACAATAACATTTTAGGGTGAAAAATTGTACTTTTCAAACTTATTTATCTTGCAGTGGCTCAATAAAGTACGATCTCTAAAAATATTCAGAATAAATTGAAATTACTGTTATAAATTAACGATGATATATAATTAGACATCTCATCTAAAGTTTCTGGATGTTAACCTTCACAAAAAGCCCAATGCTTCTGCGCGAAAATGCCAAAATGTTGCTTTTGTTGTTTCACATTGTTTATAAAAAGTTAAAATTGGTAATACTTCTAAATTTCCTATAGCTCGACCTATCCGCTAAAGCATTGAAATTAAAATCAGTTTAAAGCGTTTTGTGATCGTACTTTCCGTTGAATAAATGATTAAACACAAACCTTAATTTGAAAAAAGCATCTCACAGATTCTTTGAACATTTTTTTAAGTGTCATTCACGAAGAAAGTTTTTTAATCAGTTGCAAACTGAAGGTTTTAGGCATTTTTAAACAGTAAATTTCTGTTTCGAATCACTGTGAGTCGCACGTCAGCTACATAGGACCCCCAATTTTTAACTTTGTGGTACGACGAAAGTGTTGGCTGATTCAAATCGAGTGCCAAAACCAGCGACGGATCAAAAGAGCGAAGGGTACTTGTATCAACTGAAAAATGAAGTTATATGGGTCCAGATAGCTGCTTTTATTGCTGCTAGGAGCCCACCGCTGGTTCCGTACAAATGCACAGGAAACTTTTTCGTTTACATCCGGACTTGTTTTCTCATCTGTCTGAAGCTAAAAATATGATCCGCACATGACCTTCCTGGCACAAATCCGCATAGCACTTCCAAGATTTGTTCTACTGTTATGTCCATGACCCTACAAATGAGTGTTTTTGGAAATATTTTGCCTACGGTACTTATGAAGCAGATAGCTTCATAATTATTATAGTGAACTTCATCATCATCTCTCTTGTAGATTGAAAATTATGAATTATTATATTGAACATTATATATTGAACATTCACATTAATCGCCTTGCTTCAATCATTTAAAACTATCCCTTTTATATTCATCTACTGGCTCAGCCTTATCGCCGAATATTTGTCACCGCTCTTGTGTATATTCTATTAAACACTTTACAATATAATTTCTTCTTCCCTTCAAAACCATTTTGCATTTTCTTATCTTCTTCCACTCTTATCTTAGCCTTGCTTTCTGTAACTATTATTTTTACATTTCTTTTTTCATCCCTCCAATCGTTTCCTAGTATAATTATTTGGTGATCACTAAGACCTGTAATATTTAAGTTTCTTGAATATGGTTCCATCTTCTCGCTGAAAGCCACGAGGATTTCATCATCCCCCGAAGCATCTTCAGTTATTCTCCCTAAGACCGCAGTAGCACGTACTTCAGATGCACACGTCGTCACGCAATCCTGTAACCATACGTCCTTGACATTTTTATTGTATTTTGCGTCTATCAGTTTGCTCTCTTATCTACAAAGCGTTTGCCCAACTTACTTATATTTTCTATTCGCACTTCTGCTTCTCAAATTTCTCTATTTTGATTCGCGTCCCCTTTGCCATTTTAGTTCTTTTCTTACCATCATTGAACTGGGTTCATTTTTGAAACTAAGAGTTAATAATCTGTTCCAAATTGAAAAACTGTCATAAGCCTGTGTCTTTTATTAGCTCTCTCTGTCTCTCATCTGCAACAATAAAGGCAATCATACCATGGTTTACATCGGCAATTGAATTCTAATTTTTGCACATAAAACAAGTTCTTTTCAATCAGCGTATAATTATTTTTATTCTGCACGAACTATGTCGTGTACCTGATAATAAACAAGACTTTGTTACTTAACATAATTTGATGGTCCGTTTCAGAAGTGAAGTCAAGTTCAATTCCTTTAGTGCTGAATTAAGAATGATGAAAGCTATAAAAAGGAATTGGCAATTGGAACTGCTACTATACGAATATGAGTGTATGTTAGGAATATAAAATGATTATCAATTTCATTAAATCTTTTAAAAATTCCATATTTATCTTATTAGACTGCTTTGCTGCACTTTTTGCTTGATCGAGAAGGTTTAGGGAATAAAACTTTACCTAACATTCTGAGGAAATATATGGTTGGTGTAAGGTCAGAATTATATTTTGCCATTTTAGCTTTATTTGTTATATTTTGACGTCTGGCAGTAGCTCAGTAAAATATATTGATATCGTAAGAAATCTTTCTAAATCCGCAGAAATAACTTGCAAACCGGGGAAATCCATACTCAAAAAAATAATTTCCGAGCTGAAGGGTTGGAATCAAAACTGGCTAAGCTACAGATTTGAAATTCATCAAGGCTAGGTAGAAACTTTCTCGTATTGTTATTTTGATGGATTTGGAGTATCCCGTTCATAAATTTCTTTGTCCTTGGTACGATTAGCACTTATAAGAATTTTCGACCCAAAACCTCAAAGCTATACTTGATTATGAGCCCTTGAAATTTTCAACCGGCTAACCTCGTCATCCATTATTGTTATCCATTATTATCATCATCATAATTTTTTTCATTACAACATAATTATTTTATTTGCAATAAATATACTTGTTTCAATGCGAAATGAAAAATGACATTATACAGAATATTATTATTAACTTTTAATTCTGAAAAATTATAGAATTGAAGGATTTCATAGAATTCAACGAGATCCTAGAATTCAAGGAATCCATAGAATTGAAGGAATTCATAGAATTCAAGGAATTCATAGAATTCAAGGAATTCATAGAACTCGAGGAATTCATAGAATTCAAGGAATAGAATATACTGAATTAGAATAGAATTCAGATATATATATATAATTCAGGCATAGAATCCACTGAATGCAAGGAATTCATAGAATTCAAGAAATCCATAGAATTCAAGTAATTCATAGAATTCATAGAAGTCAAGGAATTCATACAAAATTTAAGGAATTCGTAGGATTAAAGGAATCAATAGAATTGAAGAAATTCATAGAATTTAGGGAATTCATAGAATTCTAGCAATTCATAGAATTCAAGGAATTCATAGAATTCAAGGAATTCATAGAATTCAAGGAATTCATAGAATTCAAGGAATTCATAGAATTCAAAGAATTCATGGAATTCAAGAAATTCATAGAATTCAAGAAGTTCATAGAATTAAAAAAAATTATGAAATTGAAGAAATTCGTAGAATTCGTAGAATTCAAGGAATACTAGGTAATAATGGAATTCAAGTAATTCACGGTATTTATGGAACTCAGGATATTCATGGACTCTACGGAATCAAGGAATTCACGGAATTCAAGAAATTCACGGATTTCACGGAATTCAAAGAATTCAAGTGTTTCACAGATTTCACGAAATTCAACGGTTTCGCAAAATTGAAGGAATTTGTGAAATTCAAGGTATACACAGAATTCACGGGATTTGTATAATTCATGAAATTCGTAGAATTAAGGAAATGTACGAAATTCGTGGAATTCGCGGAATTCGTGAAATTCATGGAATTCAATGTATTCATGGAATTCAAGGAATTCATGAAATTGGGAGCAATAATGAAATTTGGTGAATTCAAGGAACTCAAGAAACTCGTGGAAATTGTGGAATTCGTGGAGTTCGTAGAATGTATGGAATCCACGGAATTGAAGGAATTCATACGACTGAAGAAATTCACGCGAATGAATTTTATTAATTCCTTGAATTCTTCGAATTTCATGAATTTCTTGAAATCCATGAATTCCACGAATTCCACTAATTCCATGAATTCTATAAATTCCATGAATTCCACGACTTGCGTGAATTCCATACATTTCGTAAAATTCGTGAATTCCTTGAATTCTGTGAATTCTATGAATTCGATAGATTTCAGGTACAGTGCGTCAATACATAACTACCAGACACTATAAGATGTTTTATTGTATGAGTACGCAAACTTTGCATAATTCTCCTTCCGAGGTTTTCAGATTTACAGGGGGGGAGGCTTATTACCCTCAAAATCTAACGTATACATTTCACCTGATATCCCATTAAATTCCTTTATATCACTTCAAAAATTTCGAAACCCTATAAAATATTTTTAATTACATTGAAATCCGGTGAATTTTAGGAAAGCCATTCTATTCTGTGAAATTCCAATAATTCTCATGGAATCTCTTTTAATGCCTTTAAATCCATAGGAATGCTTTGTATTTTGTGAAATTCTTGAAAATTCCTTTGAAATTTCTTAATATCAAATTTATTTTTTGAAATCCTAAGAAATCTCTTAAATATCCTAGAAGTATCAGCATGTCGCTTATAATAATTTAAAAAAATAATGAGCATGGAATCTATTACATAATCTGATAAAGAAATGCAATATTTATTAGTTGTATTGTTAATAAAATTTTTCATCAATACAGTAATTAGTTTTCACTCGAACTAGAAAAGCAAAAGGTTATTTCTGAGATGCTTTTTTTATCAAATAAAAAAATGTAATTTTTTACAAAAAAGTACCAATTTTCAACAAAATACATGACTTTTCAATAAAATACTTTACCAAAATAGTTTAACTTCCAGCCTGAGCAGATGCATTTTTTTCATATAAATAAATTTGTTACTCAAGAGATACATTTTCAACTTATGTACATGAATTTGAAAAAATTGTTAAATTTTTAAGTAAGAGAAAATCTTTTTAATCAATAATAGAATATTTGAATTTTCAATTCCATAAAGAATTATTTTCTGATAAAAATAGCAAGCGAATTTTCTTCAAAATTTTTTAATTTTGTACTAAAGAGCCAAATTTTTTACTGAAATTATGAATTTTTTAAACAAAAAAAAAAATTTGAAAAAGTAGTTCAATTTTCAATCAAAAAATTAATTTGAGAATATAAAAACGAATTTTCATCAGATTAATTTTCTGATAAAAATAAAAAGCGAATTTTTTGCAAAATATTTTAATTTTCTTCCAAAGAGCCAAATTTTGTACTAAAATTATGAATTTTTTACCAAAATGATCAATTTTTGACAAAGTGATTGGAAGCTTAATCAAGCTTTTGAATTTTCAAAAAAAAAAATCAATCATGAATATCAATTTTCTGCCTAAAATAAAAAACTAATTTTGAACTGAAATGATGAATCTTTAACGAAGATAAATCACATTTTATCAAAGTAGTTGAATCTTCACCCGAAACCCAACATTAAAGTTTCCACAAAATATACTTTAGTAAAGAATTATTACTCTAACTTAACCGTGAAAGATTATATAAACTATGATATCCATTTTAACGAATTGAATAGGTACATTATTTTCGCTGAAATTTACTCTAATGAAATGTAAATATCTGTGAAGGAAAAGCTTGTCGCCTATAATATAAGAGATAACGACTATAGGATATACTATATAGTCTGATAAAAAAGCAGAATATTCAATAATTATAGTGTGAATAGAATTCTTTATCAATACATTAATTCGTTTTTCCTGTGTTTAGAGAATATGAGGATTGTTTCTGCTCTCGTCCTATCCTTCGCAGTTATCCTGAATTTTATTGGTGAATATAATAATATAATACATATATAATTTGAATAGATTTTTTAAGCTATACGCAAGAGTTCGATTCACTCTAAATTCTACCCAAAATGCTTTTTTCTATCAAACTTTATTTAAATTTGTCCCAAATGTGTGCGAATTTGATCTGAACTTATTCCTGGAGGATACAGAATGTATGTGCGTGAAAAATATGGAATTCGAAAAGTGTCCCTATTGACACACAATTCGTACCATATGGTACACTCCTAAGGTGTTATTCACAAATCACAACTTAGAGGAACGTCTAGCTGAAATTCGAATTGATAGACCATGAATCATTGGTTGAAAATGAGTAATTTATTTCGTTATAAGTTTCTCAATAATTTAAAAAAATTTAACAAGTGCGATATTTCCTATAAAAGAGTCTTAAACTTCATTTTGAACCAAAAAAGATTAATATTTCAACATCATGAGTAATTTAAACAAAAAAACAAAAAAATTCTAACAAACTAGTTATATGATTTGACGCTTGAGAGACTGATTGTGAGTTATGAGTGGTGACTGGACAATCTCGAGGTGACAAGTTACCATGAAAGACTGATAAATTACCATGAATCACCGATACGTTACCGAAAATCGCCGGAAATTTGTGGATACCTGAATCTTTCGCTAATTTCGCAAATTTCTATAAATTTCTGTAAGCTTTGGAAATTTCGCAATTTTTCATAAATTTCTGGGAATGGAAATTTTTGGATTTCCTTGAAAAAGCTTCGCATACCTTAAATTTCCGTTTACTTACATATTAACCAAAAATTTCCGGAATTTAATATAATTTTTGGTAATTTCATCACAAAATTTCGAAAATAACAATAAAATTCCGAAACATTTGTTTTTATTGTTCATGAAATCGAAAATCTTCTGCAATTGTTTCAAAAAATAGCATGTACAACATCTGCTGGAAGTATACAGTTGAAACTCTTATGAAGTTTACAGTACACACCCAGGGCTCATCTTCCGGTCGTTTCCCGCTCGTCTTCGGCTCGTTTACAGCTCGCCTCTGGCTCGTACAACAAACTTCACTCTTGTGTGGAACTGCGTACTTCCGCGCATGTAGCGCAATATATTATTTTAACCATTACAAAAAAAGAATCACGGAATTGTTTAATTTGAATCTAAGGAAATGGATTTCCAAATAAAATGACGAAATCTCCAACCACAAAACTTATTTTTCCACAGAACAAATTAACTTTTGACTAATTAGTTGAATTTTCAACCCAAAAATGTTCAATTTCAAATCATAAATGGTTTAGTTCAACCAAAACAGACAAATTTCCAAAGAAAAAAAATCATTTGTCAACCAGGAATGATCTTTACATCAAGAAAGCAAACAAGTTGAAACTAAATTGGTGACTCTTCAACAAAAAAGAATTAACTTTCAACCAAACCTAGTTCCATTTCCTCCTTGAGTTTCAATAATTTAGGACGTGTTCAAGTAGATGACTGAGAAAAAGTGGAAGGTAGTGTGATATGGGGAACATTTTGAAACTATAGATTAAGGAATAATAGTTTGAATAAATACACGAGGAGATATTGATATACCAACATACTACTACTTTCAAAAAAATTAATGAGCCTACTTTAACAAGAATTTAAGGTTGGGTAATGCCTTCCATAAAAATAAGTTGGATTTTAATTTTCTGTTCCTACATATTTTCTCGTCATTATAATTTGTTTGTCGGCGGGATTCCAAATAAATGCGGAGAACTCTATATTAATCCAGCAACTGTAAAAATTCATTTTTGGCCAAATGTGCCGATATAGAAAATGAAAGGGTGAACTATATGTCGGTTTAACGTTATGTCTTCTCTCTACACCATTATCCCCACCCCCTCGCAACCACCTTCCCGAAAACTAAAAAAGAGCGATGACATCGAGGTTGCGCTTGAATTCTTTGGAATTCCATAGCAAATATGATACATTAAAAATAATTCAAAGTTAATTCTATCAAGTCTCAAAATAAGGTCAGGTACTTTCCTCTTCTGAAGAGAAAAATATTCCAGAACAGAAAATTAAAATCCGCTGTTTTTTGTTGCAGAACTAAGTTTGCATTTCGAATGCTTACCTAATGGCGAACCGATTCCTGGTGTTCCTCGTTCCGAAACTTCTTCTTCTCCTCAGAGACGTAATTCTCACGAGAGGTCTCCTTCTCCGGCCAGATCTCATTCCCTCGCCAGGTCTTTCCTTCCTCGCGCACCAACCTATCATGGCAGGCCCAGGTCTCCTACTGCCAGGCATTTTTCTCTGCGCATATTTGGATTCACACTGGAACAACTGGGATTCGTGCGGCTTATTCCCAACAAGAACCCGAATAATTTTTCAATCTATATTAACTTGTCCAGAAAATTTGCATGTTCCTCAAATCAACTCTTTATATAACTTTTAAGTCTCCAGTATAACACATTTTAGGCAGTTGGAATAATTTAAAACATCAAATTCACCTAAATGATAAAAAATATACTTAAAAAAATCAGCTGAAGATATTAATTTTTGCTGTTGAAGTTATTTAAATTGATTTTTAAAACATTAATTTATTCAAAGACTCTGTATTACTTAAGTATAAATAGTGTTTTTCGATGAAAAATAAAGTTTCGGTGTTCATATTAGTTCCGGTGAATAGTAATTTTCAATGCGGATCAATTCAGAACATAGTAGATTTGAATAGAAACAACAATACAAGTACAAATAGTACTTTCAGATAAAAACAGTAGTTTCAGGTACAAAGAAGAATATTACGCTAATTGCGCTCAACTCGATTCGGTACATCAATGTTGAAAAAATCTCTTTTCGAGTTTACGTCTAAAAATACCACTCTATGAATTCCTTCAATTCCTTGAATTTTATAAATTCCCTAAACTCCCAAATTCCTTAAATTCTGTGAAATCGTTGATATCTTAATTTTTTGAATTTGTTAAATTCCTGAAATCAATCTAATTTGCTGAATTCCTTAAATCCACAAAATTCTATAAAATCCTAGTCTTATCTGAAATACTTCAATTCTATGTATTCATTGATTTTCTTGAATTATTTAAATTCTTCGAATTACTTGAATTCAGGCAATTACTTTAATTCCTCGAATAACTCGAAATATGCGATTTACTCGAATAATTTGAATTATTTGATTTACTCGAATAACTTGAATTGTTCGATTCACTCGTATTACTTGAATCCCACGATTTACTCGAATTACTTGAGTTCTTCAAATTACTTAAATTTAGATAATTCCATGAATTCGTAGAATTCCTAGAATTCCTTTAATTTAGAGAATTCCTGAAATTCAAAAAATCCCTGGAATTCAGAGAATTCTTTGAATCCCATGAATTTAGAGAATTCCTTGAATTCAGAGAATTCCCTTGGATTCAGAGAATTCCCTTACATTCAGAGAATTCCCTTGAATTCAGAGAATTCCCTTGAATTCAGCGAATTCCCTTGAATTCAGAGAATTCCCTTGAATTTAGAGAATTCCCTTGAATTTAGAGAATTCATTGAATTCAGAGAATTCATTGAATTCAGAGAATTCCTTGAATTCAGAGAATTACTTGAATTCAGAGAATTCCTTGAATTCACAAAATTCCTCGAATTCCTTTAATTTAGAGAATTCCTCGAATTCAGAGACTTTCTTAAGCTCATAGCCTTTCTTGAATTCAGGAAATGACACTAATTCTTCGAGTTATTTGAATTCTTCGAATTTTTAGAATTCAGGGAATTACTCATGTCCTTCGAATTACTTGAATTTCTCGAATTCTATGAATTACTTGAATCATTCGAATAACTTGAATTTAGAGAATTACTTGAATTATTCGAATCATTTGAATTCAGAAAGCTTCTCGAATTCTTCGAATTACTTGAATTCGTCGATTTAGTCGAGTTACTTGAATTCGTCAATTTAGTCGAATTTCTTGAATTCTTCGATTTACTCCAACTACTTGAATTCCACGATTTACTTTAATATTCTAAATTCTTGGACTTTTTTTAATTCTTCGAATCACTTGAATTTAGAGAATTCTTAGTGTTCAGAGAGTTACTCGAATTCTTGAAATTACTTGAATTCTTGGAATTATTTGAATTCTTCGATTTAATCGAATTATTTCAATTCTTCGATTTAGTCGAATTCTGCGAATTACTCTAATTCCTCGATATAATAGAATAACTTGAATTCTTCGATTTAATCGAATTTCTTGAATTCTTCGATTTAGTCGAATTACTTCAATTGTTCGATTTACTCGAATTACTTCAATTCTTTGATTCAATCGAATTACTTGAATTCTTCGATTGATTCGAATTCTTCAAATTGCTTGAATTCTTAGATTTGCTTGAATTCTTCGATTTAATAGAATTACTTGAATTCTTCGATTTAATCGAATTACTTGAATTCTTGGATATAGTCGAATAACTTGAATTCTTCGATTTACTCAACAAATTTTAATTAATAGTCCGGGTTCGGACCCGCACCCTTAAGAATTATAAGTGTTCAGTCCGCACCCGGACTGCTCTAACATAAACGTTCCGATTCCTGAACTTTTTCATATATTTTTTTTGTAAGATTTAAGTTTGGAACAATTGAAACGATGCACCGTCTGAATCAATTTAGTTCGCTATCTCGGATCATTTATCAATCTAAAGTTAGCAAACTAAACGAGACAGAAGCTGGTACAAGAATAGATTACTTGTGCGATCATATTAGAACGCCCAAAAAAGGATCCCAGATAAAAATGAATGCATAGTTTTTACTGTGCACGCTCCATATCTTTGTACATCCTCCACATTTGGGCACAGACCTTTCAAGATTAAGGATCAAACCATCGACAACTGTATTTTAGTGATTGTAAATTCTCTCTTGATAAAGCTCCTTTGGCTATAACCAACACATTCTCATCACGTATCTCGTGCTTCGCACTCGATTTTGTCCAAAATGCGAACTTTTTTACATTATGCAACACTATTATATCAAATGTATATTACATTTATTTCTGTAGCTCGGCCTAAATTTCTTATTCAGATATTGCAAAATAAAGTACAAATTTCATTTATCGTGATAACTTTAATATTTGTTACTTATTTTGCATTCAATTTTATTCTTAGCTACCCTGAAAATTTATATCATTTCAATAAATGTATATTATTACAATTCACAATATGCATTAGTATTAAAACAGATGTATTTTCATTGTCTTGTTTTTATAATTGAAAAAAGTGCGCATTCTGCAAAAAAATGTTGTTATTAAACATTTTATTTCAACTTATGTCGTTTTTCCATAAATTTAATTGGTTCATTTTCAATGTTATTTCTACGATTCAAAATTTTAAACCATAAATAGGCATCCTCGCATAAAGTGATTCTAAGAAAATTTCTAGATACAATTGAGGCGAAAAAACTTCGTTAAATAAAAATCCATTGTAACTTGAGTCATTTTTCCAAAAAGTTAATTTTTTTATTTCCAATGTATTCTTATAAAAAAATGTTTATGAAGAATTCGTAGACCTTTTATATCTACTCATTATATCGAAAGATGATTAATAAACAAATTTATAGATCCTTTTTGGGTGAAAAACTTTCGTCTATTAATTTTTTTTGCAGCTTGTGTCAATTAAAAAAATATATATATTTTATTTTTTTATTTTTAACCCTCCGTTTACAGATTTTAAGGCACAAACGATTTTTCAAACTAGAATGTCTCGTCTTTGGGAAAATATAGAAGTTCTCACCACCCCCCTCTAAAACAGCTATGTTGTAATAGGGTCAGGTCCTGTGAGTGGCGCTGCTGTTCGTGAGTTAACGTTTGAGCGGTGCACGGTGAAAATGCGTACAGTGACATAAAGGAACTTGTTTGTAAACCGCGTTAGTGTTTCACAAGTTAGTGAAAATTAAATGTTTATTTTTGCTTGTCGACGGAATGACGGTTTTTGATCTACTGGTCTTTGTTAATATGTTCATTAAAACTCGAGCTTTCGCTCAACGAAGTTGAGCCTCATGAGGAATACATAGTAGGAAGGACAATTGTTAACTAATGAAAATAAGAAATTTTACATAGAGATAGGTCTCTTTTTTCAAAAGGAGGAGATACAAATATATATAGTCTACTTACGAGTAGTTGAACATTTAAACAATTTGTTAGAGTTTCAGTTTAAAAAGATCAAACAATCCGAAGTTTGAAGTTAATAATGTATTGACGTAACATTTTTTATGTAAAATGAGTTACTGTAAAAAAATCAAGTAGGTTTTCTAAAATGTAAAAAACATGCGCGCCTGGACATGCAGTGCATTTTTGTGTTAATTAAATAAACTTTTTTGGGCAGTACTCCTTATCACCATGGCTGCATATCCAGCAGTGAGTTTATGTTGATCGTTACATGATGATTTGGAATGGCCGAACAGCAGAGCCACCCACCTTGTGTTGGTAAAATTAGATAAAGCGAAGGGAAAATTAGAACCTTATATAATGAGGAAACTTAAAGATTAATAGTACTTAATATTAAACTATGTTATATATCACGAAGTACTACAAGGAGACCGCACGCCATGTATTTCACCTGGCGCCATTTCGCGATCGCCTGTCCTCTGATTTTCTCCATAGCGAGATTTCTTCCCATATGAGAACGCCTCTTCAGAGAAAATTTGAAACTAAATTGTCGTATGCTACTATAGGAATCGTGATTCCTTAATTTGCCAATTGAGGCGCTCTCATCTGGGAAGAAATAAAAATCCGAGGACAGGTGATCGCGGTTGTGGGCTGATTCGCACCATCTCCGCCACAAGTGTGCGGTCTCCTTGTAGTACTTCGTGGTATATATCACTAAGGAAATCGGTATCAGAACGCTTGTTTACAGAATTACTATGCTTTATAATTTGGAACATTTCTTTGAAGTTACGTTTTATGTATTTATTTTCTTTACCTAATATTTTAGCATTAGAAAAGTCAAATTTTCGACAAATTTGTGTGCGAGTGAGACACTAAGGCAGTACCTCTAGCATCTCTTTTGCAATCATCATTGTGTTCTCTGAGTCCATCTTCAAAATGTCGTTCTGTCTGACCAACGTATAATTGGCCACATTCTCAAGGGATAATATAGATGATGTGTGTTTTTATTTCAGCTGGAGTTTTATCTTTGTTTTTAGTGAAACACTGGAAAGGATCTTTTTCATATTTGAAAGTTATTGAAATATTAAATTCTAGGAAAATTTGTTTGTAAAATCTAGTAAGTTCTTTAATAAACAGTCAAGCAAGCAATTGTTTGAGATCTAATTTGTTGTTATTTTGACTTTTAATATAAGAGATTTGGTTTTTGTTTTGTAAATGAGTTAATCTTTTATTAATGTATTTTTTCGTGAAATTAACGGGATAAACGTTATTTTTAAGAGTATTTTTGACAATGTTTAAGTTTTTTGTTTTGAATTTTCTGTTAGAAAGTGTGACTGCTCTGTCAACTAAATTGTTAATGACTGAAATTGTTGACTTTAATAGCTATGTTTGACTCAAAATTGACATATCTCCCTGACCAAGTTCCTTCACGGTACCAGTTAGTTACAATGTTATTCTCAACTTTGTGTAAAATAATATCTAAGAAACTTATTGAATCATGTTTTTCTAGTTCCATAGTGAATTGTATTTTAGGGTGGTAAGAGTTGAAAATGTTGAGTAAAATGTCGATTTTGTTTTCAGGGACACAGGTCAAGATGTCATCTACGTATCTGTAGTAGAAGATTGGTTTAAATGGTAATTTTTTATAAATGTCTCTTTTAAGTCCTTCCATCACCAGATCAGCAATTATGCCAGAAAGAGGAGATCCCATAGGGGTAACAAAAATTTGTTTATAAAATTCGTACTGAAAAGTACAATATGCGTTGTCTAAGCAGAATTCTATGAGTTCTATGTATCATTTAACTGGTATGTTTGTGTGTTCTCCAATTTTATACCAGTTAATTTTGATATTTTTTAAAACAATTTCTTTAGGAATATTTGTGAATAAAGATTTAACATCTAGATGTACTATTTTGTGGTTTTTAGGAATTTGAATATTTTTTATTTTTGTAATAATGTAAGAGCTGTATTTTATGTCAGAAGTAGTTTTTCCAATGAATCGTTGTATTGCTTTACTGATATATTTCAAGAGGTCATAAATAGGCGATCCAATGAAGGAAGTGACTGGTCTGAGAGGAGTCGTTTGTTTATGGATTTTTGGCAATCCGTAAAATTTAGGAGCAATACCATTATAACTTTTGAGAAATTTTGCTGTATCGGTATTTATAAAATTTAGTTGTTTAGAGAGTTTCACATTTTTCTATATAATCTGTTTGTTTTAAAACAACTGAAGTATTACCTTTATCAGAAAACCTACCTAATTTTTACAGTAACTCATTTTACATAAAAAATGTTAAGTTTAATACGTTATTAACTTCAAACTTCGGGTCGTTTGATATTTTAAAACTGATTCAATAAGTTGCTTAGATATTATTTTACACAATGTTAACAATAACATTGTAACTAAATGGTATCGTAAGGAAACTTGGTCAGGGAGATATGTCAATTTTGAGTCAAACATAGCTATTAAAGACAAAATTTCTGTCATTAACAATTTAGTTGACAGAGCAGACACACTTTCTAACAGTAAATTCGAAACAAAAAACTTGAACATTGTTAAAAATACTCTTAAAAACAACTGTTATCCCGTTAATTTCACCAAAAAATACATTACTAAAAGATTAACTCATTTACAAAACACAAACCAAATCTCTAATATTACAATACAAAATAACAACAAATTAGATCTTAAACAATTGATTGCTTTACCGTTTATTAAAGAACTTACTCGACTTTACAAAGAAACTTTCCTAGAAGTTCATATTTCAATAACTTTTAAATATGAAAAGGATCATTTTCAGTGTTTCACTAAAAATAAAGATAAAACTCCAACTGAACTAAAAACACACATCATCAATATTATCTCATGTGAATGTGGCCAAGTATACGTTGGTCAGGCAAAAAGACATTTTAAAGACAGACTCAGAGAACACAATAATGATTGCAAAAGGGATGCTAGAGGTACTGCCTTAGTGTCTCTCACACACAAATTTGTCGCAAATTTGACTTTTCTAATGCTAAAATATTAGGTACAGAGAATAAATACATAAAAAGTAACTTCCAAGAAATGTTCCAAATTATAAAACATAGTAATTCTGTAAACAAACGTTCTGACACCGATTTTCTTAGTCATATATACCGTAATTTAATATTAAGTACTATTAATCTTTAAGTTTCCTCATTAGATAAGATTCTAATTTTCCCTTCAATTTATCTAATTCTGCCAACACAAGGTAGGCGGCTCTGCTGTCCGACCATTCCAAAATCATCATGTAACGATAAACATAACCTCACTCCTGGACATGCGGCCATGGTGATAAGGAGTGCTGTCCAACAAAGTTTATTTGATTGACACAAAAATGCACTGCATGTCCAGGAGCGTATGTTTTTTACATTTTAGAAAACCTACTCAATTTTTACAGTCACTAATTTTACATCAAAAATGTTAAGTTTAATACATTATTAACTTCAAACTTCGGATCGTTTGATCTTTTAAAACTGAAACTCTAACAAATTTATTCAATGTTCAACTACTCGTAAGTAGACTATATATATTTACATCTCGTCCTGTTTTAAAAAAAGGAGACCTATCTCTATGTAAAATTGCTTATTTTCATTAGGTTACAGTTGTTCTTCCTGCTATGTATTCCTGATGAGGCTCAACGTCGTTGGCCGAAAGCTCGTGTTTCAATAAACATATTAACAAAAACTAGTCGATCAAAAACCGTCATTCCGTCGAAAAACAAAAAAAGTTCAGTTCAACTGTTTTTGATTTAAAATGAACATTTTTCCTTGGTTGAGACAAACTATTTAGCTAATTTATAAAACTGAGTACGATTTTACCAAATGTCCCATCCTTAAAATTGTCTTACGCAATTTTCGAATAATCCCTAAATAAATTTACGAAAAAAAGTTTACTCGCTAAAAATTATGTCAGATAGAGTCAAAACGTATGGACCCTGGAGAAGGGGAGTACATTGTTCAAAATTTCAGAAAAGAACTTTACGTAATTCATGCACGGCCCCAGGCCTGGCGAAACACGTTGTGTTCAGGTGTGTAGTTTTTCAAATGGTAGGAGGGGGGAGGGTGTCATAATTATATATTTCATAATTCCAACATTTTTGCGAATTTCCAGATGGGTAATTATCCACCTTCCGAGATTCCAGGTGGGTAGTACTACCCACCTGTTCCGTTGGGCCGTGACGGCCCTTTATACTTTTAAAAACTCAATCGTTTCAATGAAGCTCTCGAAACTCAGCAATTTCATGTTTATGACAGAGTTAAATATTTCTGAGGTCCATCTCGCAAGGTTGATTGAGGATAAAGTATTAGAGCAGAGGGCAAGTGGGTTTTCTGTAAATGTTCTAGATATAATGTTTTGTCACAACCTCTTATCCATGCCAATTTATTCTTTTGTACAGAGGAAAGAGAAGGAAATTCCCAATCTTCCTCTATCACAATTTTTTAAAATATACTTCTAACCTGGCAGGCCCAGTTGTATTTCTCTAGGGTTGAAAAATCATCTTTTAATCTATCCAGTTCTCTTAATCTCAAATAACATTTCTTCGGGTATCGATCGTCGGACATATTGAGAATGTTCTCTATCCAATTGAGAATTGATCCAAAAACTCTAACTGCAAGTCGGGATGCACCTATTTCTAATCCAACAGCATGTCCAGCAGTATTTTGCGGAACATGAAGGATTCTCTTATAAAAAGTGGTTCAAACTTTTTCTATAAAATCTAAATACCTGAGACTCCATATGTGCGCACCATACATTAAAACGCTGGATACAAAACTATCGAAAAGTCGAACAATAGGGTACCATGAGTTAAGTTTTAATCTGTGAATCAGAAAAATCGTTGATCCTACAGCGAGGTACATTACTATTCTTGTTTTTTCTATGTTGACTTCGAGCTCATTTATCCCACAGTAATCCAATAATCCTTCAAGAATCTTACGCATTCTAACACTTAGAACCTCCCCCTGCATGACCCCTTTCATTACATCTACAAACCCGGAGACGCCCTTATTTCCCTTGATCGCAATATTAGCTTTAGAGTAAAAATCTATTACCAATCTAATAAATTTTGACCCGCAACCTTTCGAGTTTAATTTGTTCCATAAGACATGCGTTCCTTGCGTTAAGGGTAAAGATCTGATCCGTGAAACGTACCTCTCCCCCTCCTGAAACCTGCCTGCCACTCCGGAAGGAGTTGCATGTCTTCAGCACAAGCTGTCAGCCTTTTGGCAAGAATCTGCGTAAATATCTTTGTAACATAGGTAACTAAAGCAAATCAGTGACATCCCCTTTCTTGTGTATCATTCTAAGAAATCTTTGAGACCACGATATTGGGATCTTTTCTTCATCAATTATTTTATTAAATAACGAGTTTAAGCAAAGGATCAGATTGCCGGGGAAATTTAAAAAAAAGTCATAGCTAATACCATCTGGACCAGGGGCCTTACCATTTTTTACTGTTTCAAGCTTGAAATAGTTTCATCAAGAGTTATATGTGAGTCAAGATAAGGATTTCGAAAATTATTAATTGGTATTAAGTAAGAATTTGGATCACGGACTGGGTAGAGAGACTTCAAGTATAGCTATTTAATATTTTCCAGAATTGTTCAGAGTCGATTGCATTCGCGAGAGAATCTAATAGGAATTTTTATAATCTTTCTTCTTGGTATCTAATAATTTTGTATGTACTTTTTACAGTTCGTATAAATCGACACAATATCTGGATTTAATTTTTGTTCCTCGCATTTTCTCAGTACTTTTTTGAGCTCTCTTTTACTATTTCTGCATTTTGTATCAAACCATGGCTTCGAACGACTCAGTTTTTTAGACGATTTTACGGTCATGTTAAGTTCTGTCGCTGTCTCTTTAATAGCATTAATTAAATTTTTTGAATGGTCATCTATCGACAACATTGCAGAGTTAATATTTGGTGGGTACTGGATAATTTCTTTAAATTTAACAGCAAAGTCATTATTCCACTTAAAAAAGGAGTGCTCAAATTGTTCGCATAATTTGAAGTCGAGTGATCTAATAATTTCAAAGCTATAGGGAAGTGATCCGATCGAGTTGGAATTCTCAACACTTGGAAATCCTCGATTGACTGAATTCTCACACTATTAGACCAGGCAAAATTCTATAATTGAAGAAGTTTTTTCTCTTAGGAATGTACATTGAGCTGGGCAGTCGCTTTTTGTTCTCCCATTCAGGACAAAAACCCCATTTTTTTCAAAGCATTCTACCATCTGTTTTCCCCTTTTATCTAGATCAGCGACCAGGCTTGTTCTTATGTCGTACAAATTTTAATTATTACAGAGAGTTTCCTCCTCTAATTGATTCATTTCTCCAATTTTACCGTTAAAATCCCCACCCACAATTGTCGAATATTCCGGATATTTCAATGACAGGTCAAAGATTATTTCGTTTATATTGAACAGAAAATTTTCAAAATTAGAATTAGGGCTAGAGTATAATAATCCAATAACTATATTAAAACTATTACCTTCGAGTTTAACGAAAATGTAATCCTCTGCCGCACATATCGTTTCCATTTTATATTTGTTTGCGTTGTTGATGATGATGATGTTCCTTTTGAGGATTCTCTAGTAGCCGTACTGTAGACAACTTCACAGTCGATGTTACGTCGAATATACGTATTTTGAGGTGAAGAAGTAAGCCATGTCTCACTCAGACAAATGATGTCATCTGTAGTAGTATAGTTATAGATATCGTCTAGATTATCAAATCTCCTTACATTCCAAAATATAATTCGAGATGCTGGTGCTGTTGTCGAACCGCTTATGAACTTGGGATCGATTTGGAGTTTTCGCCTCCCGATGTTTCCTTTCAAAAAGGTTTGATCGAATTTCCTTTTTTAGTGTGTTTGATTTTTTAAATTTGTATCTTCGTTGGAAGAATCTGAATTTGCAGGGAGACCTCTTGTCCTTTTCCTGCGAGCAGTAAAGCTTAAAGAAGATGTTGAGATTCCCCCATCTGTCTGATAAACATCCTCACACTTCTCTGCCGCAATCTTCGCGGCTAAGGATACATCAAAATACTGATTGTCCATGAATAGTCGGGTTCCTTCAATTGTTGAAGAATTTCCAAGTCTATCAAGCTTTTGTTGATAATCTCGAAGCTTTTTGCGTATTTTTCTTTGTTCATGAGTGAAGCTATTTGCGAAAGATACCTTCAAAGAGCGGAGATTTTTAGCCTTCTTAAATATTTCATCCTTGAATCTTGAGTTCGTAAAAGTAAGTAGAACAGGTCTTGTTTCCTGTTTTCTTCCAATTCTAATAACCTTTTCGAAACAGTCAATAGGAATAATAATTGTAGCTTCCTTGAAAATCTTGTTTACCGTGTCAAAAAGATTCTCGTTGTTACTCGAATCATCCTTTACATTGTAGAGCAAAATATTCCTAGCTCTTTCTTTTATATCTACAAATTCTAGCCTTTTCTCAAGAAAATTAATTTTTTCTTCCAATTTTTTGTTCTTCTCTTCCAAAAGATGACATCTGGTTCTGTAGATTTTTAGTTCTTGCAAGATCTTTTCATCCGAGCTCTTTAAAACTTTAATATCTTCAGTCATTTGTTGAACATTCTCTCCTGTTGATTTAACATTCTCTTGAATTGATTGTAAGAGAGATTTTAGCTCTTCGTTAATCGTCATAACTACCGAATTAACTCTCACTTTACACTTAAAAACACAAAATACGAATAAGCTACGTAAGCTCTCAGCAAGGGGTGACAGGGAGCGACCGGGAAACACGCCCAACAAGCTCGGAGGCTAGAACTGCAATTGATTACGTATATCAAAATCTGCTATCACATATAAAAGCTGCAAAATCTTTTTTTTTTCTTAGAAACAACACTTTTTAAAAATTGTAGTTAAATAAATCCATATGAAGGATCAGGGATTTCTGGTTAACAGAATTATGGATGTACAGTTGATTCAACTGTTCCAACTTAGAAGACGAAACTTTTTTTCACTAAGACGGGAACTTGGGTTATCAAAAATTATCATAGAGTACGCCACCATCGGATACGCCGATTTTTCTTATAGCTGTAATCACGTTTTTCCTGTTGAATCTTGAATTATCCTAAATCAAGTTAAATCAACTATTAAAGCGTATGTGGAAGAAGGAGAAAGAATAGAGGGTGAGGAGGATGAGGAGGAGGAGGATACGATAAATATAACAGTTAAGGCAAATAGGTACTGAAAATATTAGATTCAATGATTATAGGCTCTAAATCGTCTGTTAGAGGTTTTAAAAGCTGTGTTGAGCTTCCTACATTTTCTTCATGAAAATTTTGTGTTTATATGTGGCATTTGAATATAAAAATAAAGGAGCACATCGCCATCCAAATAACAAAAAAAACTAAGGAAACTGCAGGTAATGCCTTGTTCCTGCATACTAGATGTATAGCCACTCTCGGTGCTGCCTTCTGCACTGAGCTTGATAAATCGTGATCCTCATATAATATTGACCTTATGTAAGCCTTAAATCAACATTTAGTCATGAAAAAATCTAATTTCATAATAATATTAATAATCAGTATAATAATAATCAGTGGACCCTACCGAAGGTGTTCTCGCGTTGTCGTCGCGGTAGGGCTTGAGCTTTCCCCTCATGAATTCGACGGCTACGTTGGTGTAGCATTGCTACTGACAGGGTTTCTCATGCCAGACAGACAGAGGACGAAGAGGAAAGTCACTAAGGGGAACACCAAAACCCCTACATTTCAATGGAAAGTCTTTTAAAAATTTGGAAACGCTAGTCGCTTCCCAAGGGTCGTCGTGGCGCCCCTGGAGCCACCACTAGGGGCTACAGCTTGCGGGGCGGTGGTGATTGTGAGCTGCGAGATAGTCAGGCAGATCTCACTAATCGAACAGCTGTCCAGCAAGAACATCTGGGACATACGGTAAGCAGTGAAACATCAACTTTGCCTGCTGAGGATGCTTTGGCTAGCGTTAGCTATTTGCAGCCAACCTGATCAACAGAAATACCGTGGGAGAGCATTAAGTGGGATACCACAATGAATGAGGAATTGGTGCGTGTCTATTATGAAAGTGCGAAGTTTGAAACCCCACGTGAAAAAGGATACAATTTTAGAACGAAATTTGTTGCAAAGTATCCTCAAACAGAGAAAGTCGCAATGAGAGATCTTATCACTAAGGTACAGGACATCAGGACTAATCTACACATCTCAGAAGATCGAGCAATGAAGATTAAAAAACAGGTTGATTTGGCGTGGAAAAACGATGACGATGGACATTAAAGAGAGGAAGCCGCGTCACACGAAGAAGCAACGGCAGTTGATGTTCTTCCTCAACTTGTTGATGATCCAGCACCACCACAACCTCCGGAGCTAGATGGCCTAATACAACCAGTCAGAAGCATAGGTTCAACAACTAACAAGGCGATTAAAATGGACATACCATATGAACAGAGATGTAATGCGCTTTCATTTTTTGGCAAAGAAAAGCGGGCAAAGTGTAAGAAGAGAACCTCATCGACATTTCTTACTTAAGTACCTAGAACTGGCCACAAGAATAAAAGAGCAGAATCTAGCAGATCAAAAACGCTCGATATCTGTAAACAGATTGCTTTCGGCTCTTGAAATAACTGCTATCGAAATGAAAGTGGAACAGCAGTTTCCTATTGATGAACTTCCCTTGGAAGATGTGGACAACGAAAACTTGATTGAAGCTGAAGGCTTAGGTACTAGGGATAATGAACATCAAGTGCGGATCCACTAGAACCACATCCGGGCAATTTTCACGATGATCTGAACAGCGAAATCGCAGAAAAACTACATACCTTGAAAGGAAGTTTGGTCATGCTTTACGAGAGTTCAGACATGTAGACTTTTGGTGAAAGAAGTTCACTTCTACGCACCAACATCTAGCTCGTATATTTACTGCTTTTTTAAACGGAGAGCAATCCATCCCGCAGTGGCAAGTAGAAGGACACACGGTATTGATCCCTATGACCGGAGATTTGTCAAATCCAAAGAACTACAGGCTCATAGCTTGTTTCAACACCAGCTACAAGCTATTCACTGGCATCCTCAAAGAGAGGATATTAACATCTATCGAGCCGGTATGGAGCGCAATAGTTGAAGAACGTGGATGCAAGAGAGGGCTGGCATGTTGCAGGGAGAACCTGTTATTAGACAGGTGTATTACCCAGGACTCGATCAGGTATCGACGCAATCTGCCTATGGCTTGGATTGACTACCGTGAGGTATCCGATAACACGAACCATGAGCTTCTCATTAAGTTACATAAGTGCCTGGAGGTGCATCCAAAAATAGTGAGATGCATAAAAGAGCTTATGCTCTTGTGACGGGCAAGATTTGTCATAACATCTGACAGAAGACAAGTGACTACCAGCCATATCACATATATGAGGAGAGTCTTCCAGGGAGACTCTCTCAATCCGATACTTTTCTGCATCTTCCCGTTGCCTCTATTTATTGTGCTCGGAAGCAAAAGCTCTGGATACCTATGTGGCCCGCCGAACAGAAGAGAATATAAGGTCAACCACCTTTTATAAATCGACGACCTTAAACTCTTTGCTTCCTCGAAAGAGGACCTTAACATCCTTGTGGAGACGGTGAATAGGCAGTTTAAAGCGATTGGCACGAGCTTCAGACTGGACAAGTGTGCCTGCGTCCACCTGCACCAAGGAAGACTAGAAATTACATCGTCGCGTGACGATCAGGATGTTCAACTCATAGTCGAAAATACCATTCAACATCCCGGTAATGGTAAAACATTTACATATCTTGGAATATCGCAAGCGGAAACCCAAAATGTGCATATGTTAAAAACGGCCCTTGAAGAAAGGTATCACTAAATTCTCAGAAAAATTTGGGCTTCCGAATTATCCGGTAAGAATAAGATCCAGGTGACCAATATGCTGACCGTTCCTATACTGCTCTACACGTTTGTTGCAGTAAAATGTAACGCCGATGAGTTGAAGCAACTTGATCGAAGTATACGCAAGATGATGTCAATCCATCAAAGTCATCTTCCTAGATCTTCCGTACCTCGAATATAACTTCCTCGAAATAAAGGGTGTAGAGGGCTGCTGAGCTGGTAGTTCCTTCTTCGAAGAACGGTTCTGGCTACAGCCTGCTCAGTTCTCAATAGTACAGCTTCTTTTATGCGACTCGTACATCAACATGAAGTCGTCAATATTGCGGCGTTTCTATGCCGTGCCGCAGATCGGGCATTCATGGTAAATTCTGCAGCATCATACGTAAGGAAGAGCTCTCTATGGGTCTGTCTAACATGTTCCTCAAGCCTGCTGGATTAATATCGGAGACGAAGGGATTTCTTTTTGCCTGTCGAGACAGCGCGGCGTTATCGACACCTTAGGTTACCGCGGGCGCATGAAGAATTTACCTGCAGGCGATAACAACTGCCAAGCGTGCAAACAAGTGCCAGAAACACTTGGAGATGTTCCGAGTGGATGCTCAAAGTATGCACGGTACGGGTACATAGAGCGACACAATGCGGCTCTAAAAGTGTTATATTATCATCTTAGGCACTGCTATGGTGTTTATCTATTGCCCGTCTTGCCATACGCCCAGGAAGAACTCGAGTCCGTTGTGGAGAATGATCAGTATAAGATCTACTGGAATTCCTTATTCTCTATCACTTAACGTATCAGTGCCACGAAGCCTGATATTGTCCTGCAAGTTCTAAAGACCAAGATCATTTACTTGATTGAATTCTCGGCACCAGCCGATAGTAATATCACGGCAAAGGAGGAAGAAAAACGGGCGAAATATCAAGCACTTCTATTCGAGCGAAGCAGGCTATACCAAGGCTGCAAAGTCCATCTGGTAATTCTCATAATCAGCTGTCTCGATGGTATGAAAGCTCAATTTCTTATCCAACTCAACAAGATTCCGGCTTTCTAGTGTCAGGCTCATTCCATCGCGAACCGGATGCAAAAGGATGGTCTTTTGGGATCACTTCATCTGTTCCGTCAACACTATTCCTCATAACATTCTACAAAGATTGGTAGCTTTAAAAAAGTATCCAGAGGTGAAACCTTCATCTCCAACTGTCTCGTCTACCGCGTAAGGTCATCCGCAGTTAAAGACCTGATTCCAAGGAACAGTGTTGCACGATCTTGTTTCGCGTAAAATTCCCGCTCTTGCTCGTACACGTTCCAGTTGCGTCATGATTGGTTGCTTTGAGGGACCATGATCGTAGCTTCCGGAACCTACAACGTCTAACAAAATTATGCTCAGCGAAGTATCAATGATATTGAAATCTACTTTTATATAACAGCTGTAAATTATTATTTGCTTAGAACGAAAATGTAATTGTGGTTAATGAAATACAGGTAAACTGATAAGGATTTCAGGTTAACAGAATCATAATCATACTGTTGATTCATCTATGTCAACTTAGTAAATAAAAACTTAGTTTCATTGACAAAGGGTCTTGCATTAATAAATATTATGATAGAGTGCACTATTATCGAGTACGCTGCTTTTCTTATAGTTGTAACCACGTTTCTCCTGTTGAATTTAAATTATACTCAAATAAACTACTAAAGCGTGGAAGAAGGGGACGAAATGGAGATAGAGGAGTAGGAGGAAGAGGGCAGAGGAGGAGGTGGGTATGATAATGATGTAGTTAAGACAAGCAGGGACTGAAAACATTAGATTCAATGAATATATACATACTAATCTTCTGTGAGATGTCTTATAAGCAGGTTTCCTAAAAAACTGCAATGAATTCGGGTGAGGAAATTAAGAAAAACAGATAAATTTCAAATTAGATTTATTTACTCAACCTACTTCATTACAATAATAAACGTAAAAACTATATACATAATATCCAATAGTAAAAAACATAAAATGTTAACTACAGCAAATATTGAATGAGTAATCTCGAATGTTAATTTAATTATATTTGACCAGTTGCTAAATTAAAGAATACTTTTTAATAATACCAATCTCTCGCATTTCATTAGCAATTGAAAAAATGTCGTGTAGATTACTTATGTGTCCAGCTACTTGAGCTTGTAAAAGAAAGCGCAATCTATCTAAAAGTTTATTCGGATCAGCCAACAAGGTCATGGCCACAGTTTTTTGGGATACACGCGGTATCATTCACATCTATTACCTTCAGAAGGGTAAAACTTCAGTTTTGCTTTCAACTTTTTCACCACACAAGTTGTCAATGCATTTATCACTGACACTCACTTCTTTATCGTTGACAAATTTCGCTAAGCGTTCTGAAATCGGATTCACTTTTTGAGCTTTATCTTTTTGTACAAGCGAGAAATACTTCGTCAACTTTTGCGAAGGTCCTTGATCTTTATCATCTTCTAACTTTCTTTTCTTTGTTTTTCCCATATCTATAATCTATAGTAATTGAATAATAAAGTTCAATTGGTATAAAAACCAACTCGCAGTCTCATAACCTTCAACATTCAGCCAAAGAAAAAAATGAGTGAGAAGCTCGCGACTATTTCGATGTTTGCTACATTTTCGCTTGTTCCAGTAGCTGCAAGTTTCAAATTTCATAACAAGCCCATCGAACACATACGTCGCCGGCCGCTTGCCAGTTTTTTTCTCGGCTTCAGTGTACAAGCGCGCAGACGCGTGCAGACAATTTCGCGGAATTTTCAAATATAAAATATTCCCATATTGAAAATAATCAAATAATGTGTTCAATTTTCAAAAATTGTAATAACATATGAATAATTAAATGCACTTTCAGTCTAGTTTGGAATTATTCGTGCCAATATTATTCTGATTATTTAATAACTTTCAATTAAATATTTTCACATAAATACAGAACTTATGAAATATGAACATAAAATTTTTTTATTTATTGACTTATTTCACTTCAAAGTAAAAATAATCAAAAATTCATAACATTATGTGAAGAAAAATAAATTATACATAAAATCGTATTTTTTATAACGTGAGATAATGTAAGATTCATGAAATAGAAAAGTCTTTTATTATATGGAGTGTTATGTGACTAGTCTTGTAAAATTTAAGACACATTCCTACACATTTCCAATGACTTTCGTTAAATAGTAACCGAAAAGTCAACATTATTTAATGAAGTCACTGGAATTTTATAATACTAGTCACATAAAACTCTATATGCAAGACTCATAGACAGTCAAAAACAACAGTATCAAACAACTATTTTTTGCTGTGTAGTGTATTTACAATGTGAACTCCCTTAAAGCAGTGTACTGAAAAATTCTAGGAGCGAGTAAGGTAATTTTTACCCTTATTGATGAAAAGTAATTTGTACAAGATATAAAATTATATTTTTTCTATTTTCTAGTTTGCAGCAATAATCAATATATAATGATCAAAATTAAACATTTACTTGCGGAATATTTAATACGTTGTGCATCCTCTACCGGCATATTTATCCGGTTTCTACTTTTCTCTTCCGGTATATATTTTTTTCTTTTCTCTTCTATACCTAACCTTGTTTCGTCAACAAAAATCAAAGGATTCAATGCAGGAGGGCATAAAGGGATTGCTGCAGTACTCCCCGGGTCAAATCACAAACACTCACCCAGGAGGAAAATTACAAAGCACCGAAGTAACTGGAATTGCCTACTTTCGTTAACGAAATAAGTTTATGTACTCAATAGTTCTTCAATATTCTATTCCAGCATATTTGAACGGAGATTTATTTATGAAACTTGTTGGAATTAACGTTGAATTCTTTGAAATTCATAATAAATTCTTCAGAATTCCAAAGAATTCAAGCGCGAGTTCGTCACACTCATTACTCTTTTCAAGTTTTCGGGGGAGGGGGGGGGTACAGATATAGATATATAAAACAGAAACTCCATTTGTTACAAGCATCACCCTTTCATTTTCTATTCCAGCGTATTTTGTCGGCGATGAATTTTTAAACGTGTTGGAATAAGCCCAGTATTATGTGGAATTCAATCTAATTTTTTTTTAATTTCTTAGAATCCCGTCAAAAAAGAAATTAAGTTGACAACAAAATATCCTGGAAGAGAAAATTAAAATCCGGCAAACCGGTTGCAATAATTATTAAATCAGTTAAAAAAATAAGAGTTTTAATTTTGTAAAATAAATGTGAAATTCGATACTTTTAACAAGATTGCTTTTACTAAAATATCCTTTTATTCTTCCATTTTCTAATATTCGTGCTAGGCTTTGGTTTGTAATTTTACAACTTTGATTACGTTTAGGGGTGTACAAAATTGATGCTGTTCGGGTGGGGTTTAAGGGTTGGCCCACAGGCCCGCAAACAACCCGACAACACGCATTCAACCCCACAACCCGCATTCAGCCCGCAAACCCACTGAAACTCGCTGAACCCACATTTAACCTGGCTACCTGAATTGAAGCCATAAAACCCGCAAATGCGCATTAAATTCACAATCAACTTACAAACCTTAAAAGCTTCGAAAATATAAGATTGACCGAACTAAGGCCCTTTTTATGGTTTTAGTAGCCCAAAGGGCATAAATGCTGATTGGATATGCGGAAGTGTGTGAAAAATGGGATATATATTTTGACCTTCACATACACATAATCCCACAGAGCAAGTCAAATAAAAGCTTGTAAAAATGCGTAATGCCATCCCATTTAAGTAAAATTTATTTAATTGCTGTTTAATAATTATTGTAAAATTCGTAAATGCGGTTTTATTGCGGGTTTTGCGAGTTAAATGTGGGTTCGCTGGTTGAATGCGGGTTGTCGGGTTAATTGAGGGTCTGCCGGTCAACCCACAAACCCAACCCGACCTGCACCGGTCGAGTTATTTGTTTTGCACACCCCTAATTACGTTTAAGATAAATTACTAAAATATGACAATTCATGTAAGGTACTGAGGCAGAGTTTTTCCACTAGTAGTGTTTTTGTTGCGATTTAATTCAGGTTTTAAATAAAAGCATCTGTATAAGGTGTTATAACACCTTATTTGCTATATTTATGCAAAATTTCATTGAAATAGATCGATTGGTTCTGGCTGCAGGTGTGTATGCGAGTTGAAAATCGTTAAAAATAAAAATTTTCATTATAAATCAATGTATTTCAGATTCATAAACAAATTTTTACAACATGATGACATCTTTCTGAAAAAAGTTTGAGTTTATTTGGTGAAAGCATGTACGCTGTACCTGAATCCCTATTTCGTTCATTTATTCATTTATTGTGTCCAGAGTAATATGTAAAATTGAAAAATGAGATGTAATTATGAAAGTTTTATGAACATTGGAATAAAATTATAGTTTTTTTTTATGAAAATTCGATTATAGCGTATTTTAAATTTTTTAAATTAATATCTTTCAAAGGACCCCACACCAAATACATGGTAAAAAATGTCCTGATAAAAAAATCCTCATGGCGAAAACTCAAATTATTAACAGTTTTTGTGCCACGACGATATCAAAGTCAGATTTTGGTACATATTTTTATCTGTGGGGTGGAATATATCACAGACTTTTTTTCCACCCTTTGAATTGCTCTCGTGCAAGTTTATGTAGAAAAAGAACTGCACGGACGAACGATGCGATTGAATCGCGTTAGAAATGATAAGCGCTAAGCGTTCGAGCGATGCGCTAAGCGCTTAGGCAATGCACAAAGCATTCATATAATTGCATGTTATCGAGCATCAAACGCAAAATTCTTCTTCTATTATCAAGACGCAGTTGGTTATCTGAATCAGTGATACAAATAGCTAATTCACAAGGGCATGAAAACCGCTACTTGCGATTTAAAGATTGCATCCCACTTTCGTCGCAAAGCGCTTAAGTTGAATGGTCAGACGAAAGAATCGATACCCAGCGTTGCATTAGGGCAATGATCAACCAGTTTATGTCAAGCACTCTAAAGTACCTTTCACAGAATTATCCCTTCGTGGAAACGCTTTCATCCTACCTTCAACGCTAAGCCTTTAATAAAAAACTCAGACAACATAATAAACACTCAGTGTTGCTGTTTGACTTTGATTCGCCAGTTTAGGTCAAGCAGTCTAAAACACTTTATAAGGAATGCTTATCTCGTTCCAACGCTGCGGCTTTAACTTCAACGCTAAGCGTAAAAGGTAAGTATGTACGTAGATCACAAAATCAACTCCCAGCGGTACTGTTTTCGTAATCAAATGATTATTGCGGACCTGAACTGGCTGATCAGCGCCAAACAGCAAGGCTGGGAGTTGATTTTGTTGTCTGGGTGATTTCTTAAACGCTTAGCGTTGAAGGTAGGATGGAAGCGTTGGCACAAAAGGAGAATTCTGTAAAAGGTGCTTTAGAGTGCTTGACCTAAACTGGTTGATCAGTGCCAAATTGCAACGCTGCTTTTGTCTGATCATTCAACTTAAACGCTTTGCGACGAACTTCGGATGCAATCTTTAAATCGCAAGTAGCGTTTTTCATGCCCTTGTGAATTAGCTATTTGTATCACCGATTCTGACAACCCAACGCCTCTTGATAATAGAAGTCGAATTTCGCATTTGAAGCTCGATAACATGCAATTATATGAAAGCTTTGCGCGTTGGCTAAACGCTTAGCGCATCGCCCGAACATTTAGCGTTTATAACATCCAACGCAAAAACATCGCATTTTCCGTTTGTGCAATTCTTTTTCTGCATAAACTTACACGAGAGCGATGCAAAGGGTGGAAAAAAAATCTGTGATATGTGCCACTCCACAGGTAAAAATATGTACCTAAACCTGACATTTAAATCGTCGTAGCGCAAAATCTGTTCATAATTTGAGTTTTGACACAAGGATTTTTTGATCAGAAGAGCATAAACTAAAAAACATCAAAAACTTTGAAAATTCCACAGGGACCTTTTTTACCATGTATTTGGTGTGGCGTCCCTTATAAAATGTCTGTACTTTGGTGGGTCCTGCACATCCACTAAATTTGGTTAAGGTATCATATAAATTGACTGCGATATTCTACTTTTGTAATGTTCAGAATCAATTATGTATACAGATAGTAATTTCCCGGTAGCGATTTTTTTCCTATTAAAATTTTGTCCTTCATGGTAGGTTTTTTTTCGTACGGGTATTTAATATCTAAAGGACGACAGTACATACGACCTTCAGTAACGAAACCTGAGTTTTGCAGAAGACACAAAACACTGTCTAACTTTAGCACATTGACTGTAAACATAAAACTAAATAATCGTGTCGAGGCAATGTCAAGGTTTATTTAATAGTAAAAGGAGCGCTTGAACAAAGAAAACATTTGCGAGAAAATTCTTGTCCAAGTGGATGCGTGATTGAAAAAGCGCCGGACCTCACACAGAAAGAACTGTACAACTTTTGTAATGAAGAATTCTATAAGCGCATATAAATTCTTCTCGCTGAACGACTTTAACCCCTGCAAACTTTTCAAACAAGTTTCGAATTTTAATTTTAAATATATATATATTCTTACATCGGAAATTTAATTGCGCATTTTTTTTCTGCAGACGAAAAGGTTTTAGCTTTTGCCATTTTCGACTTCATTGAATTTACATAACAGCAAGACGTCACTGGCAAGATATTTTTAGTTGATTCCGTAACGAAAAAACGGGGTTTTCCGATTTGTTTTGAAAACTGCAATATCGTGTGGAAAAATTTCGTGGCGCTGTAACGTCTGTCTAGTCCGCCTTGAGTCGACACTGGCGCGCCACAGGCTGACTGTCCAATGGCTAGACTGGGATGTGACGCTCGGATTGACTAGTTTCTAGATATATCGGCTATTTTGATAAAAAATAATTAATAATTAAATCATATAATTCTTTTTTACGCCATAAAAGTCCAATATATACATTTTTCAGTTAATTAAAAATATAAAAAAGTTTTTGTACCGAAAAAATTTAATAAATGAGTTTCCGCAAATCTCTTGTACATACTCTGGGTGTCGAACTTCTGATGTAATTTCCTATCATATTCTTGTAACTTTGTCGCGTCGCCTTAACACCTCGGCTATCTAAAAGTTAATTTTTTTTTCATTTTTGTCGGATATGAATTTCAATTCATGACATCCTAATATTTATTCAAATAAAACATGAAAAATTTTCTAAACATTAAAAGTGCTTGATGTGTGAATGAATCATGGAATAAAATAAAGTTTGTATGATTTTACTTGCGATTAGGCTACGAAATAATGATTGTTTGTTATTTCAAAGAATTAATACATTAGGCTTAATTATCATTTACGCAAGAAATAAATAACTAAAATAAATTAAATGAATCATTTATAATAATATTTTAAATTCTGGAATATCCTCAATATTATACATAGCATTACACATATTAAAATTATTATAAATTCAATATAAATTTATTATAACTTTACTATAACTTTACTATATAATTCAATTGAAAGAAAATGTTTTATATATTCTTAAAAAAAGTAGTTCTTTAAATACAGTTCTTGTATTATGATTTCGATCACCTTCAACAATTATTGTTGACTATCTTAAATATGTAATAGTGCACAGTTAATTATTGCTTGAGAATTTTAGCAATTGTGTTTTGTAATTTCCTAAATCTTTTATTCAAAAATGATTATTTTATGAATTCACCTCTGTAATTTTTGTTTAAGTCTGAACCGTCATTCTACCTAGAAACTAGCTAAAATCTGGATAATCTTTATATATTCAAATTCGTAACGAACTCCTAGATAGCGCCGAGACTGGGACTAGACAGCAGAAAGGTTTTAATCAAACACGTAGCAAACTAGACAGCGCCAGTGTAGCGCCAGGCTAGTATTGCGTGAATAGACAGGCTTGATAAAAACTGTACTGGCCTTAGCATGTTCCAAGACTGCCACGAAATTTTTCCACACGGGTATCTACAACTTTTTATTCAGAGAAAAAGAATGGGAATTTATTTTTTTTAAATACATATATTTTTAAATTAAAATTCGAAACTTTTTTGAAAAGTGTCAAGGGCCAACACCGTTTAGCGATAAAATTGTGTAGGAGGTTATAGACTTCAGCCCCTCAATTGTATGTGGTAAACTAAAAGCAAAAAACCTAAAAGGAAAATACAGAAATAATCAACCAGTTCCGAGAAATCCTCCATGTAATCCTTAAATTTAATTCGCTAATTGAAAATTTACCCTAAGTACAAAATGCAGTATAATTTGTACAAATTTAATTTTTCGAAAAGCAAAAAAGTTCTTTCGAGCGCTTTCGACTTCTTTTGGAGCTCTGTCGAACAGTGGAAGGAACATCCTGAAAGGAACAGTCACTTCCGAGACAACTTTTTCTAAAAAGGCGGCGTGCCCCCTAAAACATATTCTGTCAAAAATAAAAATACTATTTGCCATCCTCGTCTGCCTTTACTGAAGCCCGAAAATAGCAAGTAAAAAGAAGCAACGGCTTCCGAGATAAAAATGATCTTCAACATATTCTGTTAAAAAGAAAGAGACAAATACCATTTGCAGTCCTCATCCGGCTCGTGGAAAACAGGGGTATTTGTATTTTGAATTTAAAAGAATTTGGAAAGTTATTCGTAAGAAATATTATGTAATTTTCAGTTACTTTGAACAACAAAGAATATAATAATTTGCCAAATTCATTTTGGGGTGTCGATCAATGATTATGAATGATTTTTGAGGTTCAAAAACCCAAAAATACTAAACATTCAAAAAGAAGATCATAAGAACATGGATATCAATAATAAAAGTGCGTATATTTCACTGAAAACTTCCTTCTGTTGGGTGTCGTTCACTGATAGATACCTATGTAATTTACTGTTTTTGAAGGTACGGTAAGAATATTACAAATATATTACATCTACTTGAGTTTGAGAAAAATATTTATTGAATGATATATTGCTTAACATAATAAACTAACCTTTGAAAGATGAGAAATATATTTTCTCCTAACATTTTTGTTTCACAATGTCATTCACTGGAAGGGTGTCGGCAATACCCCTGTTTACCCTATATATAATATTTCCGACTATGTATAATTTTTCTGCCTGAGATTTTACCAAATTTTAAACTGAACAGGACTATAATCTTTTTCAGGAACATGAGTTAGGTAAACAAAATTAGTTGAAGCCAATGAGGCGATTCGCTACCTCGAATCTTGATACTTGCACAAAGCATGGCCCTGAAAATATAACTTGAGCTAAAAGTATTTCCTGTCAACTGTTTTTAATTTAAACTATTTCAAGAAACAGCAAATCGTTCAAAGTAACTTGGGATTTTTCTATTCTTGAAGCCTGAATCTAGATCTAGAGAATGTCAATTGTGAAACCTTTCTATGTCGAATGAAACTAGTAGAGAAATATGAAAGCATGAACTTTGTGGATTTGTTTTAAAACTTCACCCTGCTTATTCAAATTCTAGATTTGATAAGCGCCAGTATCGAATAGAACAGTTCAAAGAATTCTTTTTATTGAGTTTATGTAAGAAATTGTCGGGTGTTAAATCAAAATATATGTTGATTCTAAAGTTTGTAATTATTATAAATTTTGATAATAAAGTTTCAACGAATCCTTTACATATAAAGATTTTCAAACATTAAATTGAAGTGTATATTCCAAAGAAAAAATATAAACATAACTACTCAAAGAATAGTCTGGTTATGTAATTGATTTCATCCTGTCATATTTTCCTGAAACCAAAAGTTTTTTCAAGAACATGTGCAATTTTAATTGCTTTTTTGAAACATAAAAATACTCAATAAAACTGTACTCTCAATGGTCTTCAATAATACTAGTTATCGAATATATACGAATTTCTATCTTAATTAAAACCTTATAATTCTGCGTAGAGTTTATGTTTCATGGGCAACCTGGTATCTAACCAGTCGCGTCGCCAGTACCTTTCGTACGACCGGCTGTACGAATATCGGCAGCCAAATAAAAAAGGCACTTTCAGACAATTTTTTCTACCATTCCGAAAAATAATTCATGACAAATTTTTAACCCTCCTGTTGAAATTTTTTCAGAAATAAGTAAAAATTTAATATCTTTGGAAAAAGGGTATATTTTATCCTTTTAGTGATTTTTTGTATTCACAAATTGAATAGAAAGTGTAAATCAATTTAAATTAAAAGATTATTTTATAAAAAAGTTGCTCTTCCTAATTTCGGTCAATACGTTTCGTATCGTCTTTAAAAAAAAAAATTATTAATTTGAAATTACTAAAATACAAAAATTAATACACTGAATGTAAATAAACTTAACATATCGAGAAAAAATGAAGGATATTTAATAGCGATATAATTAAAGTTCGAAAAGTTAATAGTATGTAGTGTCCAAGTGTAAAATTATTAGTTTTGAAAGTTTTATTTTATAATTTATACAATTGGAAGTGTCACTAAATAAATACTTTTCAGTTTTGTAGGTTTGAATTCGAATTTTTCAATTCTGAAGGTATCTAATGAGAAATTTTTAACTCTGCAACGTTTACATTTTGTACAATTTTGAACACTTTTAGTTTGAAACTGGTCAATATTTTGAAGGCCGTGTATAAACAAAATTTTATTTGTAATGGCTTCCCCTTTAAAAATCTAGAATTTTAAATGGTCTTCATTTGTTTAAATTCAATACTTAACGGAATATGCAGTGAGGCTAACCAACATGGTAAAGAGATCGATTTCTTTGACGCATTTGGGATACGCATCAGGCAATCCCTATGCAATGCATTCAGGCTCAGGAAGAGCTAACTGTCAAATATTTTTCACTTAGTATTACATTTATTCTTAAGAAGTTTATAAAAAGAGCGTTTCCCGTGAACTGCCAATAAATAAATTTATGAATTTGTAGATTTTGTAAAATTTCTATGCCTACGAACTTGGATTTATTCGACTTTTAAGGCTTTCAAATTGAAAATTGTTTAATTCCAGACGCTTCCTGTTACAGCCACTATTACGCGATTTAAGCTTAAATTTTAAATATAGGCCGCGGCTACATGTGTGAAAGTTGGGTACAAATAGCCTGCTTTTTCCGTACAAATAGAGCTGAAAGAGGGGCTATTTTTACTGAAATTTCAAGTAGTCAGATTTTGCAGTGCATGTAGACACTGCCTTAAATATAATATTCTACAAATTCTAGTGATTAAAATTTGAAACTATGAAATTTTCAAACGTTAATATGTAAAATTGTTCACGCACTTGAATCAGAAATTGTTCAATTCTAAACGCCTGTAATTTACATATTTTGTCATTTATGAAGCTTCTGTCTAATGTTATTATATTTAAAAATTCAAATTTCGATCTAAAAATATTTAAAAATGTTTATTAGTTCAAAGTTGAAAACATAAGATTTTGAAAGTTTCCACTTTTCATTTTTGAATATCAAGTATAGTTTTAATTGAATATTATACAATCTTAAATATTTCTTTTTGTAATACTCGTACTTTTGTAGCAGTGTGTTTTTTTGTAGAAATAGTATTTGCGATGAATCATCTTAAAGAATCGGTTGCGAAAATGTAAATTTTTAAACATCATGCATAATATTGTTAGTCTATGAAATACAAAATGCTTAAACAAAACAATTCCTTAAGAGTGGCAACACAGGAGTTTCAAGGTGGACACTGGATAATGTGGTGCAGCTTAAATCTCGGATACATATAGCTAAACACATATATGTTATGAGCTAATTACCGATTGATTCGAGTCAGGGGGCTAGATCGGTGTCACGTGATTCAAGATAGGAGCCTCTCAGTCACGAAATTCCGAAGGCTTCTTCCTACACAATGACAATTCCTTGTCCACGAACAAAGAACGCCACCCTTACAACTCGAGTATCTTTTTTCCCCGTCGCTTCCACAAGTGGTTGCGTCCTGCCGCCGCGGGGGTGCAAATATACGTCCCTCGGTCACGCGAGCCGTTGTCGAGAATGGGGTTGTTTCGATTCCACATGCAGAATACTTGCAATCAAAAACTCAGTCGCCCTACTGATCAAATCACACAATCGCCGATCAGATAAAACGAACGGCCAACACCCATCGCGTACCGGATCAAGGACTTGGAGAAAAAATGTTTACTCCGAAATTTATCACAATTGAAGATTGCAATTGTTGATATTTTTAATTATTGTCAGGTTGACAGAATCGACCACAGGATGTTCAAAACAATCAACATCTGGCTGTATGAACAGCTGACAACCTTCGGACTGACCTTCGATTGTTATTCACACCCTCGAACTATATACACAACACGAAAACGTCCATTATTTTTATTTCCGTACGCCCCTTACCGCCCTGATTAAGTATTGCTTAATGGATGATTCTAACAATTCTGAGATACCCGATCGACTAGTCGATTATCGCGATATAATTGCAGAACTCGGCAGATTGAAGGAAATGCCATCACTGATTTTAGTTTTATTTTTTCGGCTGAGAATGGATTTTTTCTTTTAATTGTTTGATATTTTTGACATTTCACAGGGAATAAGGATTGGTAACATGTGGGTTTTGGAATATCGCGAAAACGTGAAGCAAACCACGAAGGACATTTACGGTCGACCGTCACAGGATAGAAAGGTTGGTTTCTGTTATCATCCAACGACTGACGTGCACCCCCACGACTTTCTGGGAAAATAATGCTGGAAGTGAAGCGCTTGCGTGGCTTGGACGATTCGGGGGAAATAAGTCGCAGAGCGCCTGATCAGGACCGGGTGGCTTTATTCGTGGAAAACGAGAAGATCGCAGGTGGTCGAAATTCGGCGCCAAATTTTAAAAACTTACATACATTCCCACGATGTAATTATTCCCTTTTTGAGCGTGTTTTTTGTTTTGCACTGTTTTTAAATTCCAATATTATTTGTCTTATCAGAAACAATGTTTAAATTTCATTTTTCCTTACTGATAGTCTTTATATCTACTAAAGAGGTTGTTTTTCATCGAACCTAAATTTCATTAATGAAAAATAATACTAATGATACGTAATTCGAATAAATCGCAATGCCATTTAAATAATTCGGCCTGTTCCGACTTGAGTCGTAAATATAGAAAATATTGTTAATTTGTGAAGCTTTTCTATAAGATTAGGAAAGGACCACTTTTTGAAATTACAGTCGAACTCGGATATAACGTCGGTTTTGGGTCTGTCCTTGGACCTGACCTACTCTAACTAAACCGGATTTAGCTACGTTTTATCACGCCTTCGTGAACCCCGCACACCCCGCGCAGCTTCTGACAAGCCTACCCGCGGTGCGGCGTTAATTCTCGAAAGCGGTGAACACACCCCGCGCAGCTCCTGACAAGCCTACCCGCGGCGCGGCGTCAATTCTCGGAATCCGTGAATTCAGGAACGTTGAATCCGGGTTCGACTGTACTTTCTAATTTAAAGAACATAAAACATTTGGTTTGCTTCATTATTGCCTGGAAGTCTTTAAAATTCTACGAAATTTCCAACAAAAGAAGTTTCAAGAGTTCAAGGGGAAGCATACAAAAACTTCTAGTTGAAAATTCGTGTTTGAAATATGGAAATTGTCCATTATGAAACCAAAGTTTCCTTTTTATAAAATTATGTCAGTTCGGTTATTTTCCGTTAACAGGAATTAATTTCAAAATCTGACTCGCGCGATAAACTTTTAGGGGGTGTCGAACGAACAAAACTTTGTTCCGTAAGAATAATTGTCAATTAATATAAGCTTGGTATATTTTTAATCTATTCTCTGGCAAAGTTATCATTTTTATTATAACAACTATTAAATAATAACATTAGCGCTTTTTAGAAAATAATTAGATTATTTTTTATTTACGAAAGTTTCAAATGCCTTCAAATCAAGTTGCTTTTAAACGAACCTTCTTAAATATTTATTTATCTTTAACAAAAACTCAGAAGTAAAAACTCATGTACAAGTAGCACATTGTAGTGCTATAAGTTTGAAGCTTAAAAATCAATTTTCTCCAAACCATTACAGGAGATTAAGTCAACTTATGTTCCTTTTAATGCCGTTCGATAGTTTTCATTTTACAGTAGGCAATAAAAATTAGGAACTGTATTTCTCCCATTACATTGTTCAAATAGAAATTTTGTTTCTTCTCACTATATGTCTCTTTATTATAAGTTTTGTAATCAATTACATGAAAGTACACGAAAAATATTTAGGTTTATTAAAATTATACGAAACTTTTGACAGAATGTTCATTCTCGAAAAAGAACTGCAAATTATTGGTTTTACTTCAAGCGTAATTGGAGCAAAGTAAAATATAGAGAGAAAGTAAAGCAACATGCATTATATAGAGTGAAAAACTTCTGGAGCTGCACCCTAACCGGTCAATCATTAACTACTCCCAGAAACATAACTTAGGACTCTGCTCCCTAATTTAAAAAAAGAATAAATTGTTACCCTTCTTAAAATTCGTTTTTCCTGTTATTATTAATATTACTCTTGGCTTTTCAATATAAAATTATGATGAACCAAAATACTTTTGATTTATTCATTTAATTCATTAATAAAATTTAGTCTTACATAATATACAGTTAGTGCCACAAATAATCTTATGCATTTTATGAGAATTATAAAATTGTTTTCATTCAAATTTGAAAGAAATTGAGTACTCTGTCATTTTTACCATATAAAAATGTTTCCATACTTATTTCACTTTTCTTTCCTCAACTTCCCGCTTTGTCAACGTTCGGTATTTGTTTTAACAAAAATGCGCCCTCTAGACAGCGAATATTATCATTTAAATAGTAAATATGAAGAAATATAACTTACCGGTCTGTGTACTGCTGTCAAAAAAAGTGCTCGAGGTTTCGACAGTCATAGTTGCGAAAGTCCCATCTGTTATTTGAGCTGAGCTATCCCTCCTGCCTCGGTACCTTTGAACCTGAAAAATGTTTCATTTCTAGATTTACATTTGTATTTCGTCTACTACATATTTTAACACATTTGTTTGTGCAAAAGTCTTAATCCTATGTCTATGTCTTAAACTGTCTCGCCATTTACCAGTGAGTTTCAAAACTATTTTTATTACTATTATTATAAATTATATCGTTGAGTCAAATCCTTTTCGGAGTAAGCGAACTTTCTACGGTTCTAGCCTGCTTATACTACTAGGGTTCAAGGAATCTATATGGTAAGTGTAAGTAAGGGATGTGTAGGAGGAGGGATAGATTCTAAATCAATATAGAAGTTGCGTGTTGCTTATCCACACAACACAATCGTCCAAAAACATCGCTCCGACATGGGTCGCTAATCAACCTCTCTAGCAATCACTCCAGGTAAAGAGCTTCACAAAGCCATCGTGCATCACGGTTCAATTATCAACACACGAACTGAGAAATAATCCCGTAAGAAGATCCATACTCTTTACCACAAACACATCCACTAAGAAAAGCTCTTTACAAGGGCCCATGCGTATCTCAAATCTTTCGTTTCAAGCATCTGCCACCCCGCTGGCACTCTCAGTCACACTTTTATTAAAAATGATTTTCCTCCACACAACCCTGTCCTTACATACAACTTTTGCTTCTCATAGTTTATCTTTTCATACAGGTTCCTTACACCTATTCGTTCTGAAATCTCATTCACACATTCCCATCATTAGTTAGATGAGAAAAATATCGGTAGGGTAGGAATCGATAAAATATCGAGTTCAACAGTTTGGGAAATAAAATAAAAAGCACTAATAAAGGTTCATCTGAGCCTAAATGCTTAAAATTACAAAACGAAAAGTTTCCAATATTTTTGTATGGTAATTCTAAGCATTTAAGAGCAGATAAATGTTCCTTAGTGTCTTATGTTTATAATTTCTCAAATTCTCTGCTCCATATTTCATTTCGTATGGACAAGATACGAGTTTGTCCAAAAAAGTCGATAATGTAGGTATTTACACTAGTTTGGTTCGTTCCCCAACTTTTTTCTGATTGAATGTTAATACCCCGAAAAAGTTGCTTACCCCTAGAAACTTTTCACGTGAAGAACCTTTTTTCGATCGGATAGTATCTTCTGTTCGTTTCTTGGATTTGAAAAAAAAAAGGTTTCCCATTGGTTCCACAATGCACGAACAGAGGATATTGTCCGATCGAAAAAGGGGTTGCAATTGGAAATTGGGTATGGATGGGCAAGTTTTTAGAGGTATTACATTCAGTTAGAAAAAAAGTTTCAAAATGATCGACCTAGTATTAACAAACTATAGAGGGATCGTTCGGCTAAGTGCTAAGTCTATAATTCCATACGGACAAAGCAGATTCTTTCCTTTCCGAACATCATACGTTTCGAAGTTTTTCAAAAAACTAAATTTCTTAATTATTATCAACTTAATTTCTATCAATGTGGAGTAAAATTCCTGGTAACGCTTTTCATTCAGAACGCAGAAAAAAGAAATGTGATATTTACTTATCAAGAAATGTAAAGTGTTTATTGCAACCGTAATAGTAAAAAAATGTCAAAATCACTTAGCATTTCGAAAATGGCACAGTGAGGTTAAGGTGAATTTAACGGCAATCCTTTAGTAAATCAAACTTTTATTCCCTAGTATTAAATAATGTAAGATATGTAAAATTCACTGAACCGAGATTAAAATAGTGGTGCAGTGAACATTACAGAAGGATCGGTACATGCTACCGATCCGATCCGCGCGGACCACCGGATGAATTCATGACGCCATCACCAATAGATGGATTGCATTACCTCATGTCATCACCTAAAAAACATTTATTTTTGACATTTCTGTGACAGTGGTAACATGAATCCATATTCCCACTTAGCAATGAAGGGGTTTTATAATAAATAACACCATTTTGGATGGCACTTCTTATTCACAGATCGCGTACAGCTGAGAGTTTATTGGAGCAAGACGAGTTTGTGTTCCGCGCCTGTGTCACATCTGACTTGTATGGAGGATATGAGGTAAATGCAAGAGCTTTTTTCTTGTGCACGCGATAGCACGGACGCGTATTCAGAAGTCGTTACCGAGGTCGCCACCTCAGTTACAAATGCATTTCGGGATTATTTTACAGATCGCAACTCGTATAGTAGTGTAGTGGTTAAGATAGTCGACTTGCGTGCTTAGTTTTATACGTTTGAATCCCCCCCCACCCCCCGTTGCGTGCGAAATTTCAATTGTATTATAAGCGATGTGACTTACAAATGCCGATTAATTATAAGTATATCCGAATATATATCTGTGAATTAACCGTGTGTTTCTTTATTAATTATTTATTAGCAATATTTTTTTACAATTTATAGTGCCGTCTAAACTATAGCCTGTATTGTTAAAATAAGTTAGATCTGTTTATATTATCCGTCAGAGTGACATAAGTCGTGTTGTCCATATACCTACTTGGAAGATCAGTAGATTTAAGTTGGTTTTCAGTAAAATATAAGGTTCTTTTTTCTGCGTGTAATGTAACCTTCACTTACAGTAAAATTGGATTAAATCAACTTTATGCTTATATTATTATTTGTTATCATACTGAATTTGTCAGTCGTTTGAAGTTTTAGCAGCTCTTTAATCAACTATCAAATTAGATATAAGATAGTACTGAGCGTTTTTACAACATAAGATGGTACTGAGGTATATACTGAATGCAGGTATCGTTCTGTATATGATCTGAAATAAAATTACAAAACTTTTCTTTGATCAAGGAGAAGATTATTATACTTGTCCTCCTTAAATATTTGCATTTAAAAATCTTTCGATAGTAGACTCTATGCCTGTGTGGTAGCATCATAAAGAACTTGAATCAGAATGCACGAAACTCACGTAATTCCCGAAGACCGGTAGCAGTGTACTTAAATGATTCGACTGGATTCGTGGGGACTGCAAAAAAAGTAGGATGGCAATATTGCAGCATATAACAATATTGGTTTTCACCTAAATAGATCTTGGGCACAAAGCAAATTTCTCTGGCGATGTATGGGTTGATAAACTAGAAGTAGCGTAATATTCGTAATTTTATTATTATACCATTAGGCCATTTCCCTTTCGGGGTACGCGTGAATTGCTCGGTTGGAAAGTAGTAGTGTGTGGAGGGTATATAGGTATAGGGTCGATAGGTATATAGGTGAAAGGTATAGATATTTTAGATTGATCTAGCATTATCATGTTATTTATTTAAATGACACGTTCGTTCCGCAACACTGCTCTGACCCAGGTTGCTGATCAATCTCTCTAGCGATCACCCCACGTGGAGAGCCTCACAAAATTGTTATGTGTGGTTCCCCCTCATTATAGCCTTGTGGATGGGGTATATCACATGGATCTTTATTACTAGGTGTCGTAGAGCAGACATGCCCAACCCGGGGAAATTTGCTCCGGGACCACATGTTCCGCTTTCACCACTTATTCTCCTGGAGAGCGGGAATGGTGGTAAGCGCGTGCGATAATCTCTACTCTGTGACGTACGCTGCACCGTAGATACGAAATATCTGTTGGGGTGCTTGGGGGAGACTGACTTTTCAATATTTTGAAAGTCCAACAATATATCAACATTATGCAATGGTATAATAATAATAATATATATACTATATGTTTCTGTTTTACTTTCTGACATATGCAGGTGCCAAAATTTAGCAATGATCTACCCTACCCTTTTTGAGTTTTGCGCTTATTCCTAATAAAGAAGTTGGGTGGACTGATGATATACAATACATGCTGGACTACTATTAGAGTAAAGTTACGAACTTGTTGTTTCATATATCATGAACCTAATAAGATAATAATACTCGCTGGTATGACAAAGATAAGAAACATTGAAGCTTGCCCGCGTGAAAAAAGTTTGCATGGCTTACGCATGGCAATAAACTTGGAAATATCTGGCTAAAGCATGAGTCACATCTGAACGTGTAGCATGGCTAAAGCCTTGCTCTTGTCCGTCTCCCATGCTCAGGACACGCTAAATACAAATTAATATTTTTAAAAACATGCAAGTGATAGTGAACATTAGCCCGCGTTGAAAATTAAAATCTTAAGTTTGCCAATAGCCGACACATCTCTAAATGGTAAATTCACTACCCGGGTGAACCGAAACGTGCACCAGGTCGTTCAAGACGTTATCTACGAGAACTTAAAAAAAATCTAAATCGTATCAATAGCCAAACTACTCCAAATGGTGAGTAGATGCTCTGCGTGCACCGTATCGTGCACCAAGTCGTTCACGACCTCATCTACGAGAACTTGTATTTAAATTGTGCAAACAGCCAAAACAACTACCAATGGTGAGTCGACGATCCGGGTGCACCAGATCGTGCACCAGGTCGTTCAGCATGTATTATACACACATTTTTTCAAAATTTGAATTGTGCCAACATCCAAAATAACAACCAGCGGTGAGTCGACGATCCGGATGCACCAGATCGTGCACCAGGTCGTTCAGCATGTATTTTACAAGAATTTAAAAAAATTTAAATCGCGCCAACATCCAAAATAACTACCAGCGGTGACTCGATGATCCGGGTGCACCACGTCGTGCACCAGGTCGTTGAGCACGTATTCTACCAGAATTTTTTCAATATTTAAATCGTGCCAACATACGAAAAAACTACCAGTGGTGACTCGACGATCCGGGTGCTCCACGTCGCGCACCAGGTCGTTCAGAATGTATTCTACGAGAATTTAAAAAAAAATTAAATCGTGCCAACATCCAAAATAACTACCAGCGGTGAGTCGACCATGCGGGTGCACCACATCGTGCACCAGGTCTTTCAGCACGGGTTCGACGAGAACTTTTTGAAAATTTGAATCGTATCCATAGCCAAAACAACTGTAAATGGTGGCTCGACTACTCAGGTGCGCCGGATCGCATATAAGGTAGTTTAGGACGTATTCTACGAAAATTTTTTCAAAATTTAAATTGTGCCAACAGCAAAAATAACCACCAATTGTGCGTTGACGCTCTGTGTGCCCAAAATCGCGGACTCACCATCAGTAGTTATTTTGGCTGTTGACACGATTATATTTTATTTTCAATCTCGTAGAATACGTGCTGAACTACCTGGTGATCGATCCGGTGCACCTGGATCGTCGATTCACCCTTTGTTGTTATTTCGGCTATTGACACAATTTAAAATTAAACAAAATTCTCATAGAATAGGTGCTGAACGACCTGAAGCACGACGTGGTGCACCCGGATCGACGGCTCACAGCTGGTAGTTATTTTGGATGTGTGCACAATTTAAATTTTTAAAAACTTCTCGTACAATACGTGCGGAACGACCTGGTGCACGATCTGGTGCATCCAGATCGTCGACTCACCGCTGGTAGTTATTTTGTATGTTGACACGATTTAAATTTATAAAAAATTCTCGTAGAATACGTGCTGAACGACCTGGTGCACGATGTGGTCCACCCAGATCATCGACTCACCGCTGGTAGTTATTTTGTATGTTGGCACTATTTCAATTTGAAAAATATTCTCGTACAATACGTGCTGAACGACCTGGTGCACGATGTGGTCCACCCGGATCATCGACTCACCGCTGGTAGTTATTTTGTATGTATTTTTTTCACAACTTTCAAACTTTGTGTTTCACACCTTTAATAATCATTATTAAAAAAAATATTGATTTTCGAGCATGTAGACAAACAACATTATCATCATAGTATTTAAATAATTCACTGGTTGAAAAACATAACATCAATTAATAAAATCAATCTCATGTTGGAATATCTTGCAAGTACTTTGAATGACGTCGACAATCAACTTGTAGTAGTTGCGAAGAAAATTTTCGCGTCTCTCCGTAGCTTAATTCGTTAGAGCATCAGAGCGGAAATCTGAAACCTGAAATCTGAAACATGTTGAATATATTAAATCTTATTCGTATTTCAAGAAAAGGTTCAAATATGCACTACTTTTGAAATGTGTTCTTAGAAAATTGAAAAATTATTGGCAATAAAATTAACAATAAAATAACTCAAGTAATCATCGAAATGCAGTTGGTGTCATACATATGATGGGTGACCTAGTTTTGATCAATATCAATCATTTCAGTCTGTGACTGCGTATAAGATTGTAACTTATAAATGAATAATTGCTTTCTTCTCAACATAAGTTTTGTGTATGTACAAATACGTAGTTTTCGTTTTAATCGTAAAAATGATATTTGAAAAAAAGCAAATTCAAATTTATAGAAGAATGACACAAGATGCAGTAAAATGTTTGTCGGCAAAGCTTTTCACCTAAATCAGAAATCCCGGATAAAGTTACAGAAATTATTTGAATATACACTTAATATAATAGAGTTCAACATAATATAGAAAATTCCGTGTTTTGGACGCACGTTAGTCGAGTGCAAAGCGCTAGACACGCCATTAGAGTGTATTTGCTAAAGCCGAAGGACCTTCAACAAAACAGAATTCTAAATGAGCAATTTATAGGTGTCCATAATTTTATCTTTAGTCTTAAAAAGTTCTGTGCAAAAATATTAGGAAAGTACAATAATTGAATCCTTGAGAATCATAATACATCGACTGTATTATTATTTGTAATTACAAGTATTTTGAAACATTTCAATCCAACTTCAGATTTTAAACAATTTTATATTTTAGTTTCAAATTTGGTTGTAATTGAATTAAAAGTATGGAGAATATTGGTTTATATGCTCTACTCCAAAATGCATTAGGATTGGACGCGAGAGGCCTACTGGAATTCTCCTGATTTCATCTCGGGTTAATAAGCCAATCATGTCGATTTGCATGTTTATTTTTATCTGTGCTTTAGGGCGCGCGTGACGACTATATATGTATACATTCCAGCAAGAATGCTAGTTTTCTCCAATATTGCAAGGATATCACCATTGGATGTTGATAATACAATTTGTTCTTAGGTCGCCATGAGCACATATAATTTTTGTCCTGCGGCTAATTCAATGGGTCTGTTCACAGTAAAGTGTATCTTCGAAGTTCGAATAGCCGACGCGGATTCTTATAGAAAGTAAGTCGAATAAAGTGAAATTGGTTAAGTCCTTATTCAATTGCCTCAGTAGAAGCAATCGCGGTAGGTGGAGCCATGTACCTGACATGGACTGGAGGAGACCTGGACCTGGCACGAAGAGAAGGCTGGGCAGGAGAAGAACACCTGGCAGGAGAATGCCTGTCAGGAGAATTGAAGGTTCTCGACGAGTAACACCAGGAATAGGTTTGCCATTAGGCAGACATTCGAACTGTGATTGACCCTGCAAGAAGAAAGACGATTTTTTTTTAATACGATGGTATATCGTGAACGTAGGTGCCTGCGCACAACAAGGATAAAGTTTAAAATCGCCCGCTTGAAATGTTAAACAGATGAGGATTCCGGTAAAAATGTCTGAATAGCGAAATCAATCCGAAAGTTCTCGTGTTGTCATCCGAAATATCACTTGATTTTTATTTGTTGACATCCGAAATCTGTGGGAGAAAAATCTAGCTAATTTGATCGAATCCGCAATTTTGCAGGCTATCTGCCTTTTAACTACAAAATCGGACTTTGATCTCTAAACTGTGTTAATGCAAAAAGTTCAACCATAAAAATAATAAGCCCTCTAAATTGCATAAATTTATTTGCAACTGTCTTCAAGCTTTCGTGTTAAAAAAGTGTGACACACATACTTCCACACATACGTCTGGACAGTTGTTTATAATATTGTATTAGGCATCTTTTCATTGAAAAGGGTTAAGTTAAACGAATTAAAATTTTTGCGAAATTGTTACCATTACAAAGCTTCCTCTATGAGGAAGCAAAAGGATATAAAAATATCCAAAATCTTTAGTAAAGTTTCTCAATCTTCTAAATTGTTGAAAATATTAATTTGAGTGATTCAATATGAAATTTAAGAAAATTGTTTCAACTCGCTTTATGACATTTCAATTAGCGTTAATTATAATAAAAACAGAGCAAACAGTGGACCATTACACATATGAAGTTGTGAATCGGCCTCCGGCTAAAAATTATCCGACGTCGGATAATTGTAATTTTCGACTTTTTGCACATTTTTTATCCAACCAGAGCAAAAAAATTACTCTGGAATTTAATGTGTGATTTCTAATTAAAATACATCCCTAACTTTATAGAACTATGAAATATACTCAATAGTCATAAATTAAAATAAATATTAAAATAGCTGCATCGGCTTCAATTTTAATTTCAATTTTCAATTTCTATGTCCAATTTCAGTTTCAATTTCCAATTTCAATTTCCGAATTCCAAATTCCGATCCCAATTTCAATTTTAATCTCAAGCTTAATTTTAATTTCTTTGATTCCAAGCAATTTCCTTTGATTACAAGATTGTTTTTTTAATTTAAAGAAATGGTTTTTGTTCCAATAAAAAAACTTCTTTATTTTAAAATAATACTCTTCATTTTGAAGTTATGTTTTAGTTCTTTGGAAAATATTTCGAATGAACTGTTTGATTCATTTCAAACAAATATCTTTCTAAGTGCTTTTAAATATCCCCTCTGCCCCGCTACCATACCGATACTTTCGCTTTTCCTCAGGACATTTGAGGTAGCGATGACCTAACTTTTTGCAATTTCTACATTTATAGTTTATGTACCTATCTTCCTGTATGTTACCACCCAAGATATTCCTGGTAGATTGCTTACCTGCGGAGTCCGAAATCTCTCTTTAGAATACGAATTCCCTTGACTTGATAATTTTATCTCTTCATGTTGTTTAGATGAGTTAACAACCATCTCAGTTAGGTTTTTCAAATTCGCGTTTTCTTTACCTTCCCTCTCAATTTTTAAACAATATGTAACGTATCTCTTAAGATTTAATCTGATTCCGCAAATTTTCCATACCGAAATCTTTCTCGGTTTGATTAGTAGCTATTGCGGCTACCGGTAACTCCCCCTTCTTTTGAGTGTTGGCTTTATTCGGTTTTTTTCTCGGTTTGTACGCGTACTCAGGAAGGAAAGAGTCTTCGAAAGGTGGGGGTAAGAAGTCCTCATCACTCCTAGCGGTTGACCGCTCATAATCTTGGGCAAGCGCTGCTAACTCGATATAAGAACTAAAATCTCTGCGCCTAATCGCACATCTGATTTGGCGGTGCATATCGCTGTAGGCCCTATCTAGTTGTTCTTCTAGTGGAATTTGATGTGGGTACAATCTGTAAAGACTCATCATATGTGTCAAGTTCTCGAAACTAGATTCTTCCGGGCCCTGCCTACGAGCGATTATTCGCTCCTCTAGTCGCTTTTGATAATTTATATCCCCAAACATATTGCAAAAATCATATTTGAACTCTTGCAAAATCCTCCACAGGTACCGATTATGCCTGAACCATACTAATGCTATCCCATCTAACAGGCGAGGCATTGCTATAAGAACTATTCAAGAAAGTGATCACACTAGTATCACCGCGCCCTGTTAACTTAATATTACATTGCTTTGCGATTTGCGATAGACTTTTATTACCTCTTCTATAAGGAGTACTGGCTATTCGGAAAGCAGTAGGCTATTCTGTGTATGGACCACTCATTGGACCTAGATAAGAGGGATGGTAATGAGGTTGAACGTGGAAACTACCTTGTGGGACCTTCCTAGGAATGTCATCTCGATAGGCACCGTACCTGATGGGTTCATTTGCTTGATAACCAAAATCTCTTCTATTTTCCCGAAATTCAGAATGGAGATTATTTAACCCCTCGTAGGTTTCATTCCGCATACCGTAACGACTCCTGTGATCCGTTCGTCCCGATGTTAAATTATTTGCAAAAAATGTCTTCGTTGCCCCTAATATGTCCTGATTAGTTGGCCTCGGGCTCGTCTCATTCGATATGTAATTTGAAAAATTTGTCGCACGTGTTTTATTATTTAAATCCGGTTGCGGCAAAAATTGATCCATATTAAGACCTGGGGTTGGAGGGTGGTTTTGAAAATGTACACCACCCTCCAAATATAACTTTTCCGGGCCCTCATATTCTATTATCCTACCCGTATCTACATGAGCTGTGGAGGAGAGGGGGTTATGTTTCCCGTATACCCCTTGGAAAACCACCCATCCCTAAATTTCGTGGTTGCATTCCAGGGATAAAATTCCCTTTTAAACTAAACATCCGTGATTCGGAATAAAAAGGTACCCCCTCTCTATTCATAAAACATTCGCCCCCCTGTCTTGAGGGTGACGTTGTTGGCCACGCTAAGTTTTCCGCACTTTGGTTGAAAACTGAGGCCTGGGTAACAGTGGGTCTATTGTCTGCTATTCTACTAGTGACCACAATATTTATATTGGTGGTAACTGTAGTAGTTGACGCAATTGGGGTTCGAATAATCCCCCTACTAAATGATCCGGATTCGGAGGGAGCATAGTTATTTTGGAATTGCGGAGGGTGGGATCCCGAGATCCCATTTAGAGATAACCAACTGTTATCTTGTTCGACCATTTTTGTTTTTATTTTCAAACAAAGCGAAGCATAAAAACAAATAGATTAATTGAAAAAATCCCGCTCAACCGAAAAATTATTGAAATCCAGAAAGATGTTGAATTATGAGGAAGATCATATTAAAAAAAAATCTCACTCCATTCACATCCATTGAATTTTTACCAAAATCGTAAAAACCGAACTAAGTTTTGTCAAAACGAAGGAGAATAATCGTGAAAAAATTATTCTTATCGCGAGAACCAAACCTATGCTACGCCTGATCAAGAATGACACACTTTTTCAAGAGAGAAAAAAATTCAGGCAAATTTAACGACCCATATGAAACACTAAAAAAAAATGTTAATAATAAATTATTCTTCGTGAAAATCTACCCGAGATCATTTTCCTAATAATTTAGCGTATGTTCCCCTTTTTATTTGTTTAAGACCCGCTCCTAATCACTTTGTAACGCGCGGAGATGTTTTCGTACGCTAGCTGTCACTTTTCGTTTGTACCGGTCGACTGTATATTTGCCCGCACCAGTGTACCGTGTCGCGTCTCGATGGAAGTGAGCTCCAGCGAGCCGAATCTTCCCGAACAGAGGCGAGCTGATACGATTGCTCCTTTCTGGTTCCGAGCCTTCGTACCCGATATCGATCCGCGTGACACAACATGCACATGTAAAATAAATCAAATTTCAAAATTCTATTTAAATCACAAACGGGACTCTTTTAGATTTTTTTCAGGTTATTTTTTTCTGCCTTTGCTTTTTCAATAAAAAAAAAAATTTGCCCAAAACATGTCAGGGCGCAAGTTGAAACGAAGATTCATACTTTTTCATTTTAGTAAAAAAAATATAATTTAAAATAAAAAGGCGTTAAGTTACTTTCCCCAGGACTTTTAATTTGATTTTGGTTGGCACCAAGCAAAAGAAATTTTGCTGCCCTGGAAGAAAGTTGAAGGCACAGCAAGAAACTAAATAAAAGTACCGAAATGGCACAGCATTTGCGGAGAGTGGCGTTAGTACCTGAAAGACACAACTATGAAAGACAAATCTAAAAGGTCGCTTGAATTAATAATCATTATTTGAACATTACGAGACAATGTAAATCATATTTAGTTAGAATTCTCACGAATAGACAGCGTCATAAAGAGAAAGTTACAAACAAGAAAAACAAGGTGTCACTCTAAATAATAAAGATAATCCCCTTCTTTACATTGTATTAAGCATTAATTTTATATCAAAATAATTGCCGCAAATCTTTCACGGAGTTTATAAGAAAAATGAGACAAATAAGATAAGTAAAGTCCGCGCTGGAGCAAATAAAAACCGTTTAATAAATCTCCGCGTCGACTGACGCCATTCGGAGAATAACATTAATTGTCAAAATACTAACAACAACAACAAAATAAATTAAATAATGCCACCCACATTAATCAGAAAATCCTGAGCAGCGTAGATTCGTACTTTGCAACGGTTTAATAAAACAAACGATAATCAAACCACTCTGTGGCAACAACTTCAAAATGCAGGTAGCGAAACAAACAATACCAACTTCCTCACACGAGGCTCGAACGATAAAAGACAAGGAGTCCGCTTCACTCGACGGCACGCAGTCCGCCCAATTTCTCCCCTCCTGCGCGGGGAGACGAGATGTGTTTTCTGCGCTAGCGCAGTGTCATGGTGGATGGAGGGAGTTTTTGGGAGCTTTATGCCCAAATTGGTGATAGTGGTGCTACGACGAATCCTCGGCGGTGAGATTTGAATCACCCCAGGTACATGATTTGGAATGCGGAAGTCACATCCACATTCCACCCCCAGTGTATAATTCTGGGTTGCGCCTGTGTCTGTGCGACTTCAACCCGCCTTACGTCCTCGTAGTCCATAACGCTGATCCTTGATGGTGGTTCGTGCTCCAAGTGAACACGCTCCTTCTTCCATCCCTCTCTCGTCCTCAAAACTCGGTAAATGATGTAAACAAAATGAAAAGAAAAACCTAAAATAATTAGTAAGGGTGACTCTTACTCTTTCTCCCAATGAAAAGTTCATGAGAGTGTGTGCAGCGAAAATAAAATAAATGGTAAAACATTTCAAAGAAGAAACAAAAATAAATGAATAAAATATAAAAAAATCGAATCGGTGGGCCCTCGATCGAGCGCAATCTGTAAAAAAAGTTTCGTTATTTAACATTTTATCGCAACTTGTGCCGTTTTTCGAAAAAGTTAATTTTTAATTTTTAATGTATTTCTATAACAAAAGCTTATAACAATTTCGTAGATCCTTTTTGGCTAAATAACTTTTGCCATTTCATTTTTTTTCGTATCTTGTGTCGTTTTTCCAAAAATTTAATTTTTCTATTTGTATACTTATTTCTTAAGATTAAAACAAAAACTACCCGTCCTATCAAAAAATACTAATGATAAATTTTTAGATCTTTTTTGGGTGGACAATTTTTATTTTTTTCATATTTTTTTGTATCTTGCATAGTTTGAGCGCAAAATAGAATTTTTTATTTTTTATCATTTTTTGTGCAATCAAAATTTTCATTTTCGATTTTTCGAAAAAATCCAAAAAGTTGTTATGATATTCTTGTAGGGCTTTCGAAAATAAATATTTTTCTTTTCTTGACTTTTTTTCATAACGTGCGTTATTTGGCGTAAGATGTTCATTTTAGTGGGAGGGGGGGGGGGAATGCTATGACTCTTGTAATTTGTTTTTTTATCAAAAAAAGTCATCAAAATACATTTTTCGCCTTTTTGCGAACTACGAATAGTCGTCCATAGAATTTCTGAATCTTGAAAAAAAGTGGTCTCAAAAATTTTGAAAATGCATTAACTTTTTGAATTTTAATCCAAAATGGCTGGCTAAGGAACATCACCCTCAGTTTACGATACCTGAAGAGTATTTCACAGGCTAATCCAATCTGCCAATTCTTTCGAAAGTTATCGTGCTAACAGACTAAAAATCTACAGACACACAACCGACAGACACATACAGACAGACAACCAAATTCGCAAATCTAATACCTTCTCTGTTGAGAATGTAAAAATATTGTAATATATTAATATTTGTAAATTGCATAATAAAATGATATAAGCAAGTATGAACTTCAGGCATTTAAAGCAAAAAATAAACAGTGTTTTCATCTGAATGACGTGAAATTCTCCTCACAGTGATGAAAAATTAGGTATCTTTATTGATCGAAAAGATTCATTGACGTTGTAAACAAATTCTATACCAAAATTCACTATTCGGCCATTTTATTCACAAAATTACATGCTGCCATCACTAAAATAACTTTATCCTAGTTTAATGGATGTGTTCTACTAGGAACCTTAATGTTTTCAGCATATTTGTGAATGCTAGAAACAAAACTATATAAACAAATGCGCTATTCGGCCATTTATTTACAGAAATACATTCTGCTCTCACTAAAAGTATTTCAAATTGGCCTAAGAGTGATGTGCTGCCAAAAGCATCGACCTTTGCAAACATATATGCAATTTATTTCAAACAATAACACATTGTTGCAAGAATCGATTTTTTCCCCAACACAGCACCGTCAAGCCCATTTAAAGTCGTTTTAGTGAAAACAGAATCTATCTCTGTAAATAATAAGTGGCCGAATAGTGCATTTTCTTAAAGTAATTGTAACGTCAATGAATGTTGACGAACAATAAAGTTACCCAATTTTTCCTCACTGTTAGGATAATTTCAAAACATTATGATAAAAACACGACGTATTTTTTGTCTTAAATGCCTACATTTTACACTTATTTATAAAATTAACAAATATTTATAGGTTACAACATTTTTCATCCCACATAACTTGGTAGAATACAATGTAGATTTGCTATAAAAATTTGTTTGAATAATTTAACCAGCAACTTTCAAATATAATCATCCGCTTTTTTCATCAAAATTAGTCTAAAAATTTCATTCATTAGATGATATTATACTTATTACGATTATTCTTGTGTGTACTGCGATGGTTTATATAAAGATAAAAAAGGTAGCAAAAGCACCATTTTCACATTCTCATCTCAGTTCGGACATGTGGGGTGAATTCGGACATTTCAACCAGAAACTAGAACCAGTTAGGGCTTTAACCTGAGAACTGAAATTCAGTCATTAGAAATTCTTTTTTACTAAAGATTCTTCTGCTTTATCGAACACATTTTCATCACGTTTTTCGTGAGAAAAAAGGTCAAAAGATAATTATGAAATCTAGTTGAGGCAAACAATTTTTTCATTAAAAATTTTATTGTCCCTTATTTCGTTTTTACAAAAATTTAATTTGTTTATTTTTAGTGTCATTTTTTACGATTGAAACAAAAAAGGGGTCCTTTTCTCTCTTTGAATATTTCAGTTAAATGTCGAATTAGCGCTGGACTGGGGGGGGGGTCGACCTAGCCCCACGATTTTTCGCTCAACAGTTTTTCAGCACTTTACTTTTTTTCGGATAATTTATAAATAAAGAATCGTACATCGAAATCAACAGAAACATTTTCTAGCCAACTAAATTCTCGAGCCAACAATACCTAATACGTTTTCAAACAGCATTTTTGTCAATTAAAAAACTACTTGAAAGGAAGGAGACGGCTGAGTTGTCTCCTTTCTTGTTTGTATCATTACAAGCTGACTTGGGATTACAAACAATTTTATATTTTAGTTATACATTTTTTTCTGCAATTGAATTAATGTTGTGGATCACTTAGGTTCAAACGCTCTACTCTGTAATGTGATTTGATTTGACGCATGGGTCCTACTGGAGTATCTTTTATTTCATCACGGGTCAAAAAGGTAATCATGCCGCTTTCCATGTTGATTTTTGCCCGCGCTCTGTGGTGAGTGCGACGATTATATGTATATATTCCAGCAAAAAGTGTATTAGTCTCCAATATTGCAAATACGTCACCATCAGGTGTTGATAATACAATTTGTTCTTGGGTTGGCATGGCCACAAAGACTTTCCGTCCTGCGAGTAATCGAATTGGTTTATCCGCAGGAAAAGTGTACCTTCGAAGTTCAAATAACCGGTGCGGATTCTTATGGGGAGTAATCCGAATGAATTTAAGTTGGTCAAGTCCATATTCAGTTCCCTCAGAAGAAACAATCGTGGTAGGTGGAACCATGAACCTGACATGCACTGGAGGAGACCTGGATCTGGCTTGAAGAGAAGACTGGGCAGGAGAATGAGACGTGGCAGGAGAATTTCTGTCAGAAGAATTAGAAGGCTCACGACGAGGAACACCAGGAATAGGTTCGCCATTAGGTAGACATTCAAACTGCAAACATAACTCTGCAAGAGGAAAGAGGATTATATATTTTTTTAAGTACGTTCGTGTATCATGAACTTCTTGTGGCAAAATTGCGAAAAAAGGCTGAGGGTTTTGTGGAAAGATTGATGTTTTAAAGAGTTTAAGTGCTCGGAAAAATTCTCACGAGCATGAAGATATGCTCGGGAATATGCTCGACATAAAGCCAGAAGATTAATAATATTGATGCAAAACAAATTTTGTTTCTAAATATATTTTAAACACTTTTTAGTTACGTGTTCAAACCAAAAAGATAAATTTTCAATCAAATAAATAAATTTTCAAGTAAAATTATGAATCTTCAACCAAAAATATCAATTTTCAACCAAATAATAATTGAATTTCCAAACCAAAAGATTAATTTTCTACCAAAAAAAGACTCACTCTTAAAAAAGTGCATGAATTTTCATCTAAGAAAGATCAATTTTCGACAAAAATTAGAATAGTTAAGATGTTAGAAAAATAAATGTTCAACCAAAAAAAAAAAACTAATTTTCAACTAAATATTTTACTTTCAATCAAAGAAATGAATTCTTAGCAAAAAAATGGTTAAAATTTCCTATAAAACATATAATTTTTTAGGGAAAAAGGTCTTCAAGGAAAATAAATTTTCAATAAAAAAAGAAACGAATTTGCAACAAAAGATTTATATTTTTCCCCTAAGAATTGAATTTTGAACCACAAAATTGAAGTTTCAGCTAATAAGAGTACACTTCTACCGAAAGAAAAGACCAATTTTCAAGAAATAGATGAACTTTAACCCAAAATAGATAAATTTTCAACAAAAAATAGAACAGCTAAATTTTCATTGAAATAATTAATTTTCAATTAAATGAAAATGAATTTTCATCGAAATAGTTCAATTTTCAACCAAGTAGAATACATTTTCATGAGAAAGATAAATTATCTACAAAAAATGGACCACTTACACTTCTAGTTTAAGAAATTAATTTTAAATACGAAAAAACTAATTTTCAGCCAAAAAGATCAATTTTCTACCAGTAGTCAGTCGTTCATCTTTCATTCTTTCAACATGTCCGAAACATCTTTTCTTGACAGGTCCAAGTCTCGCCACCGTTTAGTACTGTCGGTACAAATATAGAATTATGTATTGCTATTTTAGATTTTTTTATATGTGTTTACTTCTGATAATGGGCCTTGCTTCACCAATAACCATCTTACCCTCCTTTTTGCGCCTATCTCACTCCCTATCTATCTCCCCGTCACTAGTGAATAGGCTAGACAGATATACGCACTTATCAACTTGTTCTAGTCTTCCATTATTCAGGACAATGTTGCATACGTCTTCGATTGATTTTGCCGTAACAACCTTATCGTCTGCGAAAGCTAACCCTCGTGCCCTCATTGTTTCGGTATCAACACCTTCTTCATCGAAGATGGCCGTTCTTAGACACTTGTCCATAAATATGGCAAATAGCCATGAGGATATAACGCATCCTTGTTTAACGCCTTGCATAATATCGAACTAGTCACTCAGTTTCCCATTAACCCTTGCACTCGTTTTGCTACCAGCATATATTGTTTGTATTGCTTGTAGGAGCCATCTATTGACTCCTAACTCTTTCAGGACTTTCCAAAGTTTACCTCTATCCACCTTGCCAAATGTTTTTTCTATGCCAACAATCGCACAAAAACATTTCTTCCCTACTCTCAGACTTTTTTCTATGATCTGTCTTCGGCAAAATATTAGATCCGTACATGATATGTATTTCACTTACTGTACTTAATAAGCTCATACCTTTGTAATTATAGCAGTTGGTTTTATCTCCCTTCGTTTTGTATATTGGTACGATAATCGCTTATCTGAAATTTTCTGTAACTTCTCCCATCTCGATACATAAATTTAAAAATTTGCACAACCTGTGAGGTATGCACTGACCACTGCATTTGATCTGTCCAGCGCTTATACTGTCTACATCAGCAGTCTTACCGTTTTCTATGTTTTTAGTTATATCTGTAACTCCAGTGACACATACTTTCTTAATTGAGTTTTCTAATGCATTATGTTCTTGCCGCAGTTCTGTTGCGCTATTGCTTCACTTCCTAATAATTCTTTAAAAGAGTCTTCCAAAGCATCTACTATACCATCTGTATCATATAGCATTTTAACGTTGCTGTTTCTCGTGCTGAAAAACTCGGTACTTTTACTTCCCTTCATCTCTTGAAATAATAATTTCATGATTTCTTCAAAGTCGTTTTGTATTTTCTTTCCTTCTTCTGTTCTGATTTCATCTTTACTTACCTTGACTAGTCATTTAACTTTTCTCTTTTTGTGTCTGTAATTATTTTCAAGTCCATTTTTCTCTTCTCCTTCCTAAGACCTGTGATGTTCAAAGTTCTCTTGTACGCTTTTTTCTCTTCTTGTCGGGCTATCTCGGATTTTTTTCCGCACTTTCTTCCTACAACCGCTGTACCACACACTAATATTTTAATTTCAGCAAAAAAGACGAATTCTCAACTAAAAAGTTTAAATCCTTAACAAAGAAAAATTATTTTACAACCAAGTAGTTGCGATTTTTAGTCAGAATAATAAAATGAACTTCAACTTTAGTTTATCGAAACTTCCCTAACCATGTGAAGTTTTCCCTGATATTCCCTGACTTAGCTTACTTAGCTTACGTCGAGCTAATGATGAGCGTGACGTTGCTTCTGAGACAGTGCAGAATATTTTAAAAAGCGTTCATTTTCATCCTTACGAAGTTCATCTGATACAAGAGCTCAATGAAGACGATCCTGATCGTCAGGTTGAATTTTGTGGAATTATGATGGACAGAATTGATCAAGATCCTCTTTTCTTGTGCAATACAGTATTTTCAGATGGAGCTACTTTCACTTTAAAAGGTGATATTAACAGTCAAAATTGTAGATATTGGTCCGACACAAATCCTGATTGGATGTTGGAGAGTCACACACAATGTCCACAAAAGAATAATGTTTGGTCCGGTATCTTAAATGATACATTGATAGACCCTTTCTTCATCGATGGTTATCTCAAGGCCTGTTCATATGAAGAGCTTCTCAGAAATAAATTGTACCAAGAATGAGGGAGATTACAGGCGATAATTTTTTTAATATTTGGTTCCAGCAGGGCGGAACAGCGGCTCATTACGGTAGGGTGGTTCGAGCATATTTGGATACTCAGTTTCCTCATGAATGGATTGAAAGAAGGAATGAAATCGAGTGGCCTGCTAGATCTCCGGATCTGACGCCTCTCGTCTCTTTTCTTTGGGGTCATTTAAAGAGCAAAGTATACTCAAGGTAACCCCAAAGCTTAGACGAATTGCAGAATCGGATTCCTGGTTGCTCCTGGGTAACGCTAAAGGTAAACGTAAACTGCTTGGAAAAACCCTTCAAAAAACCTGAAAGATCATCACCAAGATCAATACAGAGCTCACTAATGAATTTCTCGTTGAAATGTACTTCAGGAATTACACTGATCTCTTGGAAAACTTTGTTAATTTCAATTAACCTTTAACTGACCTGGAACGTTACAATTGACCTATGACTTGGGTACGTACCTGAACGTAGTATTTTTCGCTCAATCGATTGCAGATGTGAAAAAGGGGGTTTCCATTGGAAAAAACAAACAAATTAGACCTTCAAAAAGCCATGAAGGTTAACTTTCAGGTCAAAATGAAGGTCACTATTGAACTACCTATCGAAAAATACTTCAGGAATTGCATTGACCTCTGGGAAAAATTTGTTTATTCCAAATAACCTCTAATTGACCTTGAACGTTACAATTGACCTATGACTTGGTTACGTATCTGAACGTACAATTTTACTCTCTATCGATCGAAATGTAAAAAAGGGGGTTTCTACTTAACAGAACAAAGTTGATCTACAAAAAGCCATAAAGGTCAACTTCAAGGTCAAAATGAAGGTCACCGATAAATTCCCTGTTGAAATTTACTTTAGAGATGACCTACATTTTTTTAAAAAATATTTTGCCTGAGGAAATATCCAACTGTCCCGGGAATTTTTAGATACCCTGCATAGTGGAATACACACTGATATATTTTTTTTTTTTTATACAGACAAATTTATAAAACAAGTGAAACATATCATTCTCTTATCCACTATGTATAAACTATATATAAATTTTTCTCCTGGGATGTAATAATTATGATATGAATATATTTGTTTAAACAATAAATGTTTTGAATTCTCTTAGATGTTCTATAAATTTTCTGTTCAAGCTTGAATGATGAGTACATTCTTGAGAGCATTTGCTCAACATAAATTTTTGGGCATTTCAGAACTCTATGGAAGATTCCCTGGGAAAATAATTGAATGCTGGACCAGCAATATTCATGGACATTGATTTTGATGGTGAAAACCATGGAAACCCTTTCAAAGTCATGGTTTTTCGAATTTATATCGGTAAATACTGAACAATTTCTGAAAGGTTTTAGACAAACGTTTTAAGTCCAATCAAAGTATGCATTTTTTATTCCATACACTTTTCCTTCTAGATTGATAGTTTCTAAAAAATCGCTATTGAATTCATCTTGATTGGAAATTAACTTTGTTTATGAAAATTCATCTATTTGGTAGAGGATTAAACTATTTTGATAAAAAAATCGTCTTTTTTTGTTGAATTCAACTGGTTGAAAATTCGTTTTTCGTTGTATTTGAATAATAATTTTTTTAACTAAAAATTTAACTATGAAATTTTTCATTGAAAACTTATCTTTTTTGGCTGAATATTCATCTATTCGGTTCAAATTTAATGTATTTTGTTGAAAATTCATCTTTGTATATTAAAAATTCTACTATTTTGTTTATAATTGAATTATTTTGTTGAAAAGTCATCTTTCATGGTTAGACATAAAATCTTTTGTTGAAAATTGAACTAAATTGTTAAAAATTGCATTATGTTGTTTGAAATTCCACTATTTTCTTAAAGTAATATTTATGGCATAGTTAAATTTTCAGTTGAAAAAATTACTGTGAAACACAACGAAAAACTAATTTTGAATCAGTTAAATTTTAAAAAAATGTCATTTTTTAATCAAGAAAGATGAATTCTTAACTAAATAGTTCCATTTTCAATTAAAAAAGATAATTTTTCAACCAAAAATTAATTTTCAACAAAAAAGAACGAATTTTCAACCAGATAGTTAAATTTTCAATTAAAAAAATAAGTTTTCAACCAAAAATTAATTTCCAACAAAAAATAACGAATTTTCAACAGAAAAGGGAATTTTTCCACAAAAATGTTCATTTTCTACCTAATAGGTAAATTTTTAATTAAAAAAATTAATTTTATTCCAAGAGAATTTTCTGCCAATAATGTTCAATTCCTAATAAAATATATGAATTTTCAATCAACTAATTGAACTTTCAACTTCGATTAATTAAGAATATTGTTTACTTTTCTACCTAATTATTGAATTTTCGAGTTAAATAGACGATTTTGCTACAAAACATTTGAATTTTTATCAAAAAAGTTAATTTTCAACCAAACAATAGAATTTTTAACAAAATAGTTAAATTTTTAGTTAGAAAAATTAAATTAAAACCACAAAATGAATTTTTAACCAAGAATTTTCATTTCTAGCCAAAAAATGGATTTTCTACTGAAAAAGACAAATTTCCAACAAAATATATAAATAATAAACCAAATAGTTGAATTTTCATTCCAAAGCAATAATTTTCTACCCATAAAATCAAATTTTCAACAAAATACATGAAAAAACAAGTTAAATTTTTAACCAAAAACGATTAATTTTCTACCAAAAAAAGTTGAATTTTCTACAGAATATATGAATTTTCAAACAAATTATGGAACTTTCAACTACAAAAGATAAAAATTTAACTAAAAATGGAACAGTTAAATTTTCAGTACAAAATATTATTTTTAGTAAAGAGAAAAACGCGTTATCAACAAAATAGTTGAATTTTCCATCAAATTTTTTTAATTTTCAAGCCCAATAGACGATTTTGCTATAAACTATTTTAATTTTTATAAAAAAAGTTGGTTTTTGACCAAATAGTTCAATTTTCAGAACTGAAAATTTTTTAACTTTAAGAATGAATTTAAAACCACTAAACGACTTTTTACCAAAGAGTTGAATTTGAAAAAAATGTCTACCAAAACAGATCAATTTTTAAATGAATATATGATTTTTTAACCAAATAGTTAAATTTTCAGCAAAAGGATTAATTTTCTACCAAGAAAGTCGACTTTTTGACAAAATATGTTTAATAATTTCCAATCAAATAACATATCTTTTAACTAAAAAATATCAATTTTCATCAAAAAATGAAAAATTTCAATTTTTGATTGAAAAATTAATTTTCAACCAAATAGTTGAATTTTCAACTAGAAAAGATCAACTTTCAATTAAAAATATAAATTTTTAACCAAAAATGAAACGAATTTTGGAAAAAATAATTAAATTTGATTTTTCAAGCAAAAATATGAATTCTCAACAAAACATGTAATAGTTGATATGTCAATCAAAAAAGGTTTTAATTTTTAATGAAAAATAGTTTAGTTCAACCAAAAATACCAATTTCTAATAAAACAGTCCAATCCTTAACCAAAGCAGAATAATTTTCAATTAAACAGTTGAAATTAAAACAGAAAAATGTCCAAATACTTGAATTTTTTACCAAAAAAATTACTTTTTTAACAAAAAAGTTGCTTTAAAAAAAGTATTAATCTAATTATTTAATCTAATTTAGAACAGAGAATTTCTTCAAAGAATTATAACTCTGAATTTGAACAGAAGTTTGTTTCATTTGCTTCTTCTAAATTCGAATTAAAATTATTTTTCGAAATTCCCGTTCCGTGTCAAAAATTGTATTTTTCAATTAAAATAATAATTCTTAACGGAAATTCCCTGTTCCAAAGTCAAAATATAATTCTTAAAGATATTTTCTGTTCCACGGTGAAACTATGATAAAAAAAATATTTTGTTTGGTTAAAACATAAACATTCAGGACTGTCTGAACCGGTTCCAGTTGGACTGCGTAATATTGCGCAATATACTCGACTGAGTACTCGCGCTCTACGCCGCTTCCGAGGCGAGAGTCGCAACCGTCTCTCGCCCCTTGAGCAATTTCACTAAACCCCCTGCAATTGATTCAGAAGTATCACTCGACTTGGAATGCATCTGTCGACTGTTATTGGGTACTTCGTGATATAAGTACACACATACATAGAAAAAATACTGAATTCGTACAAGAATGAGTGTAAATAGGTACATGAAGTCCCACCAATGATTAAAGGGGATTCCTAATATCGTCGATAGGGCGTGAGGGATTTCATTGAGTGAAGACCATTGAGTATCCACATCCCGTGAAAATAATGATCTCGGATTTTGCGTCGTAGTTTACCCCTGTCCCGTGGTCAGTTATACCGAATGAAGATAGCCATCCGTGATCTCATATTTCAAAAAACGTAATTTTTAATTCGAATGGGAGATGGTGGCCGTGCGGTTAGTGACGACGATGCGATGTTTGTGCGGTTGGTGACGACGTGGTCGTGCGGTTAGTGACGACGATGTAGTGGTCGTGCGGAATTATTTTTCTCATTTCAAATATCATTTTCAAATATCATTTTCAAATATCATTTTCAAATATCATTTTCAAATATCATGTATTTAACGAGAAAAGGGGAAAGTTTTTTGAAAAAAGGGGAAAAAGGGGAATAAGGGAAATAATCTGCAATTGTTGAAATATAAAAGGGGCCCATTTTAGGCACCTTTCCCCTACCTCAGATTTTTGTTTTGGTTTTTTTTAATGTTTTTCTGTGACTGTTTTTTTTTTTAAAGCAAACACCTGCTTCTTTTGATTATGCTGCCTGGTCCAATCATCTTGATTCCACTGGCCTCGACGACTCAATTATCATATCAAAACCCTTAGGCCAACCATTGTCCAGCTCTGAGCATATGGCGCTAAGAATCTGCGTGTCAGGCAAACCTGTTGGAATTCCCGTAACGTAAAACTTGCGGGGCTTCCCCCATAGGGTCATTCCATAACAATGCAACCAGTCATTGGAATATTTTTCTTTTTCTATTTTTATACTAAAGAAACTACAGAACTCAAGAACTCAAGGTTAGTTCCAACAAGTTTAAAAATTCACCTCCGGCAGAACCGGCTGAACTCGGGAGGTGGTTTTGTGCAGTTTTCCTCTCCCCTGGCCAAACGTACAGGCAAATCCGTGAATAGACCTCTATTTCACCGGGGTTTCAAAATAAGGATATGGTAACAACTTCAAGTTTACAATGCTTTGGAAGATAAAAATAATTAAATAACTTCATTAACTGTGAATGTATATTTAATTATAAAAAAATTATTTAAAAAAAGGATTCTGATGTCTATTAAGACGTTAATTAATGCGTTCAAATTTCCCCTCAAAAACTGTAATAGTTGGTGTTTTAACCACGAGATTTTTATTTTTAGCACAAACAGTTGAATTGAATAATAAATACAAATTTTCAACAAAACAGTTGAATCTTAAAAAAAATTTATTTTCAACAAGACTTGAATTTTTAATTAAGAAAGATTTTTTAGTCAATGATAAAAAAAATGTCATCTAAAGTGTTGAATTTTCAAGCCAAGAAAAAGAGCTTTCTACAAAACGATTCAAATAATTGAATTATCAACCAAAAAGATGAAGATTCAACCACAAATATTAATTTTATACTAAAAAAGACGAATTATCCAAAAAATACAGAAATTTTAAACAAAGTAGTTGAACTTTCAACAAATTTAATAATTTTTCTATCAAATAGTTGAATTTTTAAATTAAAAAAGATCAATTTTTAACAAAAACTGAAATACTTGAATTTTTATTATTAAAAATAAATGTTTCGTTTAAAAAATGGTTCAATTTTCAAGCCAAGAAGATGAACTTGCTTCAAAAGATTGGAATTTCCATAAAAAAAAGTTAATTTTCGACCAAAAAGTTGAATTTTCAAACAAATAGTTAAATTTTCAGTTTAAAAAATTAATTTTAATCCAAGAGAATTTTCTCCCAATAATGTCTAATTCCCAACAAAATATATGAATTTTTAATCAAATAATTGAACTCTAAACTAAAATAGATAAAATTTTAACCAAAAATGAAGCAGTTTGAATTTTCAGTTGAAAACATTATTTTTAATTAGGAAAAAAACCATTTACCAACAAAATAGTTTAATTTTCTACCTAATTATTGAATTTTCGAGCCAAATAGACGTTTTTGCTACAAAACTTTTGAATTTTTATAAAAAAAATAAATTTTCAACCAAACCTTAGAATTTTAAACCAAATGGTTACATTTTCAGTTAGAAAAATTAATTTTAAACCAAAAAACGAATTTTCGAAAAAAAGATTTGTTACCAAGAAAGACAAATTTGCAACAAAATACCCAATGTTAAACAAAATGAATTTTTAACATAAGAGTTGATTTTTTAAACAAAAAAATTAATTTTCTACAAAAAAAGACGAAGTTTTAAATGAATATATGATTTTTTAACCAAATTATTAAATTTTCAACCAAAAGGATTGATTTTCTACCAAAAAAATGGAATTTCTTACAAAAAATATATTTAATAATTTCCAACCAAATAATTGACCTTTCGACTAAAAAAGATAAACTTACAACCAAAAATGAAATATTTCAATTTTTAGTTAAAAATTAATTCTGAACCAAGAAAAAAAGGAATGCTCAGAAAAATAGTTAAATTTTCAACCAAAGAAATGAACTCTTAACTAAAATGGTGATTCTTTAACTACAAAATTAAAGTATTATCAAATTATTAATAGTTATCCCTGATTTGCATTTTAAGAGCTTTTAGAATTTTCGAGCCAAAAATACGAATTTTGTATAAAACAATTTAATTTTGAACCCGAAAATGTGAATTTGCAAAAAAAATTCATTTTCAACCGAAAAAGATTACTTTTGAACAGACAGTTGCATTTTTAACTAAAAAATATCACGGCATCTTAACGCGGTGAACCCGGTGAAATAGAGGTCTATACACGGAATTGCCTGGACGTTTGGCCAGGGGAGAGGAAAACTGCACAAAACCACCTCCCGAGTTCAGCCGGTGCTGCCGGCGGTGATTTTTTAAACTTGCTGAAATTAACCTGGAGTTCTTTGGAATTCCTTAGCATTCAAGCACGAGTACAATAACACATGTTGAACTCGGGAGGTGGTTTTGTGCAGTTTTCCTCTCCCCTGGCCAAACGTCCAGGAAAATCCGTGTATAGACCTCTATTTCACCGGGTTCACCGCGTTCGAACATGTCAGAATTTTATTTTATTTTAATTTATTTTTTGCATCTCGTGTTTGAAATCTGTTTTATTGAATTGGAACTGAATGCAGATGTGTAAGAGCGATAATATCGTGAGACGCATATTCGCATGCTATTTTCTGTTTTTCAAGGTCACGATAATTTGTGAAGGAGAGAAAAAGGGAGAGAATGAGTGATAAAAGGTGAGAGAAGTGGAACCAACCGTTGGTGTCTTATATCAGGGGCAGCTGTAAAGTAAGCACGCGGACCCCAAGGCCTTCTTTCGGCTTTTTATACCTTAATACCTTTATACTTATATTACACACATGCTTAAATCACACGTGCCATCCCGGCTCAAGAGAAGTGCGTAAAAAGCCCCGGAAATAACAAAGTCCTTCATATTCTTTTCACTGGGTTCTTTATATTCTTTAAAACTTTTTTAGTCATTTATTTTCACCTTTTAAAAATCCTATCTGATAAAATCGATTTTCTTAGACAGGATTCTCATTTTTATCGAAAACTTAGTCGAAAACAGAAAAATCTACCCGCTGCTCATCACGCGCTTAACTGTAATTTAGTGATTGTGAATTCTCTTTTGTTAAAGCTCATTGGGCTTTAACAAACACATTGTCATCACGTATCTCGTGCTTCTCACTCGATTTGGTCCAAAATGAGATTATTATGTCAAATGATGGACAACTGTAATTTGGTGATTGTGAATTCTCTTTTGTTGAAGCTCCTTGGGCTTTAACAAACACATTCTCATCATGTATTTATTTTCAAGATTATTTTTTGCGATTCAAACAAAAAATACGCATCCTATTAAAAAATAATTCATAACAAATTTGTGGATGGTTAATGTTATTTTTCGGATTAAAACAGAAACTATGCGTTCTATAAAAAATAATTAATAATAAATTTGTAGTTCACTTTTGGTGAACAACTTTTGTCCTTATATTTTTTTTCGCAGCCTATGTCGTTTGTCCAAAAATTCAATTTTTTTATTTTATTTTTTACGATTAAAACAAAAACTACGCATTCCATAAAAAAATGCTAAGAAACAAATTTATAGATCTTTTCTGGGTGCGCAAAATTTTGTCTAATTTTTTTTGTGCACCTTGTGTCATTTTTCTCAAAAATTTATTTTTTCAATTTTTAATGTTATTTTTCACGATTAAAACAAAAACCACGTGTTCTAACAAAAAGTGATCGCTAAAAAATTTGCAGATCTTTTTTGGACGCACACTTTTTGTTGATTCATTTTTTTTCATATGTTGCGTTGTTTTTCCAAAAATTTTATTTTTTCATTTACTTCATTCGACTTTAACGAACACATTTTCATCACGTATCACGTGCTTCAAACTCGATTTGGTCCAAAATGAAAGCTTTTCCACATTATGTCAAAGCATCGACAACTGTAATTTGGTCATTGTGAATTCTCTTTTGTTAAAGCTCCTTCGGCTTTAGCGAACACATTTTCATCACGTATCTCGTGCTTCCTACTCCGTTTGGTCCAAAATGAAAGCTTTTCTACATTATTTCAAAGCATCGACAACTGTAATTTGGGCATTGTGAATTCTCTCTTGTTAAAGCTCCTTCGGCTTTAACGAACACATTCTCATAACGTATCTCGTGTTTTCCAAAAATTAATTTTTTCACTTTTTGATCTTGTTTTTTTCTATTAAAAGAAAATATACTCGCCCTATCTAAAAATTAACAATAAGAAATTTGTAGATAATTTTTGGTTGAACAACCTCTGCCTACTAATTTTTTTTCATACCTTGTGCCGTTTTTAAAAAAATGAAATTTTTTTATTTTCAAAGTATTTTTTACGATTCAAATAAAAGCTACGTGTCCTATCAAAAAATTATTTATGACAAATTTGTAGCTCTTTTTTAGCTGAGTAACTTTTGTCTATTAATTTTTTTCTCATAGTATGTGTCGTTTGGTCAAAAATTTAATTTTTCTATTTTTAATGCAGATTTTTACGAATAAAACAAAAACTACGCCTCCTATCAAAAAGTGATTGTTAACAAATTTATAGATCGTTTTTGAATACACAATATTTGACAAATCATCTTTTTTCGTATCTTGCATAATTTGACCGCAAAATGGAATTTTTTATTTTTCATTATTTTTTGTGCGGTCAAAATTTGATTTTTTTATTTTTCAAACAAATTCTAAAAGTTGTTAAGCTAATCTTGTAGGGTGTTCAAAATGCAACGTTTTTCTTCCTTTGACATTTTTTCAAATCGTGACGAGTTTTCAAGTATTTTTTAAATAATTACAATTTTTTTAAACAATGATTATTTGTTTAAACAATTTTTTTCCCTTGTAAATCATGGAAAGGTAAATTATGCAAAGTTGATGAATCTCAAGATTAATAGTTTTTGTTCAACATAGTTGGTAATTATTTAAACAATTTTCATTTGTTTGAACAATTTTTTCTTCGGGAAATCGTGAAAAGTTATTATTTTCTAGAAATAATGACACAAAGAATGTTGAGATCAATATATTTTTGAAGGATATTTTGTAATTATTAAAAACAATTTTTATTTGTTTAAACAATTCTTTTCTTCTGTGAAGCGAGAAAAATGATTATTTTCTGGAATTAATTGCACAATTAGAGGATGTTGAGAGAAATATTTTTTCTGAGGATATTGAGAAATTTTTGAAATAATTTAAATTTTTTTAAACAATTTTCATTCCTTTAAACGATTTTGGTTTTGTAAATCGTGAAAAGTTATTCTTTTCTGCAATTAATGACACAATTAATGAATGTTAAGTGTATTATCTTATTGCCTAAGATATTTTGCAATTATTCACACAATGATTATTAGTTGTTTAAATAATTACAAAATATCTTATGCAAAAAAATATTACTCTTAACATTCGTTAATTGTGTTTTCAATTGCAGAAAAGAATAAATTTCATGATTTGCAGAGAAAAAATGGTTGACACAAATGAAAATTGTTTAAACAAATCAAAATTGAAAAATTAAAAAAATTTTACAAAAAATTGCTGAATATCCCTTATAAAAAAATATTACTTTTAATATCCGTTAATCGTGTCATTAATTCCAGATAATAATAACTTTACATGATTTACCAAAAAAAATTATTTAAACAAATGAAAATTGTTTAAATAAATGAAAATTGTTCAAGCCAATCAAAATTGTTTAAAAGATTGCCGAATATCCTTTATAAAAAAATATTACTCTCAATATCCGTTAATTCTGTCCTTAATTCTATAAAATAATAACTTTTCATAATTTACAGAGAAAAAATTGTTTCAACAAATGAAAATTGTTTAAGCAATTCAAAATTGTTAAAGAAATTGCTGTATATCCGTTATGAAAAAATATTACTCTTAACATTCGTTAATTGTGTCGTTAATTCCAGAAAATAATCACTTTTCTCGCTTGACAGGGGAAAAAAATTGTTTAAACAAATGAAGATTGTCTAAATAATCATCAAATATCCTTTACAAATATATTGCTCTCAAGGTTCTTTGTGTCATTATTTCTAGAAAATAATGTTTAAAGAATTACCAAATATGTTGAACAAAAACTACAACTCTTGAAATTCATCAACTTTGTAAAAATTGCCACGCAATATATAACAATTGTTCTCGATTTACAGGGGAAAAATTGTTTAAACAAAAAATAATTGTTGAAACCAAATTCAAATTATTTGACAAATACTTAGAAACTCGGCACTTATATATTAAAAATAATTTATGTATAAAAAAATCCAAAAAAATACCGTCTTTAGCATGTTCATAACAAGTACTTCTTTTTTTAATTTTCTTGAAAACCGAGCTTTTCCCGGGTTAAAGTTGAAAAAAATTACGGAATTTCTTTTTCCGGAAGTGAAACAAATTAGAGGGGGTTTATCACCAAAATCGGAAGTCGAATTTTCACAGGTATCAATTTGGACCACCACATAAATTGACGCGCGCTTCCCTGCTGGAAGTAGAAGTACTGAAAGAGATAGAAATTGGGAGATTAAAAAAAAAATAAATATTCTATCCTATCCTATCTTTTTGAATAATTTTGAATCTTTATGAGAGAAAGAGAAAATGTATTCCATTCTATCTCTTTTGCAATCGAAGTTCACGTCTGTTTTTTTCTATACCGATTTTTCTATCTCATTCTATCCTTTATCTATCCACGTCTATCTTTTTCTATCTCTTTATCAATCTAAATTTACATATATATTTTTTCAATACCGTCTTTTCTATCTCATCCTATCCTTTATCTACCCACGTCAATCTTTTTCTAAATCTTTGTCAATCTAAATTCACGTCCATATTTTACAATAGCCTCTTCCCTATCTCATCGTATCGTACATCTATTTTTCAATCTGAATTCACGTCTATCTTTTTTAATATCCTCTTCCTTAGTTCATCATATGATACATCTATGAAACTTTATCTTCTTCTATTTTACAATATGAATTCACGTCCATCCTTTTCAATACCCTCTTCTCTATCTCATCCTATCCTTTGTCTATCCACGTCAAGCTTCTTCTATCTCTTTGTCAATCTAAGTTCATGTCTATCTTTTTCAATACCCTCTTTCCTATCTCATCGTATCATAAATCTATCAAGGTCTATCTTTTTATATATATTTTTCAATCTGACTTCACGTCCATCCTTTTCAATACCCTCTTCTCTATGTCATCCTACCCTTTGTCTATCTTCGTCAATCTTTTTCTATCTCATTGTCAATCTAAATTTACGTGTATCTTTTTCAATCTCCTCTTTCTCATATCATTCCGTCCTCTGTCTATCCACGTCAATCTTTTATTATCTCTTTGCCAATCTAAATTCGCGTTTATCTTTTTTAATACCCTCTTCACCATCTCATCCTGTCCTTTCTCTATCCACGACAATCTTTTTCTATCGCTTTGTCAATCTAAATTCACGTCTATGTTTTTCAATATCCTCTTCTCTATCTCATCGAATCATACGCCGATCAACGTTTATCTTTTTTCTATCTATATTTCAATCAAAATTCACGTCTATCTTTTTCAATACCCTCTTTTCTATCTCATCATATCCTTCATCTATCCACGTCAATATTTTTCTATCTTTCTAAAAATCTTAGTTCCCATCTATTCTTTTAAATCTCCTCTTCTCTATCTCATCCTATACTACATCTATAAACGTCTATCTTTTTCAATCCTCCCTTCTTTATTCGATCCCATCCTTTATCTATCTGTGTCAATCTGAAGATTTTGCCGCTAGGTGGCTAACGGAAAAAGTAACCAAAAAGTGAAGTAGGATACGATGAGTTAGAGGAGAGGAGATTAAGAAAGATACACGGGAATTTGGATTGAAAGAGACATAGAAAAATATTGATGGGGATAGATAAAGGATTTGATAAGATGAAAAAGAGGCGGTTGAAAAAGATAGACGTGTCTTTAGATTGACAAAAAGATAGAAAAAGATTGACTTGGACAAAGGATAGGATGAAATAGCGAAACAGGTATTGAAATTAATAAACGTGAATTAAGATTGACAAAGAGATAGAAAAAGATAGACGTTGATAGATGTAGGATAGGATGAGGAAGCGAAAAGGGTATTGAAAAATAAAAGCTGAAATTTAGATTGACAGAGAGATAGTATAATATAGACGTGGATCAATGTATGATATGATGAGAAAGAGAAGAGGAGATTAATAAACATAGACGGCAATTTCGACTTACAGAGAGATAGAAAAGTATTGACGAGGATAGATAAAGAATTGGATAAGATAGAAAAAAAAGGGATTGAAAAAGATAGACGGAAACTTAGATTGACAGAGAGGTAGTATAAGATTGACGTGGATGAATGAAGGATAGGATAAGATAGCGAAAAGGGTATTGAAAAAGATAAACGTAAATTTAGATTGACAAAGAGATAGGAAAAGATAGACGTTGATAGATGCAGGATACTATGAGATGGAGAAGAGGAGTTTGAAAAAGATAGATGGCAATTTGTATATGTTATAAAAGAGGTGATTAAAAAAGATAGACGAAAATTTAGATTGACAGAGAAATAGTAAAAGATTGACGTGGATAGTTGAAGGATAGGATGAGATAGAGAAAAGGGGATTAAAAAAGATAGATGGAAATTTAGATTGACATAGAGATAGTATAATATTGACGTGGATAGATGAAGGATAGGATGGGATAGAAAATTTCTGCTACGAATTTCAATTCTTTTCTATCACTTGTATCTTTCGTGACAGATTACTCTTTTATCTTTCTGTCCCAAGATAATGATAAAAAACTATTGACAAAATATACCACAATTTAATTTTCTTGAACTGGTGGCAAAGAAGCTACGTCTTGGTTATTGATATACTGATAACTACCTAAAATGAAAGCCTGAGTAGCTGCAATGAGCTGCACTTAGCTTAAGCTTATTAGTCTTAGCCCAATCACAAATAGCCTTGATATCTTGATTAATTAAGTCAATAGCATCACTAATTTTATTCGGATTACATTGTATAGATTATATAGATAGACATTATAGACATTATACATAATAGACATTATATAGATCTGCAGATCATCGACAAATAGTATGTGCATGAAGAACTCTATCATACTTAAATCATTAGTGAATAACATAAACAGCAGAGACCCAAGCTCTGCGCCCTGCGGAACTCCTGAGCCAATGTTGCCCCATCTTTCCTTCCTCAATCCCATTACAGACTGTTCACAAACAAATAAATACGATGCTATCCACTTTAGTACAGATACCGAAAACCCATTTTTTAGTTTAGACAAAAGAAGTGAATGCGGGACCATATCAAAAGCCTTGGTAAAATCGAAAGGAACCATAATTGTCACCATTCTCTTACCAGTTCCCAAGCGAATGCCATCCATGATACTGAGCAATGCCTGCGTACTAAATCCACTCATATAACCAGACTGACATGAATTTAGGATATTTTCTTTTTCCATATAGTCTATCATCTGACTGTGGACGATTTTTGACAACACTTTAGAGAGACAACAGAGGATGGCCACAAGCCTACAATCAGCACTTTGAGGTGCATTTACTTTATTTACAGGTCTTATTAGTTCCTTTTTCACTCATCAGGAAAAACAGAAGATTGCAGCGAGTTGTTAAAGAGATAATGCAAGTCTGGAAAAACAATAGGCAAAGCTTTAATGATATTTCTAATTCGTTGACCATCCACCCATGAGCATCGTCAAACTCAAAGTTAAGGTGATTAGATAACCAGATTGTTGATATACGATATTAAAAGTCACTACAAATGGAAAGAAACTAAGCATTAATTTTATTAATCCTACACGCCAGTGGTAATTCCTCACACCTGCGTTTGACCAAACCTAAAAATCTTAAATCCCTACATAAATCTTAAGACTCTACTATGCCTATCAATCTAGTTATATTCTATCCAAATTTTGCTTCTCTAAGTAGCCTCGTGACAACACTTGTAGTGCCTTATAGCTATCATAAATCGAAAGGTTCTCTAGTATTTTCCAGATCTTGTATTCGCGATCACGCTCTCTTATCCAAATTTTGATATCATTCGTCTTCAATATACAATTTTGGCACACAAGATCTTGGTGAATCATGTTCATCCATAGCCGCATTCAAGAGATCATACATGAATCTCTGCTTTTCATCTACAGATTGTAGACCATTAAATTCCCGTCAATTAGCAGATCGTAGACTTGAGAGAAATGCCTCATCATCAATATTCCGAATATCGGGATAGGTATTGTTACTGGTTTGCCCAAATCCACCTGTTTCTCAGGAGTATTCAATCGCTATAAGTTCATGCCCTACGACAAAGGGAAAATTTGATTGATTAGATTAGGTTAGCTTTCCCTCATTATCTATTGTACACAGATCTAATCATGTATCAGAGGTCTGAGTATGGTTCGTTGTTGCATATAATCATGAGAATGTAAATCAACATTAAAATCCCCTAAAATTATGATGTTATCAAATGCATGATTGAACCTCAATATAGAGGAATCAAAATCCTGCAAATGTTCTCCATGAGGTCTTCTATATACCACAGATAAAAGAATAGGTGACACCCTATGTCTAATAATCTCAGTTGTGATAAATTCAGCTTTATTAAATAATCCATTAGATGTCTCTTGTGCTTTCAAGTTAAGGCCATTTATGACATACAGCAACATCACCACCCTTTCTTACATCCCTATCTCATCGTATCGGCCAGAACCTTCAATGGCAATAATATTGTCACTGATGACTTCAGTATGCCATTTCTCACTAATCCTTATTATATGATAAATATTTATATTTAAGGAAGCACGAAGTAAGTCATTTCTTATTTTGATTACTGGATCATTACCCTTACGCCGAACAATAATGGGAACATTGACCTGCCGTACATATGTACTTATAAGAGAGCTGCTTAGTCTGATTCCTAGCTAACAGAAGTAAGTTGTACTCTGTAGTTGGAAGGTATTCAATAACATGTAATCGAGTCTTTCTGAGAGTGAGAGAAAGAGAGAGGGGGGATTCATATTTCGAACAGAGAGAGAGATACTGTTGTGGGAAATAGATATGCCTATAAACATTAAAAAACCAATTGCAACCATGCCAATTTTTTGGAAAACATTTTTCAAATATGAAGTTTGATTTAATGAAATCATTTCCTGACTTCTTTCAATTGAATTTCCGAGAGAAAATTTAATTTCTTTCAAATCACTCATCTTACAACAACTACATAGATACCTTTTGAAACTTAGCATTGTCTCTTGATCTTTCGTTACTATTAGAATGTCATCTACATATAGAAGTAAATACATATTTTTAATTATATGACCTCTGTCCAGATAATATAAACATAAACATAAAGAAGACATGCAAAGAACTTCACATAATTTTTTAAAAATATGTTAGAGATAGCCTGGGCCCATAACCTATTAGTGTAAGGGCTTGTAATAAAATAATTAAATAAATTAAATACGATTTCGAACAGATATTTATTCAGTAATGTTCATTCTGTCAAGGCAAGAGAGCAACTGGAAACGACACGGGTCAAATAAGAAGACCCCATATCAGAATTTATAAACAAAACCATAGAGTCTTTCGGCAAGATAGAATTTGTATAAAGTGAACTAGGAATTATGAAATCGATAAAATCGATGGGATTGAAAAAAAACTGAATTTAGATTGAAAAATATATAGACAAAGATAAATTCGATTTTTTTGGATTGTTCCCTTATGCACCTTCTCCCTTCAATTGGGTGCATACTGCGTGAATATGACTTCGAGTGGCTCTTTTCAGTTTGTTCTTTTGAATTTTTCTGAAATTTTATAATTCGCAATTTTCAACTGAGGAATTTTCATTCTCAAATTTTATTTTTTATAAGAGAAAATTAAAATTCTAAAAGTTTTAAAAATTACAAAATATTCTATTCATAGCCTCTTGACCATATTATATGAAGTTATATGCATTTATCTTCTAATAAAAATTATGAAAGTAATTTTATTTGATGATAAAATTTATTTCTGAATTTTAAATAATTAATCTGAACCTTTGAAGATTTCAAAATAAATCGCAAAAAAATCTTTTAGTATTTAAGATATTTTGAGGCTTTTTTGAGTTTTCAAGAGATTCAAAAATAATTTAAAAGATTTCAAAATAACAACATTTTTTTCTTAAGATTCCAAGAGAAGTTTGAATAGACTTTTTACGTTTGAAAAATTCTTTTTCAAGAATATTTAAATGATTTTACACATTTCAAATGATTTTCTAAAATTTCGGATAGGAATTTACATGATTTGAAATAAAAATTTTGCAATTTTTCCAGAAAACGAAATTTCAGAAAAAAGTGAAATAAGCTAAGAGATATTTAGAAGTTTTTAAAAGTTACAAAAATAATTTTAAACTTAGAAAGATTTCAACAAATTTGAAACAAAATGCTGATTTCTGAAGATTTGGGATTAAAATTTTTAAGTTTTTAAAATTTTTTGAAAGGTTTTAAGACAATACCAAAATTTTCTTAAGATTTCTGATAATATTTAGAGTGATTCCTTATTTGAGAAAGTAATTTTAAGAAAATATTTACTCAAAATATTTTGAAGCTTTGAAACTTTATCGGAAATTTAATAAATATTTTTAATTTTTTTTTCAAGCTTCAAAAACTCCTAAATACCTTTAAAATTGACTCACATTTATAATAAACTTTTAAATAAAAACTTGCAAAATAAAAAAAAATGTTTTTCATTTTAAATGAATTTTTTGGTTGAAATATCAAATATTATATTTTTTATTGATAATAATTATTTTTAGGTCGAATATTCAACTCTTTAGTTCAACGTTGAACCGCTTTTTTTAAAATTAATTTTTTTGTTGAATATTCAGGATTTTAGTGGAAAGTTAATCTCATATTTTTTTGAAAATTGAAATACTTTGATAAAAAATAGCTCTTTTTATTAAAGAATAATTTTTTGATTGAAAATTGAATTAGTTGGTTGAAAATTCAACTCCTTGGTTAAGAATTTAACTTTTTGTAGAAAATGCAACTGTTTTGTAGAAAATTATTAAGGTATGTTTAAAATTTGTCTTTTTTGGTAGAAAATTAATATCCTTGGTTGAAAATTGAATTTATTAGTTGAAAATTTATGTTTTTGGAATATTCATGATTTTAGAAGAAAATTCATTTGGGTTGAAAATTGAACTACTTTGACAAAAATGACTTTTTTGTTAAACATTAGTTTTTTAAATGAAAATTTAACTAGTTGGTTGAAAATTCAAATGTTGAGTAAAAATTCAACTTTTTTGTAGAAAGTTCGTCTCTTGAAAATAAATTTTTGTAGCAATTTCATTTTTTTGGTTTGATTCAACAGTTTCTTATTTGAAATGAATTTGTTTGAAATTCATCTTTCTAGGTCGAAAATTCATTTCTTTGGTTAAAAATTGCACTTCCTTCTTAAAAATTCATTTTTATTTGTTGAAGATTTATAATTTTAGTGGAAAAGTCATCTCTTTTATTAAAAATTGAGCTACTTGGATAAAAATCAGTTTTTTCTTTGTTTTTGTTAAAAATTATTTGTTTGAATTGAACTTTACTCACTTGGTTGAAAATTCAACTGTTTTGTATAATTTTTTAAAATGAAAATTTAACTATATCATTTTCGGTTAATAATAACACTGGTTTACAAAAAAAAAAGGTGAGGACTATTTGACAAGACCACTTTATCCTTATGTATTTTGACGCGCTACTGATCATTACCTTTTAGTCTCCAAAATAAACTTAGGGCGGGGATGGAGAAAAAAGAAAACAACAAAAACGAAACATACGCGAATCAAGATTGAAAATTTACAGAAACCGCAAGTTTGAATAGATTTTCAAACTAGGTTAAACGAATGCATAGATAGGGCAACTTGGAGAGCACTCATAAGCAATTGAGATATAGAAGGTGCATGGACTGTGATACAAAATATTATTGTTAAAACTGCGACTGAAATTTATTTTGAACTTTGACTATGTTCGCTGTCATGATCAATGTCAAAGCTGAGAACAATGAAAGATTGCTTTTAATATTCGTATTGCTCAATATAAACCAATCATGGTTTAATTTTGCTTCCGTATAACTAAAAGTTGATGCAAGAAGAGAAACACTTTTTCATTGACAAATTGTTTGATCTATTTGTATTTTTGCATTTTCATTGAGGGCATCTTATAATCTTTTAAAATATTTTCAATTATTGAAAAAAAAAGTCACGAATGCCTTCTCTTTCAGAATGAAAATTGATTTGCTCATTATTCATAACAAAGAAACAAGTACTTACTAAATGAACCAATTATACCTATGAATACAAACATAATCTTGTCCCAGCTATTTTTATTTGCCTATGAAAAAGATTGTTTGGGGAAGTGAAAAAAAATTGAAGGTTCACAAATCATTGTACATTTGCTCTTCATTATTATTTCTAATCACAAGTTAGTGGTAACATTTTTATTAGACTTTGGATTACAAACAATATTATATTATAGTTTTACGTTTTTTTGAAAATTAAATTATAAGTGCGGAAAATTGCGATTTACGTGACTTTTTCTATCCGTTCTATTCGAAAATATTTCAGGAGTGGGCGTCCGCAACCTACTGGAGTTTCACTAACTTCTTTTGAGGTCAGTAGAGTAATATTGCCACTTTCCATGTTTACTTTTACCCGTCTTTTAACGTGCGCTTCTCGGACATACAGTCCCGCTAAAACATAAGTAGTCTCCAATATTGCGAAGACTTCACCATCGGATGTTGATATAACAATTTGTTCTTGGGTTGTCACAGGCCTATAGATATTATCATTCATTTTCAATTTCAATCGTGTACCGGAAGAAAAACTGTATCTTCGAAGTTCGAATATCCGGCTCGGATCCTTGCGCGAAATAAGCCGAATCAATTCCATATCTGCAAGTCTATATCCACGTTTATTAGAAGAAGGAAGCATTGTAGGTGGTACGAATCTGACAGAAGGATCGTCGAAAGGTATTACTGGCCTGAACCTGACAGGAGAAACAGTTCTGTCACGAGGAAATTCAGTAGGAGAACGCCTGCTAGAAGAAGATCTGGACCTCGACCTCACCGGAGGAGTAGAAGACCTGACCGGAGAATGATTCAGGTCAATGGTTTCATTATAAGGTAGAGACTCGAAACTGACCGCTGAAACAAGAAAGAGAAAGTAAAATTTAAAAAAAAAAGTCAGATGATTAACGTAACTTAAAACCTCTAACATTCTAAATCTTCGAACCTTAATTACAGATGTGAGAAATATCTTTTTTTATTTAAATAGATACTGCAACTGTTTGATTTTTTGTTAACTTTTCGTAGGGAGTAGCTAAGGTGATCGAGGTTGCTTGAAAGTGAAGGGAAGTAGTGCAGAAGACGTGTATGCAGCATTAAGTAATAAAAAAAGTCCAGAACGATCTGGGCGACTATTGGTGGGGGTATCAGATGAGGGTAAGTTCAACACATCGAGGTTCATAGAATCAAGGTTTGACTGTCGTTGGTACAGTTAGTTATTATTTACTTCAAAAGTGAATAATAATTAAGGACTAAAGCGTTCTGCCGTTTGGTAATTTGAAAATTGTGCAAATGTCAGGAAGATTTGAAAAGCTTCAATCTTGAAAAAACTTCCAAACAATTTGTAAAAATGTAGATTTTTGTATTTTTCAAAGAAAATAAGCTTTTTTAGAATCTCCAAATGTCCTAAGAGATGAATATCTTTTTTGTTTTAATTCCTGGTAAAATTTGAAAACAATATTTTTATTTTTGAAAGCTTCAAAGAAAATGAAAAAGTCTTCCTAAGACTGCAAGAAAAATATAGAATGATTCTTCATATAGATAAAATTGGTTTGGAGAGAATATTTGAAAAGATTTCAAAACATTTGTAATGATTTAAAAAATGTTCGAAAAGATACTGACTTAAATTTTTCCTCAGATAAGCAAATAAGAGATAAAGATACAGACACACATTGAATAACAGATAAGATTTCAGATACAAGCTCAAATAACAGTCCCCAAGAAACATATGTAAAATTTGAAAGTTTATCAAATAGAATTTAAAGAATTTTATTGATATTTAAATAGAAGAAATTTTTTTGGTGTTATTTCCAATCTACTAAAAAATAAAAAGGTATTTTAGTTCGGAAAAATCCTTATTAATCGGCATATTTATCAAGTTATATTGTTAAAATAGACACCTTGTGGTTTTCCCGAAATAAATCTACATTCAATTTGTAATCTGTTCGGACAAATTCAACTAGAGTTTGAAGAAAATAGCAATTCTAATGATTATTCTGCGATTCAAATTAGAATAGAAATCAAATTACTGTGAACAAATTGTTGTTTGCGAAAACTTAAAAAATTTTTGTTCATATATATATTGTTATATAATGATATTTACCAATAAAATTGAGGATAATCGCCAATGATAGGACTAGCGTGAAAAGCATCCTCAATGTTTTAGCTAAGAAAAAACTGGTTACGTTGGTAATGAAGAATTTGGTGAATAATTATTCTGATATTTTATTACGGTATGACGTGTATGCTATAATTCTTATCTCATCAATTTGACAAACCTAAGGCTTGTCCATGTGAGATATTTGTATTTTATTGGGTATTCAGAGCTCTCTACACGCTACAAAACTAGAGCAATAGAATTCTTATAAACTGCAGTCAAAACCTATTTTGCTATGCCTTTTATTTTCGAAAACCGTTTTTAAACAAAGACCATACACTGCTTAATCTTTCTGCACAAGTGGCACTGGAGTACACAACCATTGATAATCCGCGACTGCATCCGACGTTATTAGAAGTACTCTCATTTACCTGAAACTTTGGCCAAGAGAGACGAAGACTGCAGAAAACGACCTCCTGGATACAGATTATTTTTAACAATGCTTATTTTTCGAAATTATATGACTGAAGTACCTTCTCACTGTTGAAGTTAATTTGTATAAAGAATTGGTATAAACAAACAGTGCACTATGTCGCTTTTTGTGAAAAACAAATTTTTTCAACTGAAATCGCTGGTATGTATATTGTTAACAACAGTCTTAACTCATCGTATAACACTTGATTTTTGGTCATGAGAAGAAAATATTTTGCCGTCACTATTGAATAGGCTACCCAGATATACGTATTTGTCAACTTGTTCTAATCTCACATCATTCAGGACAATGTTGCACTTTGTTTTCTTGCTTTTTCCTTCAAACACCAATATCTTTGTTTTATTTACGTCAATTTTGAGGCCCATGATCTCCATGCTTGTATTAAGTTTATTCAACATTCTCTTCAAGTCCGCGATTGATTCTGCCATAACAATCTTTTCATCTGCGAAAGCCAACCGACGCACATTCACTGTTTCGAGATCTACACCTTCTTCTTCGAAGAGAGCCATTCTTAGACACTTGTCCATAAATATGATAAATAGCCATCAGGAAATAACGCATCCTTTTTTCACGCCTTTCACAATATCAAAGCAGTCACTCAGTTTCCCATTAACCCTTATATTCGTTGTACTGCCTGCATATATTGCTTGTATTGCTTGTAGGAGCCATCCGCGTACTTCGTACTCTTCAAGGACTTCCCAAAGTTTACTTCTATTAACCTTGTCAAATGCTTTTCCTAGGTCAACAAATGTACAGAAAACTTTCTTTCTTACTCTCAAGCTTTTTTCTGTAATCTGCCTTAAGCTAAATATCTGATCTTTTCATGATCTTCCTGGCAGAAATTCACTTTTGACTTCCCACATCTTTTCTTCTGTAATTTCTATTACCCCACCAATACGTATTTTTGAGTATATATTACTGACGGTATTTAATAAGCTGATACCTCTGTAATTATTGCGGTTGTTTTTATCTCCCTTTCTTTTGTATATTGGTACGATAATCGCGTTTTTCCAATCTTATTTAAACATTTCAGCACTCATACTGTCTACAACAGCAGCCTTACCATTTTTCCAACTACTAATTATATCTCTAACCTCAGGGACACAGACTTTTTCAATTGGGTTTTCTAATGCATTATTTTATATCTCGCAGCACTGTTGTCCTTTATCTTCACCTCCTAATAATTCTTTAAAAGAGTATTTTAAAGCGACTATTATCCCGTCTGTGTATATAGCATTTCACGTTTGCTGTTTCTCATGCTGAAAAACACAGTACTTTCACTTTATTTCATCTCTTGAAATATTAGTTTCATGGTTCCTGGAAATTCATTTTGTAATTTTTTCTCTTCTTCTGTTCTGATTTTATCTTAAGTTTTCTTGACTAGTCGTTTAACTTTCCTCTTTTCGCGTCTGTAATCATTTTCAATAATTTTCAAGCTAAGATCTGTGATGTTTAACGTTCTCTCGTACGCTTCTTTCTTATCTTTTTGGGCTTCCTTAGTTTCATGATTCTACCATGCATCACCAGACTTTCTTCCTAAAACCGCCCTATCACACACTTCAGTCGCAGTTTTAACAATGACATCTCGTATCACAGTCCATGCGTCTACTATATCTTTATTGATTCTAAGCGCCTCCCGAGCTGCTTCATCCATGCGTTCGTCCACCTTATTCTGAAGATCTATTCGCACTTCTATTCTCTGTAAATTTTCAAACTTGATCCGCGTTGGTTTCGTTTCTTTTTGTTTTCTTTCTTCTTTATTCCTGCGGAGACTGAAAGATAAAGATCATTACTGCATTGGGAACCCATCATGAGTCTTGTATCTTTAACTAGTTTTCTTAGTCTTTCAACGGCAGTACTGAAGTCAAAAATACTGCGGTTATTTCCATTACACCAGGTGTGCACGTAAATCGTTTCATGGCGAAACCAAGTATTTGTAATAAATAGGCCCTTTTCTTCCACCGTGCTCGCGAGTACTAATTGTATCATTCAGAATATCCCAGAAGGCGTCTTTGACTTCCTCGGGTCGCCATCAACTGGGGCGTAGCATGCTATGATGAATAATCTTCTGATTTCTACCTTCATTATAGCCCACAACAATCTGGGAGATACAAAATCATGATCTTTGAGATGTTGTCTTGCTTTTTCATTCAAAATTAAACCGATCCCTTGACCACCATCTGATTCACTACCTACTCCTGACCAGATTTCGAAACCGCCTTTCAACTCCCCATTTTCTATGTTTCTACATTCACGACCCTTTTTTTTTGTCTCAGGCACACATGAAATACATAGTTCCCTTACGTGCATAGTTTCTCGTAGTTCTCTTACATTATGATCATTCACTCCTCTAGCATTCCAAACAGTTAGTCTCCATTCATCGCCAGAAACTCGACCTTTACGTTTACTTTGTGTATACATCTTGTCAATTAAAGTTTCAGTCCATTTCGAGGCTGTTTTATTGTTTTCATTATTCATTTTTTAAATTTTACACACAACTACCACCTTGATGCGTGAATTTTGTTTTGCGTTTCAAAAATCATGTCCGAGTCAACAAGTGTTAAGAAGTGAAGCCTACCTCTAGGCCCTGAAATAGCGTGGAGGACTCGATTTATTCCCAGCGAATAAATTAGAAAAATATTAAAGTATTATTATAAAATTCAGGGTAAACTATTGCATAAATTCCTGGAACTTGTCTGAAAGTCCTAAAAATTCCAGGATTGTCATAAGAAAGGAATCTGGTCTTTTTTCTTAAATTCCTTGCAAACTAATAAAATAAATTGAGAATTCCCTCCAATTTCCCGAAAATAATTTCAAATAGCAATGTCAGGTAGAATTTTGAAACAAAAAATAAAAAATACTGGGTTTTAATAAAAAACATCAAGCCCCCCCTCCTCGCTTTATCATCATATGAGACGCGTAAAAGTCTAAATTTTTATTAGGAAGAAATTTTCGACGTTATTTGAAGTTTTTAGCTTTAGAAGTTATATATGATCGCAAGATTAATATGAATTGGTATAATCTACTCATCTGGCAAAGTAGGCTCCAATATTTTCAATTTTCTTTCCAACTTTTAGGTTACAGTTGAGTTACACGGTTAGAAATCATTTATGAAGTCGTCTGTCTTCAGAGCCACAATTGGTGAAGATAATCAAACTTTAGAATTTTATATTTTGTTTCTATCCCAAATTCTGAGAGACACAACCTTTCTCTATGAAAACATGCTCGTGACTGATTTTGAGGACAAAGGATACCCATGTGTCAAGGATCACTTCACAATAACCTCTTTTTCTTAAGTTAACTGTTGGAAATATTGAGTGCTTTGAGTGAATTTCTTTGTAACCTGTCAACAAGTCTTAAAAATGCCAGGATTTTTATAAGAAGAAGAATCTTGTCTTTTTTAGAATGAACCAATTATGTTTTAATTTTGTTTCAGCATAATTCAAAGTTGTTGCAACAAGAGTAAAGAGTCCTACATTAACAAATTATTTGACCCATTCATATTTTCGCATATTCATTGAAGGTATCCCATAATATTCGAAAATAATTTGAAACATTGAAAGAAAATCATGAATGCTTTCTCTGTGAAAAAAAAAATTGATTTGATAATTATTCAAAACGAAGAAATAAAGTGCTTCAAAAATGAGCAACGTATACTTAGAAGTACAAATATAATTTTTTCACAGCTAGTTTTTATTTGCTGTTGAAAAAAGCTGGCTGCAGAAGTACAGAATGATTGAAGCCTTGCAAACCATTATACATTTGCTCTTTATTATCCTTTCTAATTACAAGTTACTCATAACATTTTGATCCGAGCTTATATCACAAAAAATATTATATTGCAGTTTTACTTTTTCTTTCAAATTAAATTATTAGTGTGGAGGATTGCAATTCAAGCGCGTTTGTCTATTCTCATTATTTGAAAATATTTTTGGATTGGGCGTCCGGAACCTACTGGAGTTTCTTCGACTTCTTCTGAGGTCAATAGGGTGATAATGCTGTTTTTCATGTTTATTTTAACCCGTTTTTTATCGTTTGCCTTTTGGGCATAGATTCCTGCTAAAGCATTAGTAGTCTCCAAGATTGCAAATACGTCACCATTCGATGTTGATATAACAATTTGCTCTTGAGTTATCATAGGCGCAAAGATAGCATTTGTTATTCTTAATTTCAATCGTGCACCGGTAGGAAAAGTGTATCTTTGAAATTCAAATATCCGGCTTGGATTCTTGCGGGAAATAAGCCGAATAAATTCCATATCTTCAAGTCTATATCCAAGTTTATTAGTAGAAGGAAGCATGGTAGGTGGAGATATGCATCTGGTAGAAGAATGGCTGGCAGGAGGAGCAACAGGCCTGGAACTCGCAGGAGGAGGATACCTGACAGAAGAAGAAGGTCTGTCAGAAGAAAATTCGGCAGTGGACCGCCTGGCAGAAGGAGACCTGGATCTTGAACTCGCAGGAGGAGAGGGAGACCTGACCGGAGAATGATTAAGGTCAATAGGTTTTCTGTTAGGTAAAGACTCAAAACTAATTCCTGCAACAAGAAAGAGAAAATAACATTTTTATGAAGTACGTGAAACAAAACAGTTTTCGGATTTCGAGAAATTTGTATGGATAGTGACAACCCGCATTATGAATGCAGTCGGACGTCGATTTCATGCATTTCTCGTGATGTGTGGTTCTGCTTATCGAGGTCACTTGGAGGGGAACTGAGGTAGCGCAGAAGACGCGTGTTTGCAACAATAAGCAATAGAAAACCTCAAAAAAAATCGAAGTGACAAGTGGGGGGGGGGTCAGATAAAGAGAATTTTAAGACGTCGAGGTTCATATAATCAAGGTTCGACTGGAGCTTAAATAATTATTATCAAGTTTTATCCTAATTTGGCACTGCATCGTGACTTGAAAAAAACTCGAGGTACCCGCTTTGACGTCATTTTGAAGATACTTTTTCCAAAATATTTAGTTTAACTCTCGATTATTATGTAATTAGCCATTTTTTATTCATAATTTCTAAAAAAATATAGTCTGTAATTTGAAAAGTTAACTAAATGATGCGGTCATAAAAGTTTATTACAAATATAATAAAAAAGTATTTTTTACCTAAAAAGTGAAAAATAACTAAGAATTTTTGAAGGTTTAAAGAAATGAATATTTTTCTTCTTCATTTCATGGTGAAATTTCATACTTTTTTGGAAAAATAAATATACAAAGGAAATTGAAAGAGATTGCAAAATATTTAGATTATTTTCTAAAATTTCAAAAAATTTTAAACAAAATTTGTAAATTCTGCATAATTACACACTTTTCAAAAAAATTCGAGTAAGGTTAATAGATAGAAGTTTCACAAGCATTTAATAATAATTAGAAACCTGAAAATATTAAACAGGATTTGAGACAATATTTTGATTTTTGAATCTTTTACAAAAATAAAAAAATTTTCCTAAGATTGCAATGATAATATAAAACGATTTTTGATATTAAAAACTTAGTTTTGCTAGAATGTTTGAGAATATTTTGAAAAATTTAGAAAGATTTACAAAATCTTTGAAAAGAAACTGACTTGAATTTTTCCTAAGATAAGTAAAGAAGCGATAAGGCTATAGACAAAAGTTGAATAATAGATAAGACTTTATCTAAGTTTTCAAATAATAGTCCCTGAGAAACATATGTAAAATTTCAAAGAGTAGTAAATAAAATTTCAAGAGTATTATAGGTATTCAGGCAAATTAAAATTTTTTGTTGTTTTGACTTTCAGTCTACTGTAATATCACTAAGTATTTCAATTCAGAAAAATTTCATATCAATCAGGACACTTATCGGGTTCCATTTTTATAATACGCATAATTCTGGTTTTCCCTGAATAAATCTACATTGAATTTGTAATTATTTTAGACAAATTGTATTATGCACAGAAGGAGCAGAAAATGACTGGAAAGTAAAGTGGTTAACTTTTTTGTAATTAAAAATAATTTAAATATTGAAAAGTGACCAAAAATGTAAATCTTGCGAAAATTTCCAAACATTTCAAACAAAATGTAGACTTTTTAAGTTATCGGAAGAAAAGCTTTCTATGAATTTTGAAAGGTTTCATTGAATTAACAAATTTTGTTTTAAATTTCTGGTTATCAATTTTTAGAAAAAATCCTAGCAAGTTTAAGCGATAATTAGAAGTTTAAAAAAGATTCGAAATTAACTTGAAACTTATAAGGATTTCAAATGAGTTAGAAGAATATTTCTATTCCTGCATGTTTTTAGGAGAATGTAATTTTTTTCAAAAATATTATTGTGCGAATTTGAATTTATTTTCAAATTGAAGTATTTTTTTTTTCTATATTTTAAAATATTTCAAAAAATTTCACAAAATGTATCAATTGTTCGTGAAGAATTATAGAAGGTTGTAAGGTAATAGTTTCAATTTTGAAAGGTATTTCGAAATTGTAGGAAATTAAATGGAAGAGGTTAAGTTTTTTTTTTAGATTTTATTTTCAATATTTTGAATAATCAATAAATATTTTAATTCAGAAAAATTTCTTATCAAACGAAACATTTATGGAATCGCATTTTTTATGACACACACATTCTCTTTCCTTCGAAATGAATCTAGAATAAATTCTTAATAATTTTGGATCAATTTAAATTAGCGAAAATCTTAGATTGATGAGTAAATATATATATATATAATTATATTTACCTATATAATTGAAGATGATCGCCAATGACAGGATCAGAGTAAAAACGTTCCTCATTTTTTTGTACTGAGAAAAAATGTATTACTGTGTTAACGTAGAATTCGTTGAAAGATTATTTTGTGCTTTATTACAGTATATAATGTATACTGTAATTCTTATCACATGAATTATATATACCTCGAGCTTGCCCTTGTGAAATATTTGTATTTTATGAATCGTTCCCCAAAAAAGAAAAAACAAATGTTGTTGACATTATTCTGAAGGTATATGGTAAGCAATAAATTTTGGTATATAATAATTCAACCAGGAATTGTACCAGACACTCTCAATGATTATTTTTATCACTTGATTGAAATATTGTAAGAAAATTACAAAATATATTTAAAAATGAATAATTTAAAGTTGCTAATTACTTGCAGCCTGATTTCGGAGAAATTATCATTTTTGCCAATCCACTTGCTATATGCACAAAAAGATTCTTCTTGGCAGTCAAATTTCCAAAATAAGTATTTTGGGGCGGCTCATGAAGAGAAAAACTAATTTGAAAAAATATAAACCAATGACTTCATCAATCTTTTTATTTTCATTGAGTTTAATTTTGAAATCTTCTAAATTTAGAAATTTTATTTTTTTATTTTTCTTGATTAAAAGCGGAATTTTTGTCATCTTTACATAGGAAGGAAGTCAATTTTTGTATTTTCTTGTTTTCTGCATGGAAAAAGGGAAATTCCGTTTTAAATTTCATTATGAATTTATCACAGCGAGCAAACGCTTCCGCACAGGACCGAAGCTAACATAGGAATGAAAATCTGGTAAAATTTGCACTTGGGTCTGATGGTTTGACACGTATTATACTTGCCCTCAATGAGCAAAAATTTGAATTTTTTCTTTTTTTTCTTTATATCGATGCAGATTTTCGTATTAATGTAATACTGTTGCAGCAAAAACTCATACCTTAAAATTTAGTGCGGTTCTGGCCTAATTAAAAAAGACTAAATACTTAACCTTAATAAAAGTCACTTTTTTAAACTTATTTATCACATAGACTTATAGGATTACTTCATTTTTATACTTGTACACTTTTTATACTTGTAGACCCTTTTGTCAACTTTTGATGCTAAATTTGAATAGCTTAAGTTTTACATTTCAGTTTGGAGGCATGATTTTAATTGAAGGCATAATTATTATGAACAGAATATTTCCTTCTGCGCGAAAATGAAAGAAAAGTCTGATAGATTCATTGATCAAAATATTTATACCTATGATAAAAACTAGAACTTGCTTCTGATAAGATTAAAACAGAAAAAATCATGTCTGGTTCAAAAGATTTAAACTCGAAAATCATTAAGACTAAAAAAGAACAGTTGAAATTATTGAAATAATTGTTTCAGCAAGCTTGAGCCCAAAATAGGTATTTTGTACATAAAAGTTGTCATTTTACAATTACAATATTTTATTCTTATAATCCCAAATCAGTTTTTTAACGATGCTAACGTATATCAGGATTAAAAATTTATAATACATAGTGAGCTTATTTATTTATTCAAACAACCCAAATCTGCCAAGTCACCGTTTGCGCTACACTTCGCGTTTAAATAAAATTTTTATGAAAAATATGAGTTTAATAATCAGCTTTCTCAATGTTCTTAAAAACTGTATTGTACAAGAAGAGAAAAGATTTCTCCATTAACAAAAAAATTGACCTATTCGTATGTTCGTTCTTTCATTGACGGCAATCCATAATATTCTTAATATTCAAACTAATATTTTAAAATGTTAGAAAACAACTCATTAATGCTTCCTCTACGAGAAAGAAATTTGTTTTGACTATATGGGAAGTGAAGAAAGATTGAAGCGCTGAGAACTATTATACATTTGCTCTTTATTATTATTCGCAAATAATATTTCATTATATATTCGCATTCTTTTTTCAAATAGAATGAGTAGTATGGAGGATTGAGATTTACACGTTTCTTTCCAACCGTTTTATTCGAAAATGTCTTTGGATGGGGCGAAGAGATCCTACTGGGATTTCATTAATTTCTTCTGAGGTTAACACGGTAACAACAGCGTTTACCATGTTTATTTTCGCCCGTCTGTAGTGTCTATTATGCCTAATATACATTCCCGCAAGAATGTTTGTAGTCTCCAATATTGCGAAGACGTCACCATCGGATGTTGATATAACAATGTGATCTTTGGTTGTAATAGGCCCAAAGATATTATTATTAATTCTTAATTTCAATCCTTTATCGGCGGGAAAAGTATATCTTCGAAATTCGAACATCCGTCGCGAATTCCTGTGGGGAATAAGCCGAATAAATTCCATATGTTCAAGTCCATATTCCTTTATTTTTGAAGAAGGTAGCCTAGTAGGTGGAACCATAAACCTGACAGAAGGATCCCTGACAGGAGCAGGCCCATCAGAAGGATCCTTGACAGGAGCAGACCCGTCAGAAGGATCTCTGACAGGAGCAGACCCATCAGAAGCAACCCTGACAGGAGCAGACCCGTCAGAAGGATCTCTGACAGGAGTAGATCCGTCAGAAGGAAAAGGTCTGATAGAAGGAAGTTCGGCAGAAGGATGCCTGGCAGATGGAGAACTAGACCTCGACCTCACGGGAGGAGTGGAAGACCTGGCCGGAGAATGATTAAGGTCAATAGATATTCTATTAGGGACAGACTGAAAACTTATTTCTGCAACAAAAAAAAGAGGATCACGGTTTTATAAATCCGTTGTGCGAAACAGAATTTTTGACACATTTGTCCGGATTTCAAAATATTTTAGAAGTTTAATGCAATATAAAATCCTTAATATTCTGAAAGTTCGAATCTAAATACTTTCTTTCTACTAATCGCCGTAACTATTTTCTCAACTTATACTGAACAATTCTTTGTACTTCAATAACTGCAATTGACCATTGCAGAGTATGAGATTTACAAAAAGGAAAGAATTTTTGTACTGTCAGCTATATTTTTTCAATTAGAGCTAACTTAAAGAAATAAGAAAACATGAAACTAGAAGATAAAGGAATGTATTTGTGTTGTATATGAATTTTACACGTGGCTAAAGGTCGTCTGATAGGACACGCAACTATAACAAAATAAACTTTTTTTTATTTTCAAAATATATGCAGAACCAGTACACATTTTTTGAAATATGAAGAGAGTGACAATTTCATCCCGCACTATAAATAGCTCAAATATTCTGAAATACTAAGTTTCACTCCTGATTATTATCTTCTTGGCTCATTATAAGTGGTGTGTATGAATTGCCAACAAAAATTTAAATCTTGAGAAAATTTTGAAAAATTTTTTGAAAATGTATATTTTTCAAGGTGTAAAAAAAATTAGCTTTCTCAGAATGAGAAAGATTACAGACTTCTATCAAAAATCCTAGTCTTTTCAATAAATATTCAGATGTTTGAAAAAATTTAGATATAATTTTTAACTTGAAAAGATTTCCAGTACTTAGGACAAATATTTTAAGTTTTAAAAGTTTTCAAAGAATGAAAACGTTTCATTCAGATAACCAGGAAAATTTGAAATGTTTTTTCAAATTAAAAAGTTAGTTTTGAAAGAATATTCAAAAAGGTTTTCAAACATTTCAAAAGATTTACGAATTGTTCAGAAACAAGCTAACATGAATTTTTCCTAAGATAAGTAGATAAGAGATAAAGCTACAGACAAACGTTGAATCACAGATAAGACTTCAGATAAATTTTCAAATAACAGTCCCTTAAAAATATAACTCGAACTTAAAACCACAGAATGTTAAATAGAATTTCAAGAATATTATTCATACTAATTATTATTCTTGTATCTAATTGAGGATAGAATACGAAATAGGGCGCGCAAGTTTTTATTTGCAAAGTCCTTCAAACCATTTGCAAGACCATAGATATATTATTATATTATGATATTTACCAATGCAATTAAGAATAATCCACAATGATGATACCAGCGTTAAAAGCATCCTCATTTGGACGAACTAAATAAAAACTGATAACTTATCTGATAAATAATTCTGTGAATGTTTATTCAGGTGCTTTATCACGGTATAGCATGTATGCTATAGTACTTATCTCAGGAAATTGATAAAACCGAAGCTTGTCGCTGTGAGAAAAAATTTCCAATTTAAGTATATACATACTTACGAAACTACGAAACAAGAGCATCAGGATTCTTCTGGATTTAAAGTATTTGAAATAAAATTAAGAAAAGTAAGCTTATGAGTGTATCAATCTTTTTATCTTTTCATTTAAAAACTTAGAGGGAATTTGTAATTCTTCAAATGAACGACTTTGTGAGTGACAGTGAAGAAGAGACCCATAATATCATTTCATTTTTATATAACTATATATCTTCCCTCAACCTATCCATTTATATTAATTCATTTTAATTTTTTATACTTAAAATTTAAGCGTCACTGACTTCAAACAACGATATTTCGGTGAAAGAGAGAGATAGGACATTTTTCAAATAACAATTGAAAATCTTATGAAATTCCACGTCAAGTGGTACCCAAAAAATATTTTTTTGACCTTCTAAAAACAATACAGCACGTGAGAAGTTTAAAAACAAAATTGAAGATTTTCTCAAATTTTCTACCTCAAGTTCAACTTATAGCACGACCTAGGGAAATTTGTTCAATAATCTCAAAATTATACGACATCGAGCCTGAAATCTTATCAATGATCTAAGCCAAAATTTTTTCAAATCTTCATTTGTACCCGAGATATGATTAAACATGTTCAATCGTATCTGAGCTCAATCACTCACAAATGACACAATTACTGTACAATTGAGCCCGGATGCGATTAAAAATTTTTAATCATATCTCGGGTACCCATTAAGATTTTTGAAATTTTCTCGGCTTAAATTAAAGATAAGATTTCAGGCTCAATATCGCATAATTTTGCAGTTTTTGAAAAAATTTCCCTACGTCGTGCATAACAACAAGTGGCACCTAAAGTGGCACCTAAAAAGCAACTAATGTTGAACTTAAGGTAAAAAATTTAAGAAAATTTTCAATTTTGTTTTTAATCTTTTCACGAGCTGTATTATTTTCAGAGTGTCGAAAAAAATATTTCTCGGATACCACTGGACTTTAGGATTTCATAAGCTTTTCAACTGTTATTCAAAAAATGTCCTATTTCTTCTTTTCACGGAAATATCGTAGTTCGAAGTCAGCAGTGATTCTTAATAGCGCTCACAAAAGTCGTGCGCACAATTTCCAACGGTAGCGTATCTTTCTTGATAGACAGCTTATCATTCATTATACCATTATTCGCTTTACCCAGAACCACAACGTAGGCGTGATGGTATGACGGTTCCTTTTTTTGTAGTTTTCAATTTTATTCTTTGAATTGAGTTTTGTATATTTTTTTAATCCATTTTTATTTTCAAACACAATTATTATCTTTTTTTTCATTTCTTGTTATGATTGCACAGTTAATCAAATAAAATGAACAGCCTTTTTGAAAATTAAACATATGAACCTAAGACATATGTATATAAAACATATGTACATACTTTTGAAAAAATTTATAAATGCAATGATGAGTATTCAATTGCAGCTTCTTTCAATCTTGCTGGATATTAAGGGTCTTTTCTAATATTAATTTTATACTCAAGCCAACCGTTTTTGAAATCTCTGAACAGATTCACCAGCTTGCTTAGACCATATTCCTGATCCATTACCTTTCAAAAAATGTGAGCAATACGTGTCTCAAATGTTCTAAAAGGACATGTATTTTTAGTTTTTAGTGTAATTTATTTTTAGTGTTTTTGATACTTCTGGACTGTCAAACGCTTTCTATGAATCTGCTAGATATTTATCTAAATCTGTATTTATTTCTTGAGTAAAAAAAATTTCTGTTGAAATTTTATCCATTCTTTTAAATGAACAAATGAAAGTTAATATAGAGAAATATCCGATGTCATGATATATATCAATATCATTAAGTGCGTTTGCCTCTTGAAAAAGCTTTCTACAAGCTTAAGTATAAAATTAATATCATAGAAGACCATTCATTTCCAGAATTATTTAAAACAATCTGTGATTGGATACTCTTCATTGCAATTATATCTTTTTTTAAGGTATATGTTTTATATACATGTGTTTAATTATCAAGAAAATCATTCATTTCATTTGATTAAGTGTGCAATTATAATACGAAACAGAAAAAGATAAAAATTTTGTTTGAAACCACGTCGTGATTCTGGGTGAAGCGAAGAATGGTATAGTGAATCATAACGTATTTTTAACAAAGATACATAATTATAAAAATTATAAAAAAATGACGAAAAATCGTAACGCTTATATTTCAAATATAAAATCCTAACATGAATGAATATCAGGGGGATGGCTCTCCTATAAAGACCTGTAGAATAAATGTGTCATGAGATTTGAAAACGGCCGAGTGGCGTCGCTGGCTGTACTTTTAGGCCGACAATTATTCAAATACATGAGGAGAATAAAAATATAATTCACTTTAATTGTTAAAATACGTTTTTGCATATATTCATGTCAGAAAAATATTTGGTAGCATATTAAATATCCTATAAATTCATAAGTACTGATTAAAAGTGAAGAAAACATTATTTCGATGATTACATACGAATACACTTTTCACAAAGTACCAATAATAATTGTACACAGTGAAAATCAAATTTTTAGAATTGGCATATGTAAATATTGTAAACTGTGAAAATGGTAAACTTCAATTGAAGCTTATTTTTATTGACATTTATAATGATTATTGAAAATTGAAATTACCGCTTAATTGAAATGAATTATAAATATTTATACATACTGTAACGGGGTAATTTGTACCCCGGAAAAATAAATCTAAAAACAATAAAATTCAGCTTTAAATCATTTTACTGGAAATATGAGTTTGGAATCACGAATCAAATGTACGGGCTGTCTGCGAACAGCGCCTTACTAGCCGAGAAAATAAGAGTTCTACGGCAAGTGGTCAAAAGATTCTTAGGTTTTGTTGTGATTTCATGTCTTGTATTAACTGTGGAAGACTGTTAACGTCAATAACTACTTGAAATCTGGATGAGATATAGGCCTACAATATAAGAGCTTCATTTTTGGATGACTCGACATCGGAGTGTGTAACTCGGCTTACAGTTGATATTTTTTCATGAAATTTTGTGTATAACTTGTCAATAGTATCTTAAAATATTCTCAACACTGTAAAATATTTGACCGCATGGTTTTTTGTATGAGTCGCGAAAAATCACCTCCATTTTCCGCCCGAGAGACTAGACTAGCCCCTTAAGGAATAATTTCCACACAATAACTTTTAATTTGAACCCCCCACCCAAACCCCCTTTTATTGTACCCGGGAAATGTCTTAAAAAATCCAAATAGCAGTTTTATGTCAATTCCATGCTAATGACATTATTGTTTGAATTTTTTTAACCTGAATTATTTTTATTCGATAAGTGAAAAGTTTCCAAGTATTTTTTGTCTAACCAGTTTTTTTCTCTGTAAATTCGTGAAAAGTTATTATTTTCTGCAAATAATAACAGAATTAACGAAAATTAAGAATAATATTTTTTTTGTTTTAATATGTTTCACAATTATTTAAATAATTAATAATCATTCACTTGCGCCTTTTCATTGGAATGATGGATAAAAATCTAGTTTTTTTCGATTACACTACGTCGGTCAAAGTTAAGAAAAGCATGAAAATATTTTTTATTAATATGTGCGGCTTGACGCCACAATTTCCTTATCTCAGAACGTATACTCTATTTTTTTTTAAACAATTCAATTAAATTGCTCCCTCGACATTCATCAACTGTATCATTTATCCCCAAAAAAATAACTTATCACCATTTACAGGGAGAAAAAAATGGTTTTAACAAATAATAATTGTTTAAAGAATTCAAAATTGTGTAGTTTAAAAATACTTAGAAAGTTATCACTGATCGAATAAAAGTAAGTCATATTGAAAAAATTCTCAAAAATACGATCATTAGCATGAGTTTGACATAAAACTGCTACTTTGCATTTTTTGGGGCATTTTCCGAGCTTAATACAAGGGGATTTGGGAGTAGGGGCAAATTGAAAGTTTTTGGTTGAAAGTTATTCCGTGAACATTGCTTAAGGGGTGACTAAACTTTACTTTGCAAATAGGGGAGAACGACCACCAAAAATCGAAAGTCGAATTTTTGGACCACCCTAATGTTGATGGTTAAGACCCTTTTTAATTTGCCAAAATCTCGTGTAATGTAAAGGCGAGACTATAGGAAGATCTTGGGGTTGTTGGCACGGTTCCTACGAAAAATTTCACGGCACTTACAATGGATTTATTAATGTCTACCGTTGGTACACCGTGACCGACTATCAAAGCGCCGCGGTGTGTTTTCGCGCTTCTTAAGTGGCGTCTCCACGGGGATTACACGCTTCAAACTCATAGGCCCTACAGCGATGTCTGAATTCAAGCAAAATGTATATATGAAAAGGACTCCCTTGACCACATCTTTTGCATCCACATTGTCCTACTTGTCTGACGAGAATGTAAATATAGTTATTAATTCATGACTTCGTAACCAGTCACCTATATCTACTCTACTTTTTTCAACTACTCGTCTCAAATGGTAAATGCAAGGTGAAGAAGAGTTAATTAAAAAATATAATCAAATTAGTAAGAATTTTCACTGACGAACAGTGAAATCTCACTGATTCAAATTTAGAGAGTGAACTCTATATGAACACTATTTAAAGTGTTTAAATAATGATGAGATTCAATCTTAGAAAATCAAAGAGAGAAGTTTTCCCATAAATCTAGATTCAAGCCTTAGGTTGAGCACGCGATTAGAAAAGTTGAGAATGAGACCTCGAAGAAGAGCGACAAGTCGATGGACCACCTCGAAGAAGAAGGTTAAAAATAAAGCGTCGACAGTCTGCTTCTTGGCGATGATTTAACGTGCGAGTAAAAACAAAGATCTAAAGAAAGAAAAGACATTTACTACTGAATGATTTGTTCATGTAATAATGGAATACAAAATAGATATTTTTCTTTTAGAAAGTTCTAGAATGTAAGAAATGTTCTAAGAATCTAAGATATTTGTTTCCAATCTATATACCGAATTTTTCAATGAAAAGTCGAGCTAACTGTCGGTAAAAGACGACCCTCTCCAAACGACATCATATTGTTTGCTGGGACCATATAAAGTTATTTTTTTCCGCGCGAGGGTCGTTGAAAGTACTAACTAATGACGCGAACTATACGATAGCAGCGAGTTCATAATATCCGCAATACACGTGAGTTTTATGTATGTGACGTGCGTACAGGTATGTACGTACTGCGTTCGTGTCCGCTTTTTACGCGCGCGTGCGACCGCGATCGTAAAAATTTCCCGGTAAACATTGATTTTTCTGTTCCTTATCGGCGTGTATGAAACTCAAAGCACCGTTATACCTGCTCGAATTTGTCGAGTGAGAAAGCATCTATGCTGTGAATTAAAATAATTTTGCAAGTTTAAACAAACTACATTTTACCACTTCGGAAACTCGAACCCTTCAATCAAACCTTTAAATCCTATAACGATCCGGGAAAAATGGTGTTTCCTGAAAAAACAAATATTCATTTTTTTTTCTGTTACGCAAATTCAATAAAACACTCAAACAAATATTTATTAAAATTTGATCAACTAGTTGTCACTAAATGGAATTTGATTCCAGATGATATTAGTCTCTGCCCTCTATAGAATGATTGCTATTAAGTATCTTTGAATATGTGAATCAATATTAAATATAACAAACTGACATGCTGTGACGCCTAACCCCCGACTGAACATGATGAAGAAATCAACAACATTAAAACCTCCACATATAATTACAATTGTTCAAAATAAATTCGAATATTCAATGAAAATTGATTTTGTACTCACAGATTGTATTAAAAACAAATGGGTTCCACTTTCGACTTTAAAAACAAATGGGGTATTTGCATGCATTTCAGATATGTTTTTTTTTTTAATACTGCATACAATTCTAAAGATTGTAGTACATTTGAATTAAATTGTTTTAATAGGAACTTAATTTGTGAAAAAAGAATATTTAAAAAAAGTATCGAAATCGCTATTCAAACACCTTCGTGACCTTGACACGCCACATACGGAAAAAACTGTTCTAGTCAATCCTGGCTGGCTTGCTTGGAATGCTGATTGGCTTCGAACATACTTAGCATTTCCGCCCAATCAGCAATACCTCATTTTTCCACGAAAAATTCAAAAAGGATACTTTTTAAAGATAAAAGGAAGATATTTCAACGTATTTGAAACAAGTTTCCTTAAGTAATTGCATTAAGTTTTTAGTACTCTTTTAATTTCATAAGGAAAAAACAAATTTATAATTTGACAAATATGCAACTGATAACCCTTTATAATGTTGCGAGATGTAAAATACAAAACTGTAAATTAATGGACACGATGTTGTAATATATCAATGAAATAACCCCTGGAATTCAACAATCCAGCCTGAGAATCGGTTGTTGTGTAGCAGGCTAGTACTCTTTGCAGTTTTGTGCAGATGTGTATGTAAATGCAGTTGTACGATTGAAAAAAATGATTCGTCGTGAGAACCACTGGCTGCGCTCGGCCGGGCTAGAGAGGGGGTTAGGAAGGGGGTGGAATGGGGAGGAGTTGGTGCCAGGGTAGGTTTTGATCAATATCTCGCCCCCACCCCACACCACCCTTCGCGGTGGTACACCATACCCCCACCTGGGACCCCATCACCCGACCACCATGAATAACCAAGACCATACATAGCGGCGTACAGATTAAATACATCGAGAGAAACCGTGTGATCAAATTTATCTCTTATGAACCGAAACTGTGCATCCAGGATATCTGGAAGGAAAATGAACGTACTCCTAACACTTGGCGTACTTGAGTTGGATCGTAACAAAGGAAAAAATTTCAATTCAGACTTTCCTGCATTCCGATCTTATAGTTCTTCTGGGGCTCCATGAGATAAAGAGAAAGGGGAGTGTAGGGAAAAAGGAAAGATGAAAGTACTCATAGTACAATGCCCCTGAGACTTTCGACCATTTCGTCATCGCACTTTAAATATTAGTATTAACCGACCTCGCCTTCGCAGTGTTAAGTAAATACCACTGTAATTTATTTTCTGTTCATTTCCCAATTGTGATGTACATTCAATGAATAACTTATATGTTCTCCGATTGTTCTACAAGAAATTGAGCTGATTTTCAGATTTGCTGGATCAGCTCGATTAATATTGAACGATATCTTAATTGGCGAAATTTTACATCATAATGAATTTTCCGCCTTTACCCTGTACTTTTGGTAAATTGAAAAAGGTTTGATCAATTGTACAACAAGGACAATAACTCATAGAAATGCAAGGAAATGACCAGTGCGCTTCAACATCTCTAATTAGAACTTTGTAATTGCTACAATTGCTGCTTTGCGATCAGCGAAGGAGGAAGCGGTCGAATGAGTGCGCGTGTTCCCCCGGAAGCCGCGGGCAGCTTCCGGAAACTCGTCGGGGTGAGTTGCCCGCTCTGGCGAAAGTGTGTACGCAAGGGATTAAGCGTTAAAAGCAATGCGTTGACTCCGCACATACCTTATGATGAGTGATCCAACTTTTATCCCTTCTACTATCTAGGAATTTATAACATGTCTTTCGCTTTATAAAGCGAAAGACATGGTATAAATTAGATCCATATAAATATGGATCTAAATACTTAACAAAGAGAAATATGAATGCAGATAAATAAGCGTGTAATTCCTACCAACTCAGCCAAGATACGAACGACAATTCTTGTAGTGCTTAACATTAGCATCTATTTAAAAGTTGACTAAGTGATCAGTCTACCGTCTGTCTGCACACTGCATACAGATATTGAGATATTCTCACTTGTCCATTCAAAACTTTTATTCTTTTTTTTTTATAATTATTATGAGATTATTTCTAACTTAGTTGAAATAATCAAAAATTTAATTTTCTCTTTTAACTTGTCTGACATTCTTGAAAAGAAATACGATCACTTTAACGTGTCTCCACGAAACATGTTCAAGATTTACAGTTTCGCAAAAAACTGACATCTGTTTAAAGAAGATTAGAAAGATGTCTTACTTATTTTGAATCTAAGGCGGAGATAATTTTATTTTTCACTGGAGAATTGAAATGAAGAATATTAAAGTTAAAAAATGTGACTATAACTAATGAAATTATCTCTATTCCCGATTTTCATCCATTTCGAAGCCTTTAGGACCAGGAAGAATGATTTTGCGGGAACACGAGTTTTAGTTGATTCAGTGGATTTTGCTGGTGCACGCAAATTTTCCCTGTCTCGGCTACTCCAGATGCTGCCAAAATACTTTCTCTAAGCATCGTCTATGAAAATAAATATTTTCAACTGAGGCTTTAACTATCGAATAAGGTTTATGTTATCTGGTTATACGTAGTACTTTTGTACTGTGTGCTATACAAGTCGAACAACGACCGAGCATAGGTGAGTTTTCCTGCTTGAGCTAACTCGACTAGAAAACTTGGCTACTACCCAACTGGAGAATTCTGGATGGGACCAATCGTAAAAAAGATAGCAGAACTAGTCAGGTCTCCTAGATTAGGTTTTAGCAGGCTTCTCTAATAAAACCAGTTAAAGTAGGAGAACTCACTAATGCACCATCAGTGCCAACCTTTGCAAAAAAACAAAAAAAAAGTTTGGTAAAAACCCAAAATTGACTAGTAAAACTCACTGGGACCTAATAAGTCAGTTTCGCTAGAGCTAAAACCTAGCTATGCTGTAGGATACTACATAGGACAAAAACTATCCATTTGCAAAAAAAATAGCTTGCCAGGAACCCACCAAAAACTAGGAGGAAATCAAAGTAAATCTGTCTCCCGATTCAAGCTCAAGCATCGAGGCTTTCCTTGAGCTGCCTGTTCAAGGTACAGGCAGCGTCAGCACACGAGGCGACGAATTCGCGAGAGAGTGATCTATCGCTTTAAGGTTGAACCCTGGTTCGTTGGTTCGCGGCTACGCCGTTGCTACTCAGGATTCCAGTTCTCCCCTCTCGCCCCCTGGTACCTCACAATCACTCCTCTCGCTCTTTTCTACCCCCACCAAACCCACCCACCACTGGCTGGAACCTGTTCCACCCTTCCTCTTCCCCTTACCTAAAGTCTCCATTTCTCTCCCTCTGATTCTCTCAGGTTCTCTCAGCCGGCCGGTACCTCTCGAGCTACATATTTCTCCAGCGTGTGCGCGCAAGTGAGACCGAGAAATAAAGAGACAGGAATAGAGAAAGAGAGATGGAGAAGATAAGAGAGAGATGGGATAAGAGAGAGAGAACATTAAAGAGACAGAGATAGATATGACAAAAGAGAGAGACGGGGATCACCAGAGTCTGTGCACGCGCTGCCATTGTTTGCCGCGTGTGTCTCTCCAGCGTCTCTCCCTCTCTCTCTCTCTCTCCCTAGCTCTCTTTTATTCTTTATTTCGTTTCTCCCTTCTCTGTCCTCCGCAAATGCTCCACCACACCAAATCCTTTTTTTGCCTCTTTTTTTTTTCTTCGGTACAATTTTTGCCTACGGCCACGGGCCTCCAGATGCACAGGGACTCCGAGTAACTCGTCTTTGGCTGCGACTCGACTTCGAGAGCAACCAAGAGGCGGTGGAGGAGGACGGCGGGAGGTTGCTGGAAGAAGGACGTAACTGGGGCGATGATCCTCCGAGGGACGACTTCGAGCCTCCTGACCCGTCTTCCAAGTCTGTAATTTTTCTCCCGAGATCTCTCGGTACCTTGGCAAGGCTGCGACTTTCAAGATTCGAGCGGGATGTGCATGCGCGCAAGCTTGTTGCGTTTCGCGCTTTTTCTCAATTAGTAAACGCGCTGAACGTGTTGGGTATAAAATTCTTTGTACGGTGGAAATTCTCATAAGCTTGCAGATTGTATTTCTTAATTAGGTTTCATTTTAATATTTAATAATAATAATTTATTAATGTCTCATCTTTATTAACAACAAATAGGTCAGTTTTTACGACACCAGCCGATTAGTATAGACTAGGGAATTTTTTGCTTTCCGAGACAGATAAAAGTAGCAAAGTGAAATTTGCTACTAGAGCGAAAAGTTTTTTCTGTGGACAACTACAGAGATGAAGGGAGAGGACGAACTGGATGATCCAGACCTCATGGTACCGTCATTACTTTTCGAAAGTCTCGTTTTAATAGTTCATGCAGGACATCGTGAGAAGCCGTCGACTGGTTACGGACAGATTTCTACTTTCTCGTGACGTGGATTGGCAGAGTATTCATCGCAACAACGTCAATCACCCACGAAGTTGATTTTATTCCATACTTTGTTGAACGTAAATATTGAGATGGTCAAATTTATTTCAATTCAATAGAAATCAAAATAAAATCACATTCAAAAAGGGAGGAAGATTCGACAACCGCAGCATGAGCTAGGTTCTAGTGATCGCGTGGTATTTGCGATCACGGACGTTAAGCATCTTTGAGCGCGGTTAGCGTTCGGAGGGGTGCCTGTCCATCTTTCTGTTAACTGTTTTCGCTTGAATGACAAACTAATAAAGAAAGTTTGAAACAATTTTTTCAACGTTCAAGTCTTGATTGTTCAATATTTAACAGGGATGAACCAAACATCACGCAACGCACTTTAGGGGGATATGTTGATTGATATAGCTTTACGACAATGGTGAAACTTTGAACCGGAAGGTTTCTGATTTCAAATTTTCGGATTTAAAAAAAATTTTAGTTAACAAAATCAAAAAGGTCCGTTTCGTAATAGTTTAACGCTTCCCAACCGACGTTCAGACGGTGTAAGTTCCAAAGAAGTGTATAATATTTAAAAAAATTGTAATTGAAAGAGGACAAATTGGCAAAAAATTAGGTGCCTAATAATCTGTGACGAAAAGTAGGACTTTATTCAGATTCATTGCGCATGACTAACTCGAATCGGATGTGTTGAGAGATAGGGTGTTTTTCCGGCCGATTACGTGACTATTGTCAATGTTACGTGGTGTAACATTCGCGAAAAATCACTATGGAAACAGAGAAGTCTCTGGATATCTTTAAGCAGGCGCTTGTTTGGCGCCAATGGACGCAGAAGTGCAGAGAGGACTGTGAGTAGAAGGGGTTGAACTCGCTCAAGTGGGGTGTGGTGGGGTGAGTCGCAGGTTGAGACGAAGAAGGAGAAGAAGGTGCTGGAGGTGGTGAAGAAGGATTGTAAAGGAGATGAGGATGAGGATGAGGAGAAGGGAAGAGAGAAAGGTGGCAGGCCTACATTTCAGATACTGCCTCCCTCGCCACTTTTCCTTTATTTTTGTACCTTGGCATCTCCCTCAACCCTTCTACCAGTGCTTCTTCCTTTTCTCGTCTTTCTCTACACTCCTGTTTTCCTTTTTCTTCTTCTTTCAGTTGCACTCTTTTCACCGTGTCGTTCCACGGTTCAGTCGACAGTACAACAAGCTAACAGTCATATTCCAATATTAATCGCCAAACAATAAGGCTGTAAATAATCGGATTACTGTTTCTTAATGTTTCTTTAGATAGGTTCTTATTCCTTAAAAATTATTACAACTTTGATTGCAAATTAAAGCAACTAAGTGGGGTTTCTGAGGGGAAGGACTAAATCATTTGTGAATTAACATTTTGTTAATTTTCAAAACATTTAAAGTGTTTTAAACCTTTCCTTTTAAAGGGGATCAAGTATAGTAATCGGTACAATGATTATACACATAAGGAATTTTTCAAGTTTGACAATTTGTAAAAACCACTATAAGCGCCAAAGAAAATTTTAGAATACACACTTACCCACATGGATAATAAATTTATTAAAGATTCAAATGAACATAGGAAGTTAAGCGTTAAAAACAGTAGATTGTCAGGATGTCTAGTGATCAGGCAATTTTGAATTCTCGAGTTTTTCACGGGGTTTCCCGGTTTTTTCCCCCGACAAATTTAAAGATGTCTTTTTGTAACTTGTCCCAAACCTAGGTGTAGAAATAGGAATTTTAACATAATATATAGATACACTACCGTGCAAAAGTTTTTGTTCACCTCTTTTTTGATGACTGATTAAGTTCTAATAATTTTAATTATGTTAGAGCTGAAAAATGTTTTCTTTAAAGGGTTGAATGCTCTCAAAATTCTGTGTACAGTGAGACAGGATGAAGCCATTTGGCCTATTTTTTAAGTAGTATTATTATTATATATTATATATTATTATTATATTTCAAGTAAATTGCAGAAATAGTGTAAATTTTAATGTTTTCTTAAATTTTAGGTAATATCCAAAATAATCAACATGTTCTAATGTTCGTAGGCTCATTTTAAAGCAATTTTTCCACAGTGTCGCAACATCTTATGAGCATAAATCTAAAAAATTTTCCTATCAGAGTGAAAGAAATTAAATTTGTAACAAAAAAGTTGGATTTTTTTTTAGATTTATACTCATAAGCTGTTACGATGCTGTGAAAAAAATAGATTTAAAATGAGCCCAAGAATATTAAAAAATGTTGATTACTTCGGATATTACCTAAAATTTAAGAAAACATTGAAATTTACACTATTTTTTCATATCTACTTTAAAAATAGGTAAATACGCTTCATTATGGGCTCCTTTTGTACAGAATTTTGGGAGCATTCAACCCTTTGAAGAGACTGAAGTGATAAATATTAATCAAAACGACAGTGTTGATTACGAGTATGACACCACCTGCTCATTGATGATCGCTTAAGTTATTTTAATGGTAATTATATGAGAGTTAACCTTTTTCTCTTAAATGAGTTGAAAACTATCATAATTATTTATAAAATGACCCTGGATGAAGTCATTCTGTAGATTTTTTAAGAAGATATCGCAAAAGTAAAGCAAATTTAAATATATTGTTTTAATGAAATAAAATCTAATAGAATAAACATTTTTTAATGTCCTTGGGTCTTCAAAAACTGTCCTACAATTTTTTTGTCTGGTCACGCAGCATTACTATTTTATATTAAAACGCAAAAAATAATTATTCAAAGTATCCATATTGTAGGCTAAAGTTGTTAATTTTATACTTACCAAGATTTTATTATATTTAAAAATCGATTTATCGACGTCGATTCCAAAGAACAGTAAATAATGTTCATTATTTTTGCATAATATTTTTTATAAAATGTCAGGTGACGCTTCATAAAAATTTATCACACTATAAAATACGAGGACATTTTGAAACGTTAAAGTCAAAATGAAATAAGTCATTTTTCCAATATTTTTGCCAACTTCTGTTATAGAGAATACTGACAGTTTTCAACCTATTTAAGAAAACAAATTTTAACTATTATGTTATTAACATATAAAGAAGTTAAGCAATCATCGAAAAGCTTTGACGTTATCATATAAGATACGTGAAGCAATCAGATTTTTCTTTCTCTGATTCTCGACTGAACAATAAAAAGAAGATAAAGTAGAAAAAAGTACATTTAGCGACAGAAGAAAACAATCCCGATCCTAAATAAAACTTTAGGAAATTAAAAATGTCAAAAAACACAATAACTGGCCACGAGAAAATAGCGATGAGCATAAACCAATGGTTGAATTATTCAAATTGCATCTGCAATATAGTAAATTTAATTGGCCACGTAGCTTATAGATTTCTGAATTTTAAAGCACATTGATTGATCTCTAAATTGCATAATGATTGGCCGGGACCAAAAATGGTATTTGTTTACATTATTTCTGCCATTTTTTCACGTGTGGACTTTTTAAAAAATTTGAATGGAATTTTGATAGAGGACGGGAAATCATACCAGAATCGGAAAGAAAAGGATAAATATCTTTTTTGATAATCCGTATTTTAAATTTTTTTAATTTAAACACTCATAACTTTGACCCAAACAAAAATTACAGCATATCGATAAGTGTCAACTTATTCCCTTTCAAAAGCAACATATTTGAGTAGCAAATGATTCTGTGACTTGAACATGGACTGCCTGCGTGATTTGAAATTAATTCGGTCAACAGAATCAATTTACAATTTGGGAAAATCACACAAAAATGATTCACTGTAGTCAGGAAATTCCAAATAAAAACAATCCATGATTCATTGCCAAAAATATATTTTCATAACGTATTGCTGACATAAAGTGGGTTCTATACTGTCTTAAAATTAAATTCTTATTACTGTGTAAATGGCCCTTTTAATGCTAACTAGAACAATGTTCCGTATGACACGAAAATGCCCTGGCGTCGCCAGACCTTCGGAAAAAGTACCCTGGCGGCACCAGGTCCCGCCAGACCTCGACTACACAACTGGCTTTATTCACAATGATAATGGCTGGCCTATTTTTATTCAAAATGACGCCTAGAAAATGTCACAGGGAAAAAAGTGTAATATTTACCCGGATTTCAGGGTAAGGATTATCTGTAATAAAAATTACCATAAGTGGGAAATCTTTACCCTAACATCTCGGGTATTCTTCTGAGTTTACCCACACTCTGAGCGTAATTTTCAACGTTTACGTCTAAGGCCTGGGTAATTTGAAATCGTAGGCTTGCATCTAGCAACACGTCACAAGTTTGCATTTAAAACAGCCCGACGAGAAAATTCCCCATCAACTTTGAAAATACAGCTGTTTTGCGGACGGCTACTAACCATTGCTAGGGGCGCTAGTGACAACTGCGCAGAAAAAACTATAAGCAAATCTTGTTGCAGGTAATTTTATATTTTGACCTGCTGCTATAGGTAAAAGATGAATATTACCCTTAATAGGATGTAAACTGTCTGTTATTACCTGTTGGTACGGGTAAACAATAAATATTACCGTGAGTTGGGAGTAACTGTCATTGTAAGCAGGCACAAGGCCTTTTCTACAGTGTCCTTAGTTTTTTGGCATTTCAAAAGCGACGTGCTTCTTTATTTTTATACCCAAATACCAATTACACACCTGACATTTTGAAAATAGTGCTTTAAACTAATATCTCAAGGCTGTGTTATCAAGGACGTAACAGACGTCGCCGCCACTGGTCATCACTAGTGCCCCTAACGGCCGAAAGGGTTAGTCGCCGTTCGCAAAACAGCTGTACTTACAAAGATTGCAAGCAGACGATGTCCAGTTATCCAGGCCTTCGAGGTAAAAATTGACAATTACCCTCACAACGTGAGTAAACACAGAAAAATACCCGAGATGTCAGAGTAAAGATTACCCACCTGGGGTAATTTTTGTTGCATGTAATCTTTACCCTGAAATCTGGTTAAATCTGTGTAGTGGCGGCGAGGTCTGCTATTCGCATTATATCAGTCCTTGTTAACGCAGTGTTGAGGTGTTAGTTTAAAGCACTATTTTCGAAATGCCATGTATGTATGTGGCATTTGGGTGTAAAAGTAAAGGAGCACACCGCTTTCCAAATAGCAAAAAACTAAGGAAAATGTAAATAATGCTTTGTGCCTGCGCCTGCGTGCAATGACAGTTACTTCCAACTCACGGTAATATTTACTGTTTACCGGTACGAATAGGCAATAGCACACAGTTTGTATCCTACTAAGGGTAATATTTATATTCTACCTATACCAGTCGGTAAAAATACAAAATTACCTGCATCAAAATTTACTCCTAGTTTTTTCTGTGGTAAAACATAAGTTATATCCAAGTAGAATTAAGTATTAATTTTTATAAAAGTTATAAGTCCTTACCAGAATTATGAAAATCTATAAAACATTAACCTTTTTTTCATTCTTTGACCTTCAAGGGTTTTTTGGCGTTATTAAATTACGTCCTTCGCCCAAGAATAAGGTGCATTTTATCTTAAGCACTTATCACGTTTTGCCAAGTTGTTTGACGAAGATTAGATCAAGATCTGTCTCAAGAATAAGACCTAGAAAGAGACTTGGGATTTTACTCAAATTGAATAATGATTTTATAAAATTTAATGAGAGAAACAGCAATTAAAATTGCAAATGGTTATTTTCATTTCTGAAATCCAGTTATGCAGAGCAGTTTCAACTGCTGAGAAACGCTAGATTGGCAACCCTTTTGCTACGTCAGCAATAAGAGCTTACTAGATGTGCAATGAAAATAGTTGGCGCGAATCCAGATAACGTTTTCTTGCTGAATTAACGGAATTTAAGGGGTAAATATAAAAAGAATGAATTTGAATAATACCAGTTTCTTAAAGTCCACATTATAACCTTTTGAACTCTGATGCAATAGGGTTGTTTCGCAATTTCAGATAAAATAATTTTTGAATTGTTCATTTGAAGAGAGCTTCGTAAATTTGGTTTCCGTTGCGTTTTTTGAGAGAATAAAAATGGTACAAGATTGGAAGCCCGAAAATACGAATTGAAGTTGAAATGACGTGTCGTGAAAGTGGATAAGAGTTCTCAAATTTTAAAGTCAATAAGCGATTCGTTTCTATCCAAAATTACACATAGGAGATCAATAATGTTAATGTAAAACATTTTTGATTTACAAATTGATCTTATTCCCTTTTAGTGGCAACAGTCATACAGAATTTGATTAAATCTAACTTCAGTTTAGCGCAAATTCTCCGAATTTTTTTTGTTTACCCTGACATTCCCTGACCATTTTTTAATTTCCTGACTTTTCCTGACTTTCCAGAATTCCTTGACCTGTAGCAATCCTGAATATCTACTTTTGTGAAATTTTCGTAATCAGCTTTCATACACGGAAAATAAGTTAACATTGAATCAAGAAAATATTAGTCTGAATACAGATCAAGAACATATTGTATCGTCCGTATTTCGATCAACATTTTCTTGACTCAATGCTGAAAACATAAATCCTGCCCTTCAATCAACATCGTTTAAAAAATTCAAACTTCAATATTAAGTTGAAAACAGTTAAGAAAACGTAAAAAATATTTAATTGCGATCATAAAATTAGAGTTTTATAAACTACAATATTCAAGCAGTGGAAACGCGACATGAGAATTTGGAAAAAACCCTACTGTAGGAATGGAATGTAAAATAATAAACCATCTAAATAAAAATACAAATATTAACTGAAAAAAATATTAAATAGAAAATATATTCATTAGAAGCGAAGCTCGAGGTTGTAATTAAAATGAAAAAGCGTCATTACAACTCGAGTTTGAAATTTTAAGCGACTATACTTTAGCAACGAACAATGCTCTTATCAGGAAACCTTGACGAGACGCAAGAGGTGGAAGAAGAGAAAGAGAAGGGGAAGGTACAGTAGTACAGGCGGGCTAAGGGGTATGAACACGTAAACGCATACATATTTATCGGCGATAAGATACGGTGCGTGGCTGTGCCATTTTCATGTGCTGCTCGAAATTAATCATTAATAAATTGTGTTTTGTAAAATCTGAGCCACACCAAAAAAAATAGAAAATAAATCTGAAATTTTTTTATTTAAATTATCGAAATATGATTTTTTTCCATGGAAAACAGAACACAGAAATAATAACGTTACTGTTTCAGCGAATTTACGTGCTATAATTTAATTTGTAAGCCGATACCAGATTAAAATAAAATTGAAACCGACATCCGTGAAAATAAAAAAGGACCCGTATAAGCCCAGTAATTATTGATATATCTTCGCTTCGAAATTACTGACTCCTCTGCGCTTTTTCTCATTGGGTTCCCATCCACGTTTCACTAATATTTTCCTTCATTATCAAAGTATCAATTCTGTATCACACGCTCCCTCAAGTAGTTACAAACAAACGTGCTCTGAATGTTGTTACACGTAGACGTATATTCTTTCAAAATGTATTCAGAAATTGTTACAAAATGTTTGAAAATATGATTGGAAAATTGGTACGAAACTGTGAAGAATTAAAGAAATTCGAGAACTTGTAGCTTATATTTATCAATAAAAAAATGATTAAGAAAAAAAGAGAACTCTCTCGGTATCTTAACGCATACGAAGGTAGAAACTGATATATTCAAGTCGAACCAAGAGAATTATATCATTTAAATTTTGCGCCAGAATAATGTCACCGATGTCACGTCTGAAGTAACATAACCTCTACAATCATACCAATAGAAGAAGAAATGTCAGACCGCAGACCGGCGCGGCGGAGCATCTCTTGGCTGCGTTGAAGACACAAATAATCATAGATCAAATTAGGTATTTCACGTTAGGTGGAGGATATCCAAGATGTCTGCACGCCGAGGGCCAAACAATAATACAAAATGCATGTGACGAAATTTTATTATTATAATAACTTGGAAAAAAATGATTTTTCACCGTAGTGTATTCGGATATTTTTTATTTTTTAAAAGCTATTCACTTAAATAATAAAATCTATAATTTTTTTTTGTAATGAGCATCGCATTTCACTGAATAGCTTTTGAAAAATAAAAATAATGTCCAAATACACGTATTGCTAAAAAACATTTTTTTTCCAAGTTATGAATAAAATAAAGTTTCATCCCATGGGATTGGTATTATTGCTTGGCCCTCAGCGTGCAGACATCTTGTCAGCTGACGTGACAACTTAAAATACCTAATACAGTCGGACCTCGATTCTATGAACCCTCGAAACTATATACTTCCCCTCAACTGGTGCCCCCACCACTAGACATCCAAAATGTTTTTGCCGTTTGCGTAGATGGTGCGCAGAGATTAAAAAAACCCGCCATTACTTATTGCTGCGCAAATGTCCACTGCACAACTTCACTTCTGTTCATAGAATCGAAGTCCTACTGTAACCCAAAAATACGCAGGAATAACTATTGGGCAAACTACGTCGATGCGGCGCGAAATTTGAACTAAAAGACCTTCATTCCATGTTTTAAAACGTATATGCTCACTTTTTAAAATATAATTGTTTTTATTATTATATATTTTCACTACTCAATTCAATATGTTTTTTTATTTCATTTAAGAATCGTAGTAATGTTTGTAAGTTTGAAAGTTCGTAGTTTTGATAACTACCTAAATTGTGATGAAGAATCTCCGATTTTAATTTATGACAGTACATTCCGGGAACGATTACCCCTAAGAATAAGCCCTTGTTCTATAATTTTTTCTTTGAGAACAAGATCGGGAACCGTCTTGAAGTCGCGTGGCCCATTCATCTCTCCCACGAGGAGGGAAACAAGAAGTGCAAAGAGGGTAGCCGAAGGAGAAAGAACTGGGGTGGCTGGTAATTTTGTAACCTCTTCCTCCCTCTAGGGCGCATCACTCTTTCTCTCTCCGGCGTCTATCTCATTCGCTCTCCCTTTAACTACTACCACCACCTTGACGAAGAGAGCACGTCATCCCCTTTAACCGGCGGATTGAATTTTTCCCCGACGTGGAGAGCTCCTAGCACGGGGTGCGCACGACTCCAACAACCCCGTCCCACACCTCCAACGTAGCCACCCTAACCACCCTCACCACCCTCATCATCCACCCCCAACTACCATCGCCCTCCTCTCTCCCATTTTGCCTCCTCCCATTCTGTTCTCCCAGGACAATAGTTTCACCCTCGTTGGCAGGGTTGCCCGTAGCAACTCCCGGTTGCGACGGAAGCTCGTCGACCCCGGCGAGGCGATGGAATTGTCATCGGGGTTGCCAGAGAAAAAAAAGGCGGGAAAAAAAGAGAATAAAAAACAAGAAAAAGAGAATGAGAGAAAGTCAGGGGTGGAAAAGTGAGAGAGGGCGATAGAGGTTGCAGAGGGCGAGATAGAGAACAAGAGAGGGAGGATGCAGTGGGGTAATGTACGAGCGAACGGCCGGGAATTTCGCCTATCTTCCACGCGGTCGCCGGATTTAATCCTCCAGGGTTGGTACCGGTCTCCTGTCGGGAGATCCTGCCGGAATCTCGGTTCTGAACAGGTGGAGGCTCTGCTCCCTTTACAAGTTAATACTTTTTAATGAGAGTATAATAATTATAATTTCCAAATTATAATAATTCAATGCAACAATGCAGATGCTCTTATATTAACTTTTAATCGTAACTTACTACTCAGGGCGTTTGTAGGATTATGTTGTTATTATTATTAGTATATCATTAAGCCGTTTCCCTTTCGGGGTAGGCGTGAATTGCTCGGTTGGATAGTAGTAATGTGTGGATGGGTATATAAGAAAAAACTTTAGTTTCAAGAACTTAAAGATTAAACTTTTAGAATTGCGCATTCAAACCCATAATTTTAAATTAGGATTATAGAAATGTTAAGGACGATAAATATGTTATTGATAAGTATTATATAATCCAGTATCAAGTGACATTCAAAAAGACTGCATAGATTTTTTTACTAAAAATGTTATTTCTCGCTCTCTCAGAAAAAAAGTCATTTTTACTCAAAACTTACGAAACGCGCGAATTCTGAATTACGCGAAATCTCCCGGTGTGATATTTTTCTCCCGGCTTTCTCCCGGTTCTCCCGGGTGAGTGGCCACCCGAATTTGAATAATGGACAGATTAATTTTTAACCACACAATCACATTTTTAACCAAAAAATATTGTTGGTTAAGAAATAAATAAAAAATCAATCAAATTGTTGAATTGCCAAGCCAAAACGACGAATTTTCAACAAAGAAGTATTACTTTTTAACAAAATTGTTGAATTTCCAACAAAAAAATTCAATTTTGAGCCGGTTAATCAAATTTTTAACCAAAACGAATTTTCAAGTAAAATTATGAATCGTTAACGAAAAAAATTAACTTTTAAGAAAGTAGTATTTTAACTTTCTACCAAGGAATTGATTTTTCAACCAAAAAAGATGAATTTTCAACGAAAAATGTAATAGTTGATATTTCAAGAAAACATTTTTTAACTTCAAATGAAAAACAGTCGGATTTAACCAACAAAAACTAATTTTCAACAAAATACTTAAATATACAACTAAAACAGATTAATTTGTAACTGAAGAATTTCATTTTTAAGTAAAAAAATTATTATTCTACTAAAAAGATGAATTTTCAACAAAATTTATAAATTTTCAACCAAATAGTTCAATTTTCTACTAAATTCTTGAATTTTCGATCTGAAAATACGAATTTACTAAAAAACTGTTAAATTTTCAACAACAAATTTCTATTTCAAGCGAAAAAGATTAATTTTTAACCAAGAAAAGTGAAATTTCTTTAGAGATAGATGAATGTTCAAACCAAAAAGATGAATATTCAACAAAAATTGAGCTGCCGGATCGAATAAGGGCACATCATTTTTTTCGACGCGAGCGCAAATGAACCCTGACAGGACAAAAAGAAGAATTCTGAAAATATTGTTTTACTGAATTCAAGCAAATTTCTTACATTTATTGAATTTCCAAGAATTAATGTTCTAAACAAATTTTGAAATCTACGAGAACTCATCCCGCTCGAGCTGAAAAAATTCATGTGAACTTATTCGATCCGGCAGCTCAATTGTAATAGTTGATATAATAAAGAAAAAAAAATGTTAGTTCCAAGTAAAATACAGTTAGATTTAACAAAAATAAAACACGAATTTTCAACAAAATACTTAAATCTTCAACTAAAACTGATAATTTTTAACCAAACAGTTGCATTTTTAATTTTTTAACTTGATTTTCCACCAAAAAGACGAATTTTTAATAAAAATGTTCAGTTTTCAACATAAAAGTTAATTTATCCAAAAAAGGTGAAATTTCTTCAGAAAGATATAACTGTTCAAACAAAAGAGACGAATGTGCAACAAAATAGTTAAATTTTCAACAATAAAAAAAAGATTATCATTCACTTTTCAACAGAATCAATTTTTAACAGAATTGTTGAATTTCCAACAAAATAATTCAATTTTGAATCAATAAATAAAATTTTTAACAAAAACAAATAGGAATTTACAACTAAAATTATGAATCTTCAAGCAAAAAAATGAACATTAAAGACTACTTCAACTGTCAACCAAGGAGTTGAATTTTCAATGTAAACAGCTGAATTTTCAACGAAAAATGTAATAGTTGATATTTCAACAGAAAACAACATTCTAATTTCCAAAAAAAAAAACGAATTTTCAAGTTCGCATTTAAGTTAAAAATCGAGAGGGGGAAGTCTGTCAAGCCTGCGAAAAATAAATTGGAATTTTGATCATTTATGGACTAAAGAATAAAATTTTAAATAAACATTGAAGTTAATTTTTTATACATTAAAAAAATTTGGTTAGAAAAGTGAGTGTGAGGCCTGTAATCATAGAAGAATCTTGTCAATTATTTACAAAGATATTGCAATTTTTAAATAAATTTTATGAAAACTTCACAATTACTTATTTCATATATTATTACAAAAATATTTCTTTCAGCGGAAAAAATATTGAAATTTTTCCAACATCTTTGTTTTAACTTTAAACATTTTGCACCATGCAAGAAAAAATGTTCACAAATTTTATTTAAATTTTAAGAAAACATGGAAATTTGCCCTACTTTTGCAATATTTTCTTAACAAATTGACAACATGACTTCATCATGGCTCATTTTATAGAGAATTCCGATAACTTGAAACATATTTAAGCGTAAAAAATTTTACCTCTCACATAATTAATATTAAAAGAACGTAAGCAATCACCGATAAACAGGTGGTGACATACTCGTCATCGGCAATGTCGTTTCGATTAATATTTATCACTTCAGTCTGTGATAAATAAATGTTTTCATCACGACATAAATTGTGTATACCAACATTAAGTTAAATTTCCTATTTCTATACGTTTATTTCAAAAAATTACAAAAAGACCTCGTTAAATTGGTCGAGGAAAAAAATGCGATTGGAAAGAAACCGAGAATTTCTAATATTAACTGATAAAAAATAAATTTAAAAGAAACCTACCTGGAAGTAGCAAGTTAAAAAAGTGTTATCAACCACCAAAATTACATCCGATCTGATCGATTTAATTCCTTTCGAAATTGCTTCTATATCAGCTAATCTCATAAGTGGATTAGTCGGCGTTTCCAACCAAACCATCTAAAACCAGAAATTCAAATTATTCAAATTATTCAAATTTATATCATAATGATTCACAATATACTTTCTATATCATTTCAATACCTATAGCCTTCCTCAAAAGATTTATGAGGACAAAAAGCAAGTCTTGAACTCTCTTGTTAAAAACAATAGTATTATCTTCTTTTATCAGGAAAATAGTATTCGCGACTGATAAAGAGCTTTAAACAAAAGTTTAACAACATGCAATGTTACTTTGCAATATTGCTATTGCAAAAGAGCTGATTAGCCAAATTTTAATTGTCAAAGTCGCGATTACAATTTTTATTAGAAAAATTATAATGTAAAAATCACCTTGGTGTTTGATCTGACGGCATTGAGAACATTTTGTGTGATGGAAGCGTCAACCAAAGTGACCTTATTGCCTGGTTTGCATTTTTGCAAAAAGCGGTTAGTGCCTCCATAAACATCATCTCCGCAGACAATATGATCTCCGGGCTCTAACATCGCTGTCAAGGCTGTGAGGGCACCAAGTCCAGATGAAAAAACAAGACCATGTTTTCCATTTTCCAGAGCTGCGAGGCAGGATTCAAGTACGTTTCGAGTTGGATTCCCGCTTCTACCATATTCAAAACCCTGTGAGCGATAGTTAATAAACTGATAGTTATCACAATTAGAGTTCTGCAGAGAGAATATTCTTTTAAGTACGAAAATATTTTAGAGAATATCCCCGATCAATATTCCTTTCAAGAATTCATGGGAATGTTCATTTTGTTCTCTTAAAAACAATACAAATAATAATAATCACTATTAAATATTATTTAAATCTAATTTAAATTTCATTATGATTCAGATTTTATATTGTAAAAGCAATACTTTCAAAGCTTATGTCTAAAATTGTACAATTTCAAATTGGAATCGTAGCCATTTTCCAGAGTTTTAAAAAACAACTTAATACTTTTTTTTAAAAACAAATTTGTATTAAAAATGATAACGCAAATAGTTTTTAAAAAATGGCTATGCAATTATATACGCAAATGCAGATTTTTATATGATTAGAAGCAAAGGTTATTCACAAGAAGTTATTACTTTGAACGCAGAAAGCAACGTTCGCACCTTCTGAGATTACATCGAATTTTAAAATGTACTATAAATGTGAATCATTTTTTTTTAAATGCTTGCAAAAATGCATTTTGTTAGCTGAACATCCATATTTTTGATTGATAATAATTTATCTACTTTGTTGAAAATTCTTTTTGTTTTTAAAAATCAATTTTTTTAACTGCAAATTTAATTATTCCATTTTTTGTTGAAAATGCATCTTTTTTAGTTTAAAAAACAAACTGTTTGATTGAAAATGAACTTTGTTGTTAAAAATTTATATTTTCGGGTTTAAAACTCAAATGCTTTGTAGAAAATTCCTCTTTTTGGATTGAAAATTCAACTGTTTTGTTGAAAATTTGTCTTTTTAGGTTGAAATTCTACTATTTTCGTGGAGAAATTAACTATTGGAACATTTATATATTTTTGGTTAAAAATTAATATTTTTAATTTGAAATGTATTTATTCCAGTTGGAGATTCATAATTTTAGTTGAAAATTCATCTATTTTTGGTTAAGAATTTATCTTTTTTTATTAATAAAATAATTATTTGATTGAACATATAATTATTTGGTTGCAAATTCAACTAACTTGTTTAATATTCGCCTCTTTGGCTTGAAATTTCTACAATTTAGTTTTAAAAAATGTTCTCTCTTTAACTGAAAAATTGGTTGATTTGTTCAAAATTCATTTTGTCAGTCGAATTTCTATATTTTTGATTGATAATTTATCTATTTTGCCGAAAATTCTTTTCTCGTTTTTGAAAATCAATTTTTTCAACTGCAAATTGAACTGTTTAAATTTTATTAACTAATTTTATCAACTATTTTTAAAAAAGTTGAAAATCCAACTATTTTTGGTTGAGAATTCAACTTTTTGTTATTAAAAATGTAATTATTTGGTTCAACAATTTAATTATTTTGTCCGAAATTCAACAATTTTTTAAGAAAATGATTCGATTCGGTTGAAAATTCAACTATTTTATTATATATTTGTCTTTTTGTATTGAAAATTTGACTACTTTGGTACAAAGTACAACTATTTGTTTGAAAATTAACTTTTTGGTCAAAAATTCATATTTGCGGGTGGAAATTTTCCTTATTTTGTAGAAAATTCGCATTTCTGGTTTAAATTTTCAACAATTTGCTTATCCTTTTCTCTCTTGACTGAAAAATCGTTCCTGGTTGAAAATTCAACTCTGCGGTTGAAAATTAGTATTTGTAGTTAAATTCATCTGTTTTGATTTATGATAAAAATATTTGTTGGCTTAAATATCAAATATTACTTTTTTCGTTGAAAATTTATCTCTTTGGTTCCAAATTTAATTTTTTGTTGAAAATGGATATTTTTAATTGAAAATTAAATTATTTTATTAAAAATTCAACTATTTTATTGAAAATTTAATTATTTTGATCAAAATTTAACCGTTTTGTTCAACATTCGTCTTTTTGGATAGAAAATTCGTCCTTTCTTTTGGATTGAAAATGAAACTGTTTTAATTTGAATTTTTTTGTTTAAAAACTCAACAATTTGTTTGAAAATTCACCTTTGTAGGTTGAAAATTAAACTATTTTGTTAAAAATTCGACCCTTTTGCTTCAAAATTTCATCTATTCGGTTCTAAATGAAATTGTTATATTGATAATTAATTGTCTTTTTTCTAATTCAACTGAATAAAAATTCCTTCTTTTGTTTGAAAAATTAACTGCTTTGTTGAAAATTCGTCATTTTAGATTGAAAATTCATCTTTTTTTTATTGAAAATTTATCCTTTTCTGTAGAAAAGTTCTTAATTGAAAATTAAACTGTCATCTACAAAATTCGTCTTTTTGGCTTGAAAATTTAATCATTATTTGAAAATGCAATATAATTTGACTTGTAATTTTGTGATTTATTTTAGTCGTTTATCAAATGAAAATAAATCAAATGAAATTGAAGAAAAAAATTTCGAAACACTAATCACAACCCTCCATATCCCCTATCGCGTACTTTATTTATAGACTCTTTATCATCTTATTTTGTAGTTCATTGCTCCAAACGTAAACCATACAAATTGCTTGTAATTGGTACAAATCTAAAAGGCATTTCGACTTAATTTGTTCCTTATCGGCTTACTGTTAAATTCGACTCTCCATCTATGAATTTCAATTTCCTATTATTTCTAGTTTCTATCGTTAATAATTTTTAGCAATCTCAGGGTGGATGCTGGATCAGGAAATAATCGGGATTTTTTTCAGATAGAGAAAAACCGGGAAATAACAATGAATTTCCGAAATTTTTAGAATAATATATCCAATCATTTGAAATAACACACATATCATATGATATAATGCAACTTAAAATAAGTTCGATTTCAACTTTTTCTTCAATGCTAAGTTCAATTCCAAACTTAGTCAATTATGAAATCATTCACTTTAACAATATTACAGTAATTATAAAATCTTTTGCTTTAAAAATTTAACATTTTAGATCTTCATTTTAAGCGTATAATTTCAATTTAAAGAAATTCAAAATGCAATTTTAAAAACCTAAAAAATTACAAATTAAAAGCGATTGAAATAAAATTTTTTTGATAAAAAATGTTTCAAGTTAATCAACTGTAAATATAAATTAATTAATGATTTCCAAAATTGAACTGTAGTACGAGGATTAAAAACTGAACAATAATTGATTTTACAAGACGATTCTGAATCTGTTCAAAATCAAAAAACTTACAGATTTTAAAGTTAAAAATTGAACTGTTCAAATTCGAAATAAATATAAACCACCGATTGAAACCGTATAAGCTATTTCTAGTTTTAGGATAACTTAAAATTAAAGGATTCATAATCAAACGCTTTCATTTAATTTCAATTCCTATTCAGTTTTAAACAAAATTTAATCTTACAATTTTTAATGTTTTTATTAATTTAAAATTGCTTAAAATTATATAATTTTGAAAATTTACGAATTCTTTAATTTTAATTCATTCTTTAATTTAAAGCATTGCAAATGAGAGTGGATTAATATTAATATGGATTAATATTTTTAAATCAGAAATTTTTGAACTATTCAAAAAATTGATATAAGTATAAAATGTTGCAGTTTAATGGCATTATTTTGACATTATTTGACATTATTTTGAGAAAAAAACGACACTAAACACACTATTTTCTCACAATTGTCTGCTAATGTGACTAATTTTTTACTTTTCCTCAAAAAATATTTTTTAACTTCTTCGCTAATTGGCTACAAAATGGTTCAATGGATGATTAGGAGCCGTCCAAAATGTTGAATTTTCAAGCCAAATAGTTAAATTTTGAACCAAAAAGATGAATTATCAACAAATTACATACATTTTTCACAAAACAGTTGAATTTTCTATCAAATTATTGAATTTTCAACCTGAAAATACTAATTTTCCCTAAATATTTAAACAAAAAGAGATTTGAATTTTAAATAAAAAACAGTTCACTAAAACCAAAACTAGTTTCTTAAAAAAAAAATGAATTCTTAACAAAATACATATAATTTCTACCAAATAGTTAAATTTTAAACCAAAAGGATTAATTTTTTTATCAAAAAGACGATTTTTTAAGAAAATACATGAATTTGTATCCAAATAGTTGATTTCTCAACTAAAAAAGATCAATTTTCAATAAAAAATCCAATAGTTAAATTTTCAATTAAAAAAATTCATTTTCTATAAAAAGAAAACGAATTTTCTACAAGCCTGTTGAATTTTCAAGCCAAAGAGACGAATTCTTTATAAAAAAGTTGCAACATCAACCTGGAAATACTAATTTTCAACAAAAAATGTAATAGTTGATATTTAAATAAAAAAAGATTTTGATTTTAAATAAAAAACAGTAGAATATAACCAAAAAGACGAATTTTCAACAAAATACTGGAACCCTCAACTAAAACAGATTAATTTTCTACCATAAAAAACGAATTTTCAACAAAATACATGAATTGATAACCAAATGGTTGAATTTTCTACCAGAAAAACGAATTTCCAACAAAATACATATATTTTTAACCAAATAGTAGAATTTTCTACCAAACAAGATGAATTTTCAACTAAATATTTTGAACAATGAATGTGATGTTAGCCCAAATTTTATTTGATTAATTTATGGTTTATATTCTTTTCGTTTTTAACATTTTTTTAGTAAACCGTTGAATTTTTAAACTAAAAAAATAAATTCTTAACCAAAAATGGTGTAGTTAAATTTGTATTGCGAAAAATTATTTTTCAATACAAAAACGAATTTTCTACAAAACAGTTTGATTTTATACCAAATACTTGAATTTTATCCCAAATTGTGGAAATTTTAGGCCAACCAGACGATTTTTCTATAAAATAGTTGAAATTTCAAACCAAGAATATGAATTTTCAACAAAAAAGTTAATTTATTACCAATCAGTTTAATTGTTAACAAAATAGTTCAATTTTCAGAAAGACAAATTTTTTTCAACAAAATAGATAAATTATGAATAAAAAAGATGAATGTTTAACTAAAAAAAAAAATGAATTTTTAAGAAAGTATTTCAACCAAGGATGAATTTTCAACAAAAATTTAATAGACTAAAACAGATTAATCTTTAACCAGTTACATTTTTAACAAAAAAATTATTTTTCTACCAAAGAAGACGAACTTTCAACAAACTACATCAATTTTCAATCAAATAGTTAAATTTTCTACCAAATTGTTCAATTTTCAAACCGAAGGTAAGAATTTTCTGCAAAACAAATGAACTTTTAACCCGACAATGTGAATTTTTAACAAAAAGTTTAATTTTCAACCGAAACAGACTAATTTTTAATCATACAGTTGCAATTTTAACCAAAAAAGATTAAATTTCTACAAAAAGAAATTAATTTTCAAACCTAAAAGATAAATATGCAACAAAATAGTTGAATTTTTAACAAAAAAAATTTGTTAGTCAAAAAAGAAAAAAATGTCAATCAAATAGTTGAATTTTGAAGCTAAAAAGACGAATTTTCAATAAAATAGTTAAATCATCAACTAAAACAGATTAATTTTCAACCAAACAGTTGCATTTTTAACCAGAAAAATTGATTTTCTGCCAAAAAAGACGAATTTTTAACAAAAGCATAAATTTTTAACCAAATAGTTGAGTTTATAATCTAAAAAATATCACTTTTGAAATAAAAATGGAATATTTTTTTATTTTGATTGAAAAACAATAATTCTCAATTTATAAAAGCGAAATTTTTAAAACACAGTAGAATTTTCTGCCAAATAGTTGAGTTTTCAAACCAAAAGGACGAATTTTCCACAAAAAAGTCGAATTTTCAACCCAGAAATATGAATTTTTCTGAAAAAAAAATTAATTTTCAACCAAATAGTTGGCTTTTTAGTCTAAAAAGATAACTTTTTAACAAAAAATGGAATAGTTAAATTTTCATTAAAAAATAATAATTTTCAATTTATAAAAGCGAATTTTTTACAAAACAGTCGAATTTTCAATCCCAGAATTGCATTTTTAACCAAAACATTGATTTTCTACCAAAAAAGATGCATTTTCAACAAAATCCATAAATTTTTAACGAAATAGTTGATTTTTCAACAGAGAAGATTAATTTTCTACCAAAAAATATGAATTTTCAGCGAAATAGTTAAATTTTTAGTCTAAAAAAGATAATTTTTTAACCAAAATAAAATATTTAAATTTTCATTGAGAAACAATAAATTTTAATTTAGAAAAGCAAATTTGTTAGAAACAAGTTAAATTTTCCACCAAATAGGTGAATTTTCTACAAAATTGTTGAATTTTTAGTCGCAAATACGAATTTTCTACAAAACTGTTGAATTTTCAACCAGAAAATGTGAATTTTCAACAAAAAAGTTTCTTTTCAAGAGAAACAGGTGACATTTCTACAGAAAGAGATGAATATTCAAAGCAAAAAGATGAATTTTCAAGAAAATAGTTCAACTTAAAAAAAAACACACACACTAATTTTGTATTCAAGAAAGAAACAAAATTGTAATCAAACTGTTGAATTTTGAAGCCAAAAAAAGACGAGTTGAATTTTCTACTAAGAAGTATGACTTTCTAAAAAAATTGTTGAATTTTCAACAAAATAATTCAATTTCGAACAAAACAATAATATTTTCAAATGAAAAAAGATGAATTCTGAACGAAAAATTTAATAGTAGACTTTTCAACCGAGAAGAATGAACTTTCAACCAAAAATAGTTGGATTTTCTTATTCAGTTCTATTAATTCAGTTCGGATTTAAGTGGAAAAATGAGAAAAAGGGGAAAGACTTTTATTAGACGAAATAAATTAAAATAAAACATTGAAAATAAATCAAATAAATAAATAAAACTATTTTTTAAGGTTTGTGACACTATTTACACTATTTTTGATCTCTGAAGTGAGTCCGAGGCCTGACTTTTATTTATTATTTTATCTTTTGTAAGAAATTCCTTTTGTTAACTTAAAAATTAGTTAACTTAAAAATTTCTTAACTTTTTAATTGAAAATAAATTGTGACTTACGCGGTGTTGTGCCGGGCCATCTTGTCGAAAAGTTGTGGACATTACTATAGGAGGAACAACTGAGCAATGACTCCATTGTCTTGGATCCTGGCCTGCATGAATTGCCTTTGTTGCAAATCCATCCTCAGTGTGAGACGGCATTTTGCTGCAAAATATCAGAACAGTATTAAACTTTTTAATAAAAATATAAAATAATAAATAGTTAAATACGTATTAAATAATATTTTTATTCATATAAGTATTTGCACTAAGAAAGAGAGATTTATCGTCAAATTGTACTGAATTATTACGCAAAATATTGTCAAAACATCTCTGGAAATACCAATTACCGCCATTTCAAAAATGATACCTTTAGTGACCTTTTTCAGCATTACATTAAGAAAAACTGAATTATTAAGCAAAATATGGAGAATATTTATATTTATTATTATGATTTATATTTATTTCCTTATGCACAAAATTTGGTTTTAATAAAGGAAGTTGCTTTTTGTTGCGTGGGAACTTTAAATTCTGGAAATGAAGAATTTTAATTTGAAATTATGATAATTTCGAACAGTTTTGTGATATATAGAGAAAGAGGGATAAACGCAAAATATGACATCATACATGGAAAATATAAATGTGAATAGCAATTTTTTTAAATGCTTGCAAAAATGAAAATCTCTTCACCCCTTTAATAAAAAATTCCTCTTCTTGCCCTTGTTTTCAAGAAATTTCCCCTTTTTCTCGTTAAGTAATAAAATCCAATAGGAAAATGCAACTACTTTTACGTTGAAAGTTAATTATTTTTAATTGAAAAGCCTACTATCATATTTTTGGTTCAGAATTCATCTCTTCTGGTTCAAAATTCTACTACTTGGTTGAAGAATTAACTATTCTCTTGAAAATTGTTGTTGTTGAAAATAATTGATGGTTTTTAGTTTAAAATTCAACTATTAAATTTTTCATTGGAAATTCAGCTACTTGATTCAAAGTTGAACTACTTTATTATACATCTATTGAAGACTGAAATATTTTGTTGAAAATTCGTTCTTTTTGGACTGAAAATTAATTTTTTTCAACTGAAAATTTAACTATTCCATTACTGTTTGAAAATTTATGTATTTTATTATACATTCGTCTTTTATGTTGAAATCTAAACGTTTTATCTGAAAATTCAACAATTTTGTTGAATATTTTATTATTTTGTTAAAAGTTTAACAGCTTTGTTGAAAATTTAACTGTTTTGTTTTACATTCATCTGTTTGGTCAGAAAATTCGTCCTTTTGAATTGAAGATTCTATTTTTTATTTTATTTTTTATTCTATTTTCTATTTAACTATTAAATTTTTTATTGAGATTTCATATTTTTGGTTGAACTACAAAAAATTCATCTCTTTCGTAGAAAACTTACTTTTTGCTTAAAAATCATATTTTGGTGTTAAAAAGTCAAGTGAAATATTTTTTGGATGAAAATTCAACTATTTTTCTTAGCAAATTTGTCTTTTTCATTTAAACATTCATCTATTTTGGTAAAAAAAAAATGCAACTGTTTTGTTGAAAATTAATCTTCTTTGCTTAAGGATTCAACTATTTTGTTGTGAAAATGTTGTTTGAACAACTTTGTTGAATTTTTTTTTTATGGAGGTTTCTTTTTGGTTGAAATTTAACTGCATATTTTGTTGAACTTTTTTTCTTTCATGACTGAAAAAGCTTTTTTTGTTGAAAATTCGTCTGTTTGGTTTTAAAATTCATTTTTTCAAATGAAATTCAATCTGTTTGTGTTGAAATATCAACTATTACACTTTTTTGTTGAGAATTCGTCTTTTTAGATTGAAAATTTAATTATTTTGTTGAAAATTTAATTGTTTTGTTGAAAATTCAAGTATTTTGTTTAAAAAATCATCTCTTATGATTTGAAAAATATTGCAAGATCAAAATGCTGGCATTTGAATGTTAATTAACAGAGAAAATGAAAAATTGGTCAGGGAAAAATCAGGGAATTTTGAAAATGAAGTTTTTGGCCACCCTGTCCAATTCTACCAGAAATAACTAGCAAAACAGGAAAATTCAATCCATCTTTATGCCTTTTCCATAATGTGTTTCACAAAGTGAAACATAACTTCAAATTTAATTAAAAATTGCAATTTTTATATGCATGAGAATCAGCCGTCAAGCATGAAATCTACCAAATCCCATATATAACTTTTTTAATTTTTATCGAAATTAAAAATGGCATGAGGACAATTTGCAACTATTTTTGTCGTGTATCAGAAACTTTGAAAAAAATGTCTAAATCCCATCAAAAAATTTTGTTTAAAAAATATTTAAAATTAAATTTCTTAATCTATCAGAAAAATAAAACTTTTCAAAATTTTGAACAGTATTTAACTTTTCTAATTTTCATCGAAATTAAAATTTTCATTGAGATAAAAAACTGGAGATCGAAAATTTGGACGATTACATTTATTTACATTATTAATTACATTAATTGTCTCTGAAAGCTGTATACATTTACACTAAATATTTATTATATTATACATAAATATTTATATGTATAAGTTTTTGCCTGCAAAGCATGTATTGTTTTAAATAGTACAAAAAATTTCCATTTGTTTCAAGTCCCATATATTATTATTGTTACGGTTCGTTAAAGTGGGAGGGGGGAGGGCTTACATAGGGCCTATAATCCGTTACGCAATTTATGTACGGCCCCTTAATGAGGAAGCAAAGTGCTATTCAAATGAGCACCAAAGTTATTATACCATTAAGCCATATCCCTTTTGGGGTAGCGTGACTCAAACGGTGAGGAAGAGAATTGTAGGAGGCGGTAATGGGGGGGGGGGGTAATAGAGTTTTAGTTTAATCTAGAATTCCCGTATTGTTTTATTTAAATAACACGTTCGTTCCGAAACACTGATCCGACCCAGGTCGCTGATCAATCTCTCTCGCAATCACCCCAGGCGAAGAGCTTCACGAAGTCATCATCTAAAGCTCTCCACTCGGACCCATTAGTATCCAAGGTCTTTTGTTTCACGCGTCATTCACTCCACTGACACTCTTCGATAGTACAAAATCCAACTTTACAGATAGTATTTACTTTGGACAATATTGAATTCTATTGTTGTCACATCACCTTTTTCAATGTCACGTTTTAAATAGTTTGAAAATATTTGCATTTTTGCTCATATTTATTAAACAGCAACCACAAATGGAAAAATAAATAGTAGGTAACTATGAATAAAGATTACAAAACTTCTAAAACTATAAAATCAGTTTATTGCTATCTGAAATAACTTTTAACTATTAGATTTCTTGTCAAGTAGATACATGTTGCTATTGTAAATTCTACTACGCATTAGTAAGGCAGGCGTATCATTTCCGGAGGACTGCCCTTTTATTTTTATCCTGAGATCATTGATCGAAAAACTTTGTAGTAAAAAAGACCTGCTGTTCCTTGATAATAAAACTAAATAAACACAAGCGATCGTTACTTTGCAGATTTAAAAACCAGATGTCCTATGACAAAGCAATTTTTTTAATTTCACAATATGTGGCAGATAAAATTGCAATTCACAGTTATTGATACATCTCATAATGGCCAATTAAATTGACTGAATCATATATTAAGTGCACTTATGACTGTCATCTAAGTTTAAACACACGCTTGCACATTTCTTGAACAAATATGACTTTTAATTACTATCTGCGTCTTCCTACGTGTAACAATAATTCATTGAATACCGTTATAAAAATGTAACCTGGCCAGGGTTGTATAAAAATGAAATACTTAATAATTTAATGACCTCAAGGAATGATTTCTTACAACAGTTTTTGAAAAAGAAAACACTTTTTAAACAAACAGCTATATTTTAAGATTATTTACTTATTTTCAAAATTAGATACAATAGAGTTGTAAGGAATGTTTTACCTGAAAAATAGGCCATGGTTTATTTAAATTCAAGCATCTTTTTTAAATTGGTAAGAAGCGACAGAAAAAAATTCAATTACATTACTTCGTTACAAGAAATATTGTTAAAATGATTATTTTCCGCATATTTTTAACTTTTTTCATGAAAAAGAATGTTGTTTCGTTTATAAGCAATTTAAAATATGGGAATGATAGTTGAATTTTTGTATTAGCTTAATTAATTACAAAACAATGATAAGCTGAAAAACAAGGTAATTATCTAAAAATTGAAAAATTTCTTAAAAAATTAACATAAGACGGAAAATTCAAAACATTAAAAACAGACCAAATTGCGGCGATTTTTCTGAAATTTTTTCAACTTAAACAGAGAAAATTAGATTTATTTTTATGAAAAATTACAAAAAAAAATGCAAGATAGAGAAAAGAGCTTAGAAAATTTTTATTAGAAGTTTTCTAGTCGAATAATTTTGCTCTTTCAACCTCGCTTTTAACTTTTTCCGTATCTCGTCTCGTCATCTCGTTATCTCTTTTGGGATATATGCATCGTATTAGTCCCAACCTAGAAAAAAATCCAGAAAAAATAAAACGATAGCCTTTTTGAGAAAATTAGGTTTAAAGATTTTCAGAAAAACCGCCGCCGTTTTGCCAGTTTTTAAATGTATTTCAATTTTCCGGCTTATTTCGAAAGTAAACGGAAAGATACGTCAGAATAAATAATAAAAAGTCAAATAAACATATCACATTAATGCTGCAACACATTAAAACAAAAATTTAAACTTTCTCGAAAGTTTAGGAAATTATTTTAAATGTTTTGAAATCTTTTCCAAGCTTCTCTTAGAATTCATTTTTCAACATAAAAAATTATATGAAATTTTCCCATGAATCTTACGAAACTTTTTTGCAGGCTTTGAAACCTTTCAAAATTCTTAAAATGTTTTTAAATTTTGTTTCAAAATTTTCAAAGAGCCATATTTCTTTTTAAAAAAATTTATAATCTTTTCAAACTTTAAATTATTTATGAAAAAAGACGACTTTTCAACAAAATAGTTGAATCTTCAACCAAAAAAAGATTATTTTTCAACCAGTGACATTTTTAAACAAAAAAAGATGAAATTTTTTACCAAAAGAGACGAACTTTCAACAAAATAGTTTAATTTTTTAACCCGAAAATATGAATTTTCAACAAAAAAGTTCATTTCAAACAAAATATTTGAATTTTCAATAGAAAATAGAAAACAGATTTAAATAAGACTAATTTTCAACAAAATACTTGATTTTCTACCAAAAAAGACGAATTTTTAATATAATATCTAAATTTTCAACCAAATAGTTTAATTGTCTACCGAATTGTTGAATCAAACGAAAAAGACGAATGTTCAACAGAATAGTTTAATTTTGAAACAAAACAAAATTTATCATTCAAGAAAGAAAAATAATTTCAATAAAATTGTTGAATTTTCAAGCAAAAAAAAATGAATTTTCTACAAAACAGTTTGTTTCCAACCAATCAGTTAAATTTTCAACAAAATAGTTTAATTTTCCGTGAAAACAATGATGTGTGATAACAAATTTTTTTGAAACTAAAATTATGAATTTTTAACTAAAAAATTAACTTTTCAGAAAATAGTTCAACTTTCAATCAAGGAGTTAAATTTTTAAACAAACAGTTGAATTTTTAAACAAACAAAAAATTTATTTTCTACCAAAAAAGACGAATTTTCAACAAAAAATGTAATCGTTGAAATTTTCTTTGAAAATTAATTTTTTTTGACAGAAAATCATTTATAATTTTCCCAGGAATCTAAAGAATTTTTTTTTGTTTTCTTGAACTTGATTTTTTTTTAGTTAACCTTTGAAAATTGTTTAAAATCTTCGGAATCTTCTAAAACTTACATTCTGTTTTTAATTTTTTGAAATATTTTCAAATTTAAATTCCTTTGGAACCTTTTCAAACCTTCAAAACCTTTTTTTAAATCATTCGAATTGTTCCTTACAGTTTAATAAATTTCGCATAAATTTCAAAATCTTCCAAATATAATTTAAAATGATTGGTATTTGTCCTAAAATTTAGAAAAAAATCTGCATCTATAGAAAAATTGCTTTAAAATCTTTCGGATTTTTTCGACGTTTTTAGAAATCTTGAAATTTTCTTTAAAAATGGGAAATCATTGATAATTTCTCCAGGAAAATTAAGACATTTTTTTGTTTTCTTGAACTTGATTTTCTTTAGTTGGCTTTTCAAAATTCTTAAAAATCTTTGGAATCTTCAAAAAACTTACATTCTGTTTTAAATTTTCTGAAATATTTTCAAATTTAAATTTCTTTTGAATCTTTTCAAAGTTTTAAAAGATCTTTTAAAATCACTCGAATTTTTCCCTAATTTTAATAAATTTCGCATATATTTCAAATTATATTTTGAAATGATTGGTATTTTTCCTAAAATTTAGAAAAAATTCTACATGTATGGAAAAATTGCCTTAAAATCTTCCGGATTTTTTTCGACATTTTTAGAAATCTTTTGAAATTTTCTTTAAAAATGGAAAATCATTTATCATTTTCCCAGGAATTTCAAGAAATTTCTTTTGTTTTCGTGAACTTGATTTTCTTTAGTTGGCCTTTCAAAAGAGATTTTTTTTCAGAGATTTCCAAATATTTTTAAAAATTTCTGAAGGATTTTAAATATTTCACAAAGATTTCAAATAAATAAAAAAAAATTGACAAAGATTTAAAATATTTCATAAAGATTTCAAAGATGAAAGAATATGTTTCAAAGATTTTAAAGATTTCAAAAAGATTCTGAAGATTTCAAAAAACATCTGAAAGATTTCAAACATTGCAGAAAGGTTTCAAAGCTTCCAAAATATTTTAAACGATTTTTCAAAGATTTCAGTGAATTCACAAAGATTTTGAAGATTTCACGAAGATTTCAAGGATTTGAAAAACTTTCAAAGATTTTCAAAAGAATTTCAATATTTCACAAAGATTAAAAAAATTTTAAAGGATCTTAAAAGATTTTAAACAGTTACATATTGTTTCAAATATTTCACAAATATTTCAGATGATTTAAAAAGAATCGATAAATATTTAAAATATTTCGGAAAGATTTCAAAGATTTAAAAAATTTCAAATAATTTGGAAGAATTCCCAAAGATTTCTCACATTTCATAAGATTACATAAGATTTCAAAAGATATCAGAACAATTTTGACGATTTCACAAAGATTTGACGAAGGCTTGTACACCAGATTTAAAAAATGCTTAATCCCGCAGGAAGCGTAAAAATTTGGCTAAATGGAATTTGGAAAAATAAAAATGAGGGAAAATATAGTAATTAAAGTAAAAAAATTATTTGAAATGATAACTCGGAAAAATAAAAATCCAGCCAAATGCTAAATCGGAAAAATTAAAATTAGTCCAAATGATAATTTGCAAAAATAAAAAGTAGGTCAAACAGCAATTGGGAAACATATAAATTAGAGTAAATTTGTTTTCGCTCACTTAATTTTCGATAAAATAAAAATTGAGAAAAAGAGAATTCGAAAAATACTCGTGCACCCTGTTTTTGGAAACCAAAAATCTGTTTCACAAAAAAAAATCAAAATAGCGCACATAGCATGATATATTGTGGAGGCGCTAAGCGGGGAAGAGACAAAGTGTAGATGAAGTGGAGTATCAAGATTTTTTGGTGAAGGGGCCGTTAAATAAATACGTAACGCTTCTTTTGGACAATTTAGACATTAAGTTTAACATTAACGTAACGTTCAAGATCCCCCACCGATGCTTTCCCTTCCCTACTCCTCCCACTTCACATACTTGTCCTCCCTTCTCTAATTCCCCTCCTCTCACTCTTCCTACTATCCTTATCACTTTCCCTTCGCTTCCACTTCCTTCCCCAACTTCTTTCATCTTTATATTCCTACACCTCCCCTGCCCCTTCCCTACCTACTACCCCCTTAAAAGCGTTATGCATTTTTTGAATGGACCCAAAGGGGGTATGTTCGGATGCAGCGACATCGGAGAGTGTGGAAGGGTGAGTAGGCTATGTAGGAAGGAAGAAGAACACGGAAGGGTATTGAAAATATTTAGGCCTGATATTTTTGGGGAAAAGGGTGTATTGATCTGGAAGGGGGAAGTATAGAGTAAAGTGGAAGGAGGGGAAGAGTAGAGTAAAGTGGAAGGAGGGGGATACGAGACCAAAACCGTTTTCCTTAGAATCCGGACAGAAATGTAAACCTTTTTGCCTGAGAGGTGAAAGTTAATCCTCGAAAAAAAAGTTGTAATTGAGGCAGAGAATAGGATAGGGTGCAGGGAGGAGAGGAGATACTCTCTTATATATTACGAGCACTTTTCAGTTCTTTAGTGGCTCTGCTCAGCTATTAAAGCTTGCTCGACCCGTTCCCGCGGGTTAAGTCGGCGACAGACACGATTCTAATTAAACCGGCCACCCACTTTCTCCTCCGACCCCCCCCCCATCGCCCTTTGTCACCGTTTCCACCTACCAGGCAACATCCACCCTCGACCTTACGGTTATTGTTGTAATTATCGTCGACGCGTGCAGTCGCAGTTCGCCGAGCTGTTGTTCCTGTTGTTGTTCTTGTTACAAAACTTGCTATCTGGATCCGCGGAAGAAGTCACTTCACGCCACCCTCTTGAGCGTCTCGGTAGCGTCGCGACGCTTAGCGGCTTCTAGTGCAAGTCTGCTCACCACCACACTTCCCAGCTTCGTGTACCACCACACTTGCCAGCTTCGTGTACCACCACACTTCCCAGCCTCGTGTTGCTGCTAACCGGGTTTAGTGCGCCTTCACCGAGACTAATATGATTTTGGTTATTTAGGAGAAACTATGCTAGAGTAGGTCACACCAAATTTGTAAATGTAGTATATTATTTATGGTAAATTAGAATAGTAATTTGCGCGCTGGGAAGACTTAATAATTCATTCAAATTTCTGTCTAAAAATGAGCTAGCAAATCCATTATTTAGTTGCTTTTCATCATTTTACAAAACAATCTCGAAGTGCGTTTCCTAATCTCTCCTGATTTCCGAACAGGTTATTGCTTTTGATAAAAAATTAAAGACAAATCATTTTTTATTAACTCAGATTTATTCCTTTTCATATCTCGAATAAATTTCTTTCAGTTGTGTTAAATATTGTACAAAATATTTTTGTTAAAGTTTTGACATCAGATGTTTTTGCATATTCCAATAAATTCAAATGACCCACTCTTAAAAGTGACCTAGTCTTGCAGTGCTTCGTTGCAGAGTTTCTACTAGTTTTTAATGCTTTTGTTTCACTATTTATTGATAACTGAGTAATGAAATTTGTGACTGCAAAAGTCTACTTTTTACAGTGAAATTCTGTCAGTTTCAGTGTAATAATTTATAGGCCAATATAGAATGATTCGTCAAAGCAGGACTTTAATTAAGTCATTCAAATCTTCCCCTCCCATATTTTTCTTCCCTTACTTCCCCTCCGATCCCACAATTCCCCTCCTATCACTTCCCCTACGTCACACTCCTTCCCCTACTATCCGTTCCCTCACTTATTTTTCACTTTTTCATCCGTCCCCTACTTCTTCCTCCTATACTCACATTCCTTTTCCTAAAAACACTCTCCTACTCTCTCTAACTTCTCTACTACGCCTTCCCACCACTACTTCACATATTATTACTTTCCTTCCCTAACTTCATCTCACATTCTTCACTCACTCTCTCGGAAAAATAGACGGACGGATATCTGACCGAAACTATAAGGGGCATAGAAAACCCTAAAAATTGGAATTTCCATCTTACTCATAAATTCAAAATGTTTTGAGAAATTACCTATTGGTTTTAGGAAGTTTAAAATCTTTGATCCAGGGGAAAGTATGGCAGTAAACGTAAGGCAAAATAAGGGGATAGAAAAAAGGCGAAATGAGGGAAAATTAGGGTAGGAGGATCAGGAGTAGTAAGGGGAGATGAGGAAAGGGATATTTAGGGAAAGTGAACTGAGAGGAAATGAAGAAATGGTAGTAGGGGAAGTGCGGAGAAATGAGGCGAGGGAAAGTAGGGGTATATAGGGAAATGAGGGAACGGCGGTTGAAAGAAGTAAGGGAAATGAGGGATAAGGAATTGAGAGGAAATTATGGAAGACTAAATGAGGGAAATAAAGAAAGGTGGAGTAGGGGAAGTGATTAGAAATTAGAAAAGGTGGAGTAGTGATAACACGGGGAAATCAGAGAAGGTGAAGTAGGGGAAGAGACGGAAAATGATGAAATCGGACGTAGGGTAAATGAGAAGACCGATAGTAGGGGATATAAGAGAAAATGAGGGAATGAAAAGTAGGGAAAGTTATTAGAAATCAGGGAGAATAAGGGATGGAAAGTAAGGGCTTGGAAAAGAAAGTAGGGGAAGGGTATTGGCAACTGTAGAAGCAAGGAGAGGAGAAAGTAGAGAAGGAAGAAGTTAGGGAAGCGTAGAGAGGGAAAGTATGGAAGGGGAAGGTTCAAACGACTTATTTATTTATTTTTTTAAATTGGTAAAAATAAAAATGAGCCTTTAACAATAATTGTTATATTATTAAATAATTATTTTCAATTAATATTACAGTGCTTAGTCTAAATTACTTCTTTTTTGTTTTCAAATATTTTTAGCTTCTAATTAGTTAGTCACCTTTGATTTTAAAAGAGTGTGAAATAAATCCGAAGTTAACGAAATTCATGCTGTGCGCATTGCGTAAAGATGACAGTTTTCTCTTACTATGATAATAATTTTACTTTTTTAATCAATAATGTAAATATTTTCGTGAAAAGCATATTTTTTATTTTCAGGAATTTCAATAAATAGATACCTCCTTTCTGGCGCAAAAATGTTTGAAGTTCTTTAAAACCCCATTTTTAGAAGAAAAAAAATGATTTTGGTAAACAGATTAGGCATTATTTTTGCGTTTTAGTTTTAAAACAATCTTCGACTATTCGAAAAAAAACAGAACGTTCAAGTGTCTTTTAAAATATTTCTTAACATTTTCTGTTCTTTTGAGGATTCGAGAAATCGTCTGAGAAAAAAAAATATTCAAGGAAAAATGCCTGCTCCCGCTCTTCCTCTAAATCGTTACCAGATTTTCAGCATGCCCTAAAATGATAAAAATTTAAAAACAAATAAGTTGATTTAAGTTGATTTAACTATTTACGTTGTTAAAATCACAATTTGAAATAGTGTTACTTTAAACAAATGAATTCCGCTTGCAGAGAATTTTTTGTTACGAAAGTAATTGGACCGACGAATAATTTTCTTTCAATGGGCGATTTGATAGACTATTAATAAATAGTAAAATACATCTTATTACTGAAATTTTTATTTATCTCACCTTATTTTCGACTCCTAATTAACATTGAAAATATAATTTACATGGATGAGGGAGAAGTAAGGGAAGGAAGGGAAGACAAAATAAAAGAAGTATGGAAGTGGAATTAGGGAAAGTAGAGGATGGAGAAATAAGGGAAGTGATGGGATTCAAAGCGTAAAATGTGAGGGATTGGAAAGTAGGAGGAGTGAGTGTAAGTGAGGGATGTGAGGGGTAAGGAAGTAGAGGAAGAGGGAGTAAAAAAAGTAGAAGTAAGGAAACTCAGGAAGTAGAAAGTAGGAGAAGTGAGGGATGTGAAGAATGTGAGACGTTGGGATGCAGAGGAGGGAGAAGTGAAAAAAGTGAAGAGGAGTAAGGAAGTAAGGGGTGGGATGCGTGGGAAATGAAAGCAGGGGAATTGAGGAAAGAGAAAGTAGATGCAAGAGAAGTAAGAAAAGGGAGGGAAGCAGAAGTATGGGAATGGAATAAGGGAAATAGAGGATGGAGAAATAGGAGAAGTGATGGAACTGGAAGTGTAGGATAGGAGGGATTTAGAAGTAGGAGGAGTGAGTGTAAGTGAGGGATGTGAGAGGTGGGGCAGTAGAGAAAGAAGAAGTAAGGAACGTGAGGGAGTAGAAAGTAGGAAAAGTGAGGGGTGTGAGGAATTTAAGGGTTTGGAATGTTGAGGAGGGTGAAGTAAGACAACTGTGCGGGAAATGAAAGTAGGGAATGAAGAGGAGGTTAAGTAGAAGTATGGGAGTGAAATTAGGGAAAGTAGAGGATGGAAAAGTGAGGGAGATGAAGGGATTGGAAGTGTGAGATGTGAAGAGTTGGGACGTAGGTGTTGTGAGTATAAGTGAGGGTTGTGAAGGGAGGAGAAGTAGAGGGAGGAGAAGTAAGGAAAGTGAGGGGGTGAAAGGAAAAGAAATGCTCGTGGAACTGGTGCAACTGGAGCTACCACTTGAGATGCGCGGGGAATGCAAGTAGGGGAAGGGAGAAGAGGATAAGTATAAATTTAAGAGTGCATTCAGGGGAAGTAGGTGATGGAGAAGTGAGGGAGGTGATAGCATTGGAAGTATGAGATGTGAGGAGTTATGAAGTAGGCGTATGAGTGTGAGTGAGGATTGTGAGGGAAGGAGAAGTAGAGAAAGGAGAAGTAAGGAAAGTGAGGGAGTAGAAAGTAGGAAGAGTGAGGCGTGTGAAGAATTTGAGAGGTTTTAATGTACAGGAGGGAGAAGTAAGAGAAGTAAATGGAATGAGAAAGTGAGGGTGAGATGCGTGGCGAATGAAAGTAGGGGAAGGGAGAGGAGGATAAGTAAAAGTGATGGGATTAGAAATGTAGGATGTGAAGAGTTGGGAAGTAGGTGTGGTGAGTATAAGTGAGAGATGTGAGAGGAGGAGAAGTAGAGAAAGGAAAAGTAAGGAAAGTGAGGAGGTAGAAAGTAGGAGAAGTGAGGCGTGTGAAGAATTTGAGAGGTTGTAATGTAGAGGAGGAAAAGGTAAGAGAAGTGAATGGAATGAGAAAGTAAGGGTGACATGCGTGGGGAATAAACGTAGGGAAAGGGAGAGGAGGATAAGTAGAAGTGATGGGTTTAGAAATGTAGGATGTGGGGAGTTGGGAAGCAGGTGCAGTGAGTGTAAGTGAGGGTTGTGAGAGGAGGAGAAGTAGAGAAAGGAGAAGTAAGGAAAGTGAGGGGGTAGAAGGAGAAGGAATGCTCGCAGAACTGTTGCAACCGGAGCTACCACTTGATACCTATACGAGCAGCTATGGTTTAAGGGATGACCGGGACGATGTAGGAGCGGTACGTTTTCTCGTTTGTTGCCACCGTCAGGATGTTATTTGTCCTGGATACCCCATGGGACTACGTAACGTACAACCGTACAAGTACAGTCACGTGAATGTTCTTCTTTTTCGCCCAGGGCCGTATTTGATTTCTCTGTGGTTACTGAGATTACTGTGTGCAATTCTCATCCCCTCGGTGAAAAGAAAAACCCCCTCAGGATCAATAAAAACTATCACAGAACTATGCAAAGCCACATATGCATCTTCCAGATGGCAACAGATCCTCCTGACCTACAGAGGAACTATCAGAAATATTTTTCGCGTGAGCCAAGCTCGGACTCACGACATTATTGATACTATTTGACACTTTTTTTTAGCTGTGCCACTATTTTGACAAAAATGATATTCATCTCATCTTGAAAATCGAAATTTCAAAGGATGTTATGATTCATAAAATTTCAGAATATTTTAAGGGATTTCAAAAATTTCAAGGGATTTCAAGAGATTTCAAGAAATTTCATCTCATTTCATGAGAGGTCAAAGTTTTCAACATTTGTGAAGAAATTTAAAGGGATTTTGTGAAACGGGGCAAAGTCGCTCATATAGGGTAAAGTTGCTCACCCATAAATTTGCACCAAATAAATTTCGAAATCAAGTTTGAAAACTCTACTAATTAGAACAATTGATAATCTTCTATTTTCTACCTTAGTAAATTTGATATTGAATTATAAAATATAAGTTAGGAGGTGAGGAACTTCACCGTACATGAGCCACTTTACCCCGTCTTACGGTACTATTACAAATTTCAAGATAATTTACGAGATTTAAAAGTATTTCAGGGGATTTGGAAACTAAGAAAAAAAAATTCTGGGACAAAAAAAGACTGTTTTTTTGGATATGCATGAAAATCTGGTTTAATGAAATAAATTTCTTTTGATTCAGCAAAATATTTGATTTACCCAACTCAATTTTTTGGTGGCTTTGAGTAATTTTTTTGGTAGATGGAGTATTTGGTAGATTTGGCCAACAAATTTAGTTGGTTCAACCAAATATTTTATTGTACATATAATAACCATATTCTATGGCTGAACCAACAACAATTTCTCTGATTTAGCCAAATCGTTTTCTCATTTAAGGGAGTTTACCGAACTTACGTGATTTTATAGGATTTAAGATTTCAAAAATGTTAAGAAATTGTAAAGGGTATCAAAGATTTCATGGAATTTTCTAGGGTCTGAAATGATTTCAAATATTCAATCATTTTAAAAAAATATTAGGGATTTTAAAATGTTCCACGGGATTTTGATAAAATTCCAGGGATTTCACAAGATTTAAGGATCTTTGAATTTCTAAATGTTTTGAAAGAATATAGTGAACCTTTTTAAAAAATTCTACAATATTTTATGAGATTGAAAAGAATTGAGTAGGATTATAGAAAATTTTGATAGATTTAAAATTTTTTAAGAATTCAAGGACTTTTAATAGATTTTAGTAGAGTTAAACGGATTTCAAATATTTCAAGGAATTTGAAAGCTTTTAGGGTATTTTGAAAGATTTCAAGGAATTTCAGAAAATATAAAAGATTTTGAAGGATTTCAGGGGGCTTTATCAGATTTTATGGGATATCAGAGGATAACAAAAGATTCATAATTGTTTACGGAATTTTGGAAAATATTAAACATATTAAAATGCTTTACGGGTTTTACGCAACTTTTGTGATTACTATGGATTTCACAAGATTCAAAGGATTTCAAAGAATTTAGGGTGCATTGAAAAAGATTCCAAGTTATTCAAAGAGAATAAAAATTTTTGAAGGATTTTCAAATAATTTCGTAGGATTTTTGTAAAAAGTTCACCTTTTTTACAGACAAAAGGTACTGTGTTAACTGATATTGTTTAATAATGTACATTTTTTAAGTACGAAACGTTCGAAATCAAATAATTTTAAATTCGATTGTAAGAAAATTAACAAATTCATATTTTTATAATATTATTCTATTTTAAATTGATCATTTTTCAAAAATGCATTGTTTTAAATTAAATGGGTTTAAAAATCAGAAATTTTAATTATTCACATTCTGAAGTGACAAATATCAAATTGAAAACATTCAGAATGCGTTAATTATAAAAATAAATTCTGAACATTGTTTAGTTTTGAATTGAAATAGTTGAGAAGGTGATATTTCAAAATTTGAATTTGAAAACCTAAAAAATTAATATGAAATATTTAAAGGAGTTTTGGGTATATTCAAAAAAATTATAAATAATACAACAAGATATCAAAATTTTAGAGGGTCTTCAAAAAATTTCGGAAATTCCTAAAGGCTTTCAATTGGAAAATGTAGTTGAGAAAATTTCACATATTTTTTTTGTGACCTGTAAAGGACGAAAAATGTCAATTTTCTTGTGAAAATATAACAAATTACCATTTTTTGGGCTGACTTTCTTTGTCTTTAACAAATTTTCAAATCTGAATATTTTGGCGATAAATCAGGAATCGACGAAAATAGTCTGTTAGCCATATAATGCTGAAAAAAATCATGAGGAACCGAAATCTCTTTTACAAAAAAAAGAAATGATTTTTAATTGCCTGAGTTTCGAATAATTTTTTTTTCTTTAATTTTTTCTTATATCTTCAAACATACTCTAGATGATGGCATATGACATACCCGAAACATTTCCCCAAATTTTTAAATCCATTCAATTAAATTTATTTCATTTTTTTAGCACTCAATAATATTTTGAAAATCGGTTTTCTATAGTAAACCTTTTTTCATTAACCTAATTCAAAGTTGATGCTAGAATAGAAAAGGTGTGTTTATTCGAGGCGACTTGATTGACCTATAATATTGATTCATTCTATTGAAGAGTAAGAAAGCTACGGAAATGCATAATATAAAAAAAAAACGGTTTCTTATGGCAAAATGGTTTTTATTAACATAAATTAAAATTTATGGAATAACGAAAAATATTTCTTGATATAATGCAAATCGATTGACCTATAACATTGACACATTTTATTGAGGTGTAAGGAAGCTATGGCAAAGCATAACATTTCAAAAACGGTGTTTTATATTAAAACTTTTTTCAATAACATAATTCAAAATTGATGCCAGAATTGAACAGATTTCTTGATTCAAGGCCAATCGATTGACCCATAATATTAATACACTTTATTTAAGAGTAAGAAAGTTATGCTCACTTATAAATATTGAAAGATCCGTTTTAAACAGAAAAACTTTTTTCATTGATATAATTCAAAGTGGATGAATGAATAAAAAAGACTTTTTAATCATATGTTTTTGAATAAAATAATTCTAACAATTTTTGTAACAAAATCATAAAGTTGGGAAAGGGATAGGATGCAACAGAACTTTTCCGTTTCCTATTCCAGCTCGAAAAATTACCATTTAAAATACCAAATTTGATTTGTCTGATTTGTCATTGTATTTAACAAATTCTTTGTATTATTTTTTTGTTGTTGTAAATTTGTACTTTCAAACTGTTCAAAATGAAAGTTTTAGTTTGTCTATTATTTAAAAAATCACTAATTTTTCCTCTATGACGAAGCAAATACATTTGCTGCCAGAAAGCAAAGTGCTCGTGAAATGAGCACCATATTATTTTAAATACAAACCAATTGGAAAAACTCGAGATGGAATTCACAACTAAAGTTTTTTTTTAATTCTTTTATAGCTTCGAATAAAAACATTCGTTTAAAGATAAATATCATTTTTCAAATTTTTTTTACAATTTGTACCATGAACATTTTAAAGGCGATCGAATTCTTCTCGGACTCAAACTTCATTCTTTGACTTACATTTTGAAAAAATCGAAAAGAGTTCTCACTTTTTCAAAAAGTTCTTTTTTTGGACCACCCTGTAGTGCATTTGGTATGAAAGTGAATACAAAAATAAAAAGTACATAAACACATACTGTTATACACGTGTAGACAAGAGACTCATGGAGCCAAATTCCCCGTGTCGTTTTTGGTATCCATGGGGTACTATTGCCAGACGCCCTCCCAGCTACGGGGTAATATTTAATTTCTTGCCCGACTGATTTCCTTCTCTGCTCCTCTCTTCTCGTGCATGCCAATCCCTACGGACCACAATGTACTTCTGCATGGAATGTATGCGACATGATAAAACACCGAACAAATGGCTTTTTGGATGGTAGCATTTTTTACGGGAGACAAATTCCTCTAACCTAATTTATGGCCAAGTTTTTATCAGTTTTTATTCCATTATTGCTATTTTCTTCCACAAGAGGGAATTAGTGATCAATTCCTTAAATCTGTATTAGTAGAAAACTACTAATGGAAATAGCACTAAGTCGTTTACTAATTGCTTTAGTACGAGGTCTGTCCTGAAAGTATTCGACTTTGAGGTGTACCAGTAAGAGTTATTTCTAGTCAATTTAGATGATATTTCCTTTATGGTTGATTATGATCCAATCTATTCAGATTATTACATTTTCCAATTAGGAAAAGAAACAATGAAAAATTCAATGTATTTCTAACATTTCTAATATTTAATGCATTCTTCTTTCAAACATTTTTAATAAATAATAGATTTCTTTCGAAAAATTGGGGTAAAATTATTAAGAATCAATTGAAAGAATTCTGAAAATATTCATAAGCAAACCCTGCATATTGGAACGAATCATGAGTTTAGTGTCTCTATTTGAAAATTTTTAAATTAAGATCGAAAAGAAATCTATTTTATCATGAATAATTTTATGCAAAATGAGCATGAAAACGATTCACAATTAAAAAACAGAATTCCAAAGTATCTCACTTTTCGGCTCATTAGAGACAAAAAGAACCAAATGAAAAAAGAGGGAGAGAAGGAGAAAAAGTCAACCAAAAACCAACCTCTCACTTTTTCTTTTCTCAGTCCTTTTTATACTATCGGGGAACCAACATGCTTCGGGGCCAATTTAGACTCCCTCATCAGGGAGTGAAAAAAGATACAAAAATTATTCTTTATAATAAAAATAAATAGGTATTTAGAATTCTATTCATTAAAATAATTATTTAAAATTGAAACAAAAATGGTAATCATTAATTTCACGTGTATGGATAATAACATGCCTTATAATCCAATCTGTCACACGGTACATCACGACACTACTGTTGAAAGTCACAAACACAGTCTCGGAAAATTGGAGAAATTTTATTTAGATATATATTAAGAATGAAAAACTTTTTTTATAAAATGAAAAATTTACTATCAAAATTACGTAGTGAAGTATTCAAAGTCATGAGGACAACTAACTTTCCTTTCTGAAACGAAAACTCTGAAAGCATTGCCAGATTTTTGAAATAGTTCCATCCCACCTTTTAGAGAGAGAGAGAGAGAGAGAGACATAGGGAGAAGCATTTAACTAAGACCCTTTTTTTCATAGCCCTCCACTTGCAAGGATAAGTGCCACAATTTTCCAGGAAACCCATGGAAATAACCCAAACATCGTAAAACGCACATATTACAAGAATTTTTATAGATCTAAACTTTTATATATGTGTATAGGTATATGTAGATAAAAATGATTGCTCATTTGGAAAAAATATCTTAAAGGGAGTATTCTTGAAAAACATAAATGTAAGCAGATCAATTATATAGTTTAAAAACACCTCATTGTTTTATAGCACTGTTAATATTTTTGAATCGCTTAAACATTATTCAATTGGAGTTCATGAAAGTCTTTTCTGACCTTATTACTTAAATTATCTTAAAAAAAAATAGGTTAAAATAACAGGTCATATATAAGTGGCTAGAGAAAATAAAATGTCACAAGTCTGCGGAGAAGTTAAATACAGCATTAGTATAAATTTAAATTTTGCCGTAGGTACATCGTATTATCTAAGAAACCTGAAGAAATTAAAGAACGACTCGTTTCAAGCAAAGGATCAAATTTTAAAGCAAATCAGGAACAGAATCTTTCTATTCATTAATCTATTAACCAATTCTGCATACATCGTCATAAATTAAATTCACCTCAATGAAACACGCGTAGCCTTCAGCCCGCGTTAATTTTCTCCCGAACCTGCCATCGACACCCAACAGAGATCAGAGAATCCTACTCCAACGTATTTTTTTTCAAAATGAGCTGCCAAGCGACACGTGATCAATCAATGCGTCAGCAAAAAGGTAACGTTGAACCATGCGAATTTACATGCTTGCTGAACCACGTGCAGTACTCCTAGTGGATTATCGGCTTTTCGATCAAACATTCCCCCAGAAGAATACAGTTTGCGAAAAAAATGTGAAACCGCCATACGAAAATGCCGAAACGGATTTTAATTTTAAGGGACAGGCTGTGCAAATGAATTCTTAGAAAAGTAAAGCGTAAGCTGACGCGTGAATTATAAGAAATAATAGAACTCGCGCGAAACGGTTTAAAAACACAGGATAGTATAAAAGCGACCATTACCATGTCTCGAGGTTGCTGAATTTTTTGGTGACAACTTTGCCGATGTCGATGCCAAGTCTGTCGACGATCCGCTGGGCCAGGTCTGGGTGCGATGATCCGCTGAAGACCTTGATGTTTGGCATCCTGCTTTGCAAATAACCTGCACTAGATTTTTCCAAGTTTGCTCGCAACAAACTCTTTGCACGAACTGGTTCTGAGAACACGGGCATCACTATCGCTGAAAAAGTATGAGTTGAGTTGGCATGGATATGGAGTATGGATGGATGATGGGTGGAAGTGCCAGAGTCGCAGCCAATAGAAGGGCGCGAAACCTACCGGAAGTGACGATTTCTATTGGCTCCACCTTCCGGCGCAAGCGCAGACATTGATTGCGGGAGACACAACCAAGTTTAAAAAAAAATAAAAAGCGTGTCTCTGACGCAATCAGCGTCTGCTTTGTGAGCAGATATTGTTTCGAGACAGAACTAATGATCGAAGAAATATCTTATTTCCATTTGGTCCTAGGTAATTACCGCAAATATTTTTCTCTTGCGTCGGCGCGTCTGGCGTCTGCCTCAAGTAGTGGTAGTGGTAATGGCGTTAATTTACTCTGTTTTTCTTTTTGATTAGCATACAGTGACTAAGTTCCACGAGATATTGTGAAATAATAGATAAGTTTAATTGCTTAGGCATTATCGGTTATTCATTCTTTGTTTAAGTAATTTTTATGATTAATTTTTACGATTGATTTTTATATTTTATCTCCAATACATCGTCAACAGAGAGTCTGCAAATTGCGGGATTTTTAAGGTTTTTGAAAAGGTGGAGTCTATCAAGTCGGCGCTCAGTGGGGTAAACTGATATTTTTTTTAAAATCTATGTCAAAGTTGACCATTTTTGGATAAAATGTAGATTTTTTTCTAATTCATTAAAAAAATAAAGGAATTCCAGCCAGCGGCTGACCGGCTCCAACTAGTGGCTGACCAGCCGATAACTAGCGGCTGACCAGAACGGTCTGGCCTGGGGCTAGCAAAAAAAAACGTTACACTTTTGGCCAGGCCCAGACCAGATCATCTGGCCAGCCTCAAGACTGGAAACCAGACATTTTGGTCTGGGCCGGGCCAGCGCCAGAAGATTTTTCCACACAGGGAGAATTTGAACTTTAAAAACTGAAAACGCAGATTATCAACAAAAAATGATCAAAATTTTTGTTAAAAGTGTGATATTTTTTAAGTTAATATATGTATTTACCTTTTTCATTCTGATCCTGATAGAATTTTTTGTCTTCTTTCGAAATACATTGAAAAATTTCGAAAATGGTTAAAATTGACGAAATTTTTTTCTAGATTCGTCATAATGTAAAGAACATATTCCATGATACGTATTCGGCCCTGTGTCCGCGCCTTGGAGAGAAGAGCGAGTTGGTGCTTGTTTGGAAAACAAAAATTCACATGTTTTGCCAAAACGACAGAAGATACGAAAAAAGTCAAAAGAACAAAATTGTTTCTTTAAAAAAGTTCTAGAAAAATGTTTCTGGACATTTTTTTCTACTTAGCATTATTTTCGAGATTTTTGTGAAAATTTGTATAAAATCCTTAAAGATTTATTTTTTTCTCGACAATACAATTTATGTTGTCGTGTGACACCCAAAAAAAATTTAATTTAACAGTTTTTGTAACGTTTTGGTGGAAAAATAATAAAGTAAGTTACAAAAAATGGAGAGTATCGCTAACTTAAAAAATGCCGACATCAAAGGAAAAAAGTAGTTGAAACTGTTAAATCACGTTCTTCTTTTTTAAAGGATTTTATAAATATTTTTTCGAAAGTCTCGAAAATAAAGCGAGATAGAAAAAAGTATCAAAAGACATTTTTCTAGACTATAAGACTAAAAATAGGAATAGAGTTTTTTTCCAAAGCTTCAGTGATAATTCAACTATTCAAAAAAAATACTTGAAAAAAAAAACGTAGACAATTGGAAAAAATCGGAAACTCCGTGGGGTCACAGTGACCACAAGTGCCCTTTAAGGGTTAAGGATATTTAGCAATTTTTTAAACAATTTTTATTTGTAGAAACAATTTTTTCCCCTGTGAATCGTTAAAAGTTAGTCTTTTCTGCAATTAATGACAAAATTAACGAATGTTAAGAGTAATATTTTTTTGTTTAAGATATTTAGAAATTATTTAAACAATTAATAATCATTCACTTGCGCCTTTTCACAGGGAATGTGGAAAAAGTCTGGGTTTTTCGAATCTCTTACACTATGTCGCTTGTTATAGAATTTTATTATCTTACAACGTATACCATATATTGTGTTAACAATAATAATTTGCTTAAACAATTAAATTCAATTATTTCAGTATAGTTTTTTTTAAATCACCCCGGTAGATTAATGAAATCTGTGAATAGAAAATAATTTGCATATTGCTGATCCACCCTGAAGTATATAAATGAAACAGAATAGAGCAGTAATTTTAAGGAAAAAAAGGACTATACTTTTGTCAGAGCAATTGAATTTAATTGTTAAACAATATAGGTTATACATTTTGACATTAGGGAATACTGGATAATAAGCGAAATAGTATAAGAGATTCGGAGATAACTAGACTTTTCCCCACCTTCCCTATGAAAAGGCGCAAGCAAGTGATTATTAATTGTTTAAATATTTGCGAATAATTTTAAACAAACAAATATCACTCTTAACATTCGTTAATCGTGCTAGTAATTTCAGGAAAGAAATAACTTTTCACGATATACAGGGAAGACAATTGTTTAAATAGATGGGAAATATTCTTTTAAAAAAATATTACTCTCAACATCCGTTAATTGTGTCATTAATTCTAGAAAATAATAACTTTTCACGCCTTATAGGGGAAAAAGATGGTTTCAACAATCGTTAATTGTGTTCGCAATTCCAGAAAAGAATAACTGTTTATGATATTAAAGAGAAAAACTTGTTTAAATAATTACCAAATATGTTAAACAAGAAGTATTACTCTTGACATTCATCAACTTTATATCATTTATCCCGAAAGATATCCCAGCTGAAAATTCCTGTGCAGGAACCTCGGAGGATCATGTACAGTGTACAAGAACCTGCACAGGTATTCTTGACGGTCCTGTGCAGGAATTTGGCGAAGGAAACTGTACATGATCTTGCAAAGGAACATGTTTGCAAGCTAACCTTTGAATGATCATGTACAGGTTCCTTCATAGAGTGAATTGAGACGCGAGTTCGAACTGCAAGGGAATAAAAGGAAGGCAACTTATAGCTGAAAGCGATATAAGTTTTCGCGATGGCTTTCTGTAAAGAATTCTATACATGTTTCTGTACAGGAACTCACACCTCAATTTACTTCGCAAAGTAACATGTATACCCTGCTTAAAATTACAGATAGGACCCGATAGAGACGGATAGGATTTATAATTTCTTCGCATCTATCTGGATTTTTATACGGTATTTGTGTCTGGGTTTAAATCTGGTTCTATGCGGAACTTGGTCGGTGTATACAGCATTTTCTATCTGGTTTTTTATCCGGTTGTATACGAAATATTTTTGTTGTCCAGTCCTATTTTATTTGGCCTATCTGGTTCTTTATCCAGCTGCATGCGGAATATTTCCGCTGTACATATTGCCCTATGCGGTATTTTGTTGGGCTCTATACGGATTCTTATTCGGTGTAATAAATTTGGATTGTCTGGTTTTTTATCCGGCTCTATGCGGAATTTTTCCGCGGCCCATATTGCCCTATCTATTACAGAAGCTTGTAACAAATAAATAAATTTGCAAACAAAATGGTTTTATTTATAATAATTGCACTTGATTTATTTTTGAAATTAAGCAATTGCACACACAGACACTTACAAACATAATCAACGCACAAAGCTATGAAAAATCGCCCCCTGGGGATTCGAACCCTACCTACTAAACAACCTAAATCTAAACCGCACGCTCTAGCTAATTACGCTAATGTATCGTTTGGATTTGGTCAATAAAATCTCAGCCAAGCTTTTTCGCTGAAAAGCCAGGGCTAACGGAGGAATATTTTTTCGTTTTACACAATTTATATGCATTACCCCCAACTTTTCTTCCCAGCTCTCCAACTCCACAACCGCCACTTCCTTCTCCTTCCTCCCCTCCAACTTAAATTTCCCTACTATCTCTTTAACACACCATATGCTCTATGGCAGCGCTTACAAGCCCTCCCTTTCTTCACCGCTCTTTAGCTTCAACCCTCCTATTACAATATTATTCCTCCTGCCTACCTTATCTCTTCTCTCCATGCTCATCTCCATTGCCCTTATCTTTTCCCTATCTGTCCCCTTCTCCTTTTCATTCCTACGCTCTCCAACTTTCTCTTGTATCGTATTCTCTACCCTCTCCCAAATACCTTTAATCTCGCCCCCCCCACCCCGTCCACTACTTCCATTTCCACCCTGCCCTCCACCTTTTCAAGCCTTTTCTCTGTCCTTTTCTTCCACCCCTAATTTTCTCTTCCATCTGCTTTATTTTAACGTCTTTTCCTTTCCTACCCCTCTCTAACCCTTATACTCGCTCCCTCAGCTCTTCCATCTTCTTTTCTCATTTCTCATCTGTGATTCTCAAGTCCTCCCTCATGCCTTCCATCTGCTTCTTAGTCCCCCTTATGTCCTGCCTCAGCCCCCTGATCTCGCCTAACAGCAACCCGAGAGCCTCCTCCGACTTTCCCTCCATTTTTTCGGGGGTGACCTACGTGTCCTCCTGCTTTTTTTAAACGGACTCTCTACCTCGCTTTTCTCCGGACTCTCTTGGCTGTCTCTCTTTCTCTTCGAGAGATCCTCCCCGTCACTTGCGCTTGACATTCTCTCTCTTACCTTCTCGCTTCCTTCGTTGCCACCGTTCCGTTTTCTCCCTCTCCCCGCCACGCCGCTCGAAACCCGACCACGCGCTGTTGGCCGTCGTGGCCCGTGGAAAATTTCCTCCCCGTCAATTTAACTACCAGCACTGCCAGCACTCTCACTGCCCATCTCCCGTTCTGCCGTCGGTAACTGGAACCTCTCCATGCAGTCCCCTCCGCAACTGACAGATGTCTCTGGAGAATGGTGCCGAATATTACCGCAAACATTATCCCTTTATTTCCCTTTTTCCTTTTTTTTCAATTCCTCACAGTCCTTGCATACAGCCCTATCTCTCCCCTGAGATCCCCCAACTCTGCGGGAAACCCTTGACCCCTCGAAGGCTCCAGACTCCTGACCACACACTCCCCTGACTCCTTGCCAACCTAACCTCACTTTCTCTGGAAAGCTAAATCCCACCTCACACCCACACTAAAAATCCCTTTTTATCTCCCCAATTCACCCCACACAACCCTACTCACGTCGTAGGCTTCCACCCTCACACTCCACTCACACCTTCCACACAAATTCTGTAAAATCCTCTCACCACCTGAAACTGACACCTTCTCACTTCCGCCACCAACATGCAAGTCCTTCTTCATGCTTGTATCAAGTTTATTCAACATTCTTTGCAAGTCCTCGATTGATTCTGCCGTGACAATCTTGTCATCTGTGAAAGCCAAACCACGCACCTTCATTATTTCGAGATTTACACTTTCTTCGTCGAAGAGGGCCATTCTTAGACACTTGTCCATGAATATGATATATATCCATGAGGACATAACGCATCCTTGTCTAACACTCTGCATTATATTGAACCAATCACTCAGTTTTCCATTAACTCTTACACTCTTTACTGCCTGCATATATTGTTTGTATTGCTTAATGTTGCACGTTGAAATCTCGTATTTTAATAGGAATAGCTCAACTTGCATTATACTCAGATATTTTTCTCCATGCACCTGGTAAGTTTCTGAATGAAAGCAAAAATATTTCTAAATATATGTCTGCTGCATATTTAGATTTCAATAAATATATACTCTAACTAATCTCGCATAATCATCTATAGAAACAGCTATTTTGTATTTATATTTATTGTGAAAATCCCTAGGGCTAAATAGCCCTTCAAAGAACAGGAATATAAATGTGAAATGCACTACTTGCAAGCATTAATCGGTGGTAACTAAGGTGGTCCGTTTTTGGACCAAAACACAAATTTTCCAAATTCTTTTCGAATTTTTATGAATAATGCCCGGCAATTTGTTTGAATCTACAAAAAAAAATATATTTTTGTTGTTGAAAAGAATGATCAGAATGGTCAATATTAGCTGAATCGAGTTGAAACTCAATATTTCTCTTCACAATTAGTTATAGAATGCGAATAAAATATTACTGTTTGTTTATAATGTTGAATGTTAATTTTGGCTTCAGTGTCAGAAGAAAAAATTCAGTCAATTTTTAATTGAACCAAACGTTTCCGCGCATAATGATGACCCTCACCAGTGGTTAATTTTCATTCTGGAAAAGACAGTTACACAAAAATGTTTATCAGGGACGCAGTGTAAGAATGTTGTTTAAATAAGAAAATTATTTCAAATTTGGTTTAGTACAATCTTAAATGTCTTTGGTAATGTTTGCATAGATTTAAAATGTGTGTTAGCCTTACAATAATTGGATAAATTAATAAAATTTGTAATATAATATAAAAAAGGCGAGTTGTCCTTACAATAATTGGACAAATTAATGAAATTAAATTTTTCAATATAATATAAGGGTCTAGTGCAGTCTTAAATAATAATGAAAAAAACTTTGGTAACTTTGTTACAGTTCTCAGAGATTGAAAAATGTTTTGTCCTTACAATAGTTGGGTGAACATATTTGTTATAAGCAGCAATTAAAATTTAAAATGTGATCAAATTAACTGGAAAATGTGAGATATCCAAATTTGAAATTCGAATTGTAATTAAACAGTTTTTTGTCAACCAACCTTGTGAAAATTCCAATGCGTATGCATTCTGACAGACTGAAATGTGGAGCAGTTCAGTTTGGACGTCTATTTCGTTTGAAAAATGCATGAAAGCTGATGCCTTGGTTAATGTTCTTTAACGGCTTAACGCGATAGGTGGAAGAAGTTTCTTCGCCATAGACTTTTGTAAGAAGAGGATAAGTGGACCTTTTTTGAAGATAAGGAGTAATGTTAAAGGAAAGTTATTTGTTGTCGATTTTAATTTTATTTTACTGAGTTATTTTAATTTTATTTTACTAAGTTATCTGGATCTTAATAAAATACTTTACCAACAACAAAAATTTTTTGATTGAAGCAAATCGTTTTTGTAAGTGTAGAAAAGATAATCTCATTAGTTGAAACTTCATCTTTTTTCGTTCAAATTTAATTTCTTTGTTTGAAAATTTAAATATTTTATTTAAAATTTGTTTTTTTATTTTTTTAAATATTTTTTAAAGCGAAAATTGAACTATTATACTAACAAAAATTATTGTTGATTCAACCAAATCGTATTCTAAGTGTAGAAAAACGATCTTATTAGTTGCAACTTTATCTTTTTTGGTTCAAATTTCATTTTTTTGTTGTTGAAAATTTAACTATTTTGTCAAATATTTGTTTTTTTTCGAATATTTTTTAAGTGAAATTTTAACTATTATACTAACAAAAAATTTTTGTTAATTCAACCAAATCGTATTCTAAATGTAGAAATGTAATCTTATTAATTGAAACATCATCTTTTTTGGTTCAAAATTCATTTCTTTGGTTGAAAATTTAACTATTTTGTTGGAAATTCTTTTTTTGTAAACACTTTTCAAGGTAAAAATTTAACTATCATACCAACAATAAAAAATGTTGGTTGTTTCAACCAAATCATATTCTAATTGTAGAAAACTAATCTTATTAGTTGCCGCTTCATCTTTTTGATTCAAATTTTATTTCTTTGGTTGTAAATTCAACTATTTTGTTGAAAATTTGTTTTTTCAAACATGGTTTGAAATTTTAACTATTATATGTTTGTAATGTTGTCTTTTATCTGAATGTAGAAAAGTAATCTTATTAATTGGAACTTTATATTTTTGGTTCGAAATTCATTTCTTTGGTTGAAAACTTAACTATTTGGTTGAAAATTCGTTTTTTTACATTATTTTTCAAAGTCAAAATTTAACTATTATAACAACAACAAAAATGTTGGTTGATTCAACAAAATCGTATTCTAAGTATAGAAAAGTAATCTTATTAGTTGAAACTTCATATTTTTTGGTTCGAAATTCATTTCTTTGATTGAAAATTTAACTATTTAGCTGACGTTTCGTTTTTTTATCATTTTTAAAAGTCAAAATTTAACTATTATATCAACAAAAAGAATGTTGGTTGATTCAATCAAATCGTATTATAAGTGTAGAAAAGTAGTCTTTTTAGTTTGCACTTTATCTTTTTTATTCAAATTTCATTTCTTTCGTTGAAAATTTAACTATTCTGTTGAAAATTCATTTTTTCAAGCATGGTTTGAAATTTTAACTATTATATTTTTGGAATGTTGTATCTAAATGTAGAAAAGTAATCTTATTAATTGAAACTTCATATTCTTTGGTTCGAAATTCATTTTTTTTGTTGAAAATTTAACTATTTAGTTGACATTTCGTTTTTTTCATCATTTTTCAATGTCAAAATTTAACTATTATACCAACGAAAAAAAATTTTGTTGATTCTACCAAATCGTATTCTAAGTGAAGAAAAGTAATCTTGTCAGTTGAAATTTCATCTTTTTGGTTCAAATTTCATTTCTTCGGTTGAAAATTCAACTATTTTGTTGAAAATTCGTTTTATACAATATTTTTTACAGTGATAATTTAACTATTATACCAACAAAAATGTTGTTGATTCAACAAAATCGTATTCTAAGTGTAGAAAAGTAATCTTTTAAGTTGAAGCTTCATCTTTTTGGTTCAGATTTCATTTCTTTAGTTGAAAATTGAACTATTTTGTTGAAAATTTGTTTTTTTTAAACATTTTTCAAGCGAGTTTTCAACTTTTATATTTTCATATGTTGTCTTTTATACTCAAGGTTAAAATTTGCTGTTTTCTAAAAGAGTAAAATAAAATGTTGAAAAGTTCTCGGTGTAGCACAGACACGGAGAACTTGTCAACAAAGAAAGGAAATTTGAACCACAAAGATGAAGTTGAAAATAATAATATTGTTTTTATACACTTAGAATACGATTTGGTTGAATCAACAAAAATTTTTTTGTTGGTATAATAGTTAAATTTTCACTTTAAAGAATGTTTAAAAAACACGAATTTTCCACCAAATAGTTGGATTTTCAACCAAAGAAATGAAATTTGAACCAAAAAGATGAAGTTTCAACTAATAAGATTACTTTTCTACACTTATAATACGACTTAGTTGAATCAACAATAATTGTTGTTGGTATAATAGTTAAATTTAATCTTTAAAAAATGTTTTAAAAAATAAAAAATAAAATAACGAATTTTCAACAAAATAGTTAAATTTTCTACCAAAGAAATGAAATTTGAACCAAAAAAGATTAAGTTTCTACTAATGAGATTACTTTTCTATACACTTACAAAAACATTATGTATATGTATCGAAGAGTGGTTTCTCTCACATTTTTATAGCTGTCTTCAAAAAAGTTCCACTTTTCCTCTTCTAACAAAAGTCTATGGTGAAAAAACTTCTTCCACTTATCGCGTTAAGCCGTTAAAGAACATTATCCAAGGCATCAGCTTTCATGCATTTTTCAAACGAAATAGACGTCCAAACTGAACTGCTCCACATTTCAGTCTGTCAAAATGCATACGCATTGGAATTTTCACAAGGTTGGTTGACAAGAATCTGTTGAATTACAATTCGAATTTCAAATTTGGATAAGATCTCACACTTGCCAGTTAATTCTATTGCATTATAAATTTTATTTGCTGCTTATAACAAATAAGTTCACCCAACTATTATGAGGACAAAACATTTTTCAATTTCTGAGAACTGTACCAAAGTTACCAAAGTTACCAAAGTTTTGTATTACATACTTAAGACTGCAACAGACCCTTATATTATTACTACATTCTTTACACTGAGCCCCTGATAAATATTCTTTTGTAACTGTCTTTTCCAGACTAAAAATTAACCACTGATGAGGGCCACTATTGTGCGCCTAAACGTTTCAGTTTGCATTTAAGCGAAAAAAACGAGTAAAAGGGCAAAAGGGGAACTTTTGTAAAAACAAGGAGAAAAAAGAATTCTTTAAAAAAGGGGAATAGGGCAAAGAGTGTTAAATCTGAATTATGAAAGTGATTTTCAAACTTATTAAGTTATTATTGAACTGTACCGTTGCAGGGTCATCTTTCGCAAAATTCGCAAACGTTGTTAAAATTTATCATCAGGAAACGTACTGAACGTTATCTAAGTTTTCAACGTTACTTCCACTGCCTCCTGTTAACCCTGTGTAACCAACCATAGTTTTTGGCGCGACCTCCCCTCCCCCCCTTAAATTGGTAAGGTAGTTCATGGGCCATCCCATTATGGTTTCAGGATCACTGAATATTTGCGTGTTAAATCATCAGTTTTTATTGATGAAAAATCTGCATAAATATTGCTAATATTTCAGAAAATGAATCAGCAACTATTACCATAGAACTAGTGATAGGGTCTACTTCAAGCCTGCTTGATTCTTTATGTGGTGGTAACCAACTCGACAATGTCACCGAGGAGGTTTTGGAACAAGCAGAGCGTAAAGGAAGTTACTGCGTCACTGGCTCCTTTCTCCCAGTTGGTAGTCGTTGATGTAGAAAGATATAAAGTAGTCCCCAGAGGGAGACTGCGGAACTTATGAGAGTCACCCGCTCAGTCCAGGGTGAATCCAACTTTGCGAGTATGCGAGAACATGCCCGCAGTTTCTCAGATTGAAAGCAAAAAAACGAGAATCGACAACCGGAGTAAGATCCTCGTAACTCCCAAACTCTGATGAAGGACAAGACATCCTTGCAGAATTGAGAACCGAAAGGGTCACGAAGGATGAGTGAACCAATAAAATGTAACAAGCAATAAAAATAAATATCCAGCCAAGAAGATATACAGAAACAATTTTCAGGGTGGCCGTAAAACTTCATTCTCAAAATTCCCTGAATTTTCTCTGATTTTTCCTGACTAATTCTCATCTTTCTCGACCATCAATACATAAGGACCAAAATTCTAAATTTATTATTCTCAAGAGTGCTACAGCCTAATTTCGTAGTGATCAATTTTATTTTAAATTTGAAAGAATTCAATTCATAAGACTTGAAAACATTTCAAGTTAAATTCAAAAGACTTCCAATGAATTGAAAACAATTAAAAAATATATAAAGAATGCACTGAATTCAATAAGTTTAAAATGAGTTCAGAAAAATTCAAGGAAATTCAATAAGAATTTGATGAAATGCCTAAGAATTCAACGTGAGTTCAAAAGACTTCAGGATGAATTAAACGAACAATAAAAAAATACAAAACATACACCAAATTGAGTAGAATTGAGTGAAAACTGCTTATGAATAAATCCTCTGCAATCCATTAAAATATTATAAAATCTCGTGAAATTCTATGAAAACGTATATCTATGAAAACGTGCCATATCTTCCGAAATTCTTTACCACCGGATGAAATTTTTTTTCAGATATTCTTAAAATCATTAAAATCCTTGGAAACTCCTTCCATTTTTTGAAAGCTCTTAAAAATTCCTTGGAATTAAAAAAAAAACTAAAATCCTTAAAATTCGTTTAAATCACTTCAAATGATTAAAATATTTTTAATCCAACGAAATCCCTCTATTCACATACATGAAATCCTGGAAATTTTATTAAAATACCTTGAGAGCTTTTAAAATCCCTTAAAATCATTAAAATGCTTGGAAATTCTTCGACATTTTTTAAGTCTCTTCGAAATGCCTCAGAATCTTTTAAAACACCCTAAAATATATCAAATCCTTTAAAATCTTTGAAAATACCTTACAATTATTATTTAAAGCTCATAAAAATCTTTTCAAATCTTTTGAAAGCCCTTGAAACTTATTAAAGCTCTTATAAATTCCTTGGAAAATTAAAAATACCCTAAAATCTTTTAAATCCTTCAAGATCACAGAAAAAGTATTAAAATCTATCAAAAATACCCTAATATATTCTGAAAACTTTACAAACTTTTGAAATCCTCTTAAATTTTTAAAAACTCTTAAAAATGCCTAAAAATTTTCAAAAATTTCCTAAAATTCTTTAAAATCCCTATAAAATCGTTCCATATCTTCCGACCCCCCCCCCCCGCAACCTTTTATAAATCCTTTAAAATCATTGAAATCCTTGGAAATTCCTTGAAAAATTATTAATCTCTTGAAGATGCCTAGGAATTTTTTTTTACCCTAAAATATTTCCAATCCTTTGAAATCTTTTGAAATCCTTTGGAACATTTGAAGTTCCTTATAATTTCTTGGATATTTAAAAAAAAAACTAAAATCTTTAAAATCCTACAATCTGATAAGATTTGGAATACCTTAAAGCTCTTAAATTTTCTTTGGGATTTTTAAAAATACCCTAAAACCTTTCAAATTATTTGAAATCCCGTTAAATGATCGTAATAAATTGAACAATTCTTGGAATCCTTTAAAATACCCTCATATATTTCTAATCCTTTGAAAACTTTTGATATCCTTTATCCCTTTAAAACGATTAAAGCTCTTGAAAATTCCTTGGAATTTCTAAAAATATACCCCAAAATATTTTAAATCCCTTGAAATCCACTCAAATGATTGAAATCAATACAAATTTCGTAGATTTTTTTTAAACACCCTACAAGATTTCAAAATAATTCAACAAAATCCAGAAATAGGTACATAGACCTGAAATCAATAGTGGTTAACCCATGGGTTAATTTATTGAAAGAAAAGTTACTTAAGTGATCTTGTCATGAAAAAAGTAACTGCATACAGTGAATTTATTTTTAAAAAAGTTATTAAGCAGTGATTTGAGAAAGAAGTGGCTGAAAGTGAATGCGTGGCTGCCCTGCTTATTTTTGACAATTATACTTAAAGTGCTTCTCACAAAAATGTCCTGACTTGAGCAATTTTTTTTTAAATCCCTGAATTTTCCGTTACTAACCAATTCCTTGAATTTTCCCTGATTTCTAGGTTTTCCCTGACATGCGGCCACCATAATTTTTCAAATAAGATTCAACTCTCATTTTAAAGAATAAATGAAGACTGAAATCATCTAGGACAGTAAATTCAATCTCTAAAACTCATCGATTCCCTTTATAACGAGTTTGAATCCAATTTCGTTAAACTTTAACATCGTTTTCCAGTTGACACAACGGCTTGTAACAGATCGCAATCAAACTAGTATAGATCGGTGATCATAAAAGGACTAATCGCAAACGAAATGGCCAGTGGCAAACGAGTCAATTTGGTGAGGTTGCAATCCGAACCAATTGGCTCTTGGTCATTGAGGAGAGGCTATCCACTATTGGCTTGAGGCTCGTTTGAATTTGTACCGTGAGTCAAAAGGTCTTTGTTTCATGTGGGTAGGAAAAGTGACAAAGGTCGTTGATACCTTTCAAAAACATTTCATTTCAAAAGCGTATATTTAAATGCCATTTTTTTAAATTAATATTCAAAGATCAGCATTTTAATTTTGTAACCTTTTTAACATAGAATCTTGAATGTCCGAGCAAAAAAGATTTTCAACTCGCAAAGATTAATTTTCAACCAAACGGTTGAATTTTCAAACAAAAAAGATTAAATTTCAACAAAAAACAGTTATTTGCAATTTAAACAAAATAGTTCAATTTTCAAGCTAATAATATAATTTTTAACTAAAAATATAATCGTTAGGAGGAAGCTAATGAAAAAAAGAAATAGAAATAAAAATCCAAGGCAAGTAAATTACTAACAAGAATATTGTATCAAGATGGTCGCAAAAAATCATTTTCAAAATCCATTAATTTTTCTCCTAACTCCTTTTTCATATGCCCTAACGATTAATATACAACGACCAGCATCTTAATCCTGTAACATTTTTAACATTGGATCCTTTACAAACGTAATAAAACAATTTCAAATCAAAAATTTTTAATTTATTATCCGTGACATTTATTTAAAGTGTCTCTTATAGAAATTCCCTGACTTTTGCAATATTTACAGGTTTTCCCTGATCTACGGCCACCCTGTCTTTAATAGGTTCACTCTTGTTTTAATTATAATTATTTTATATTGATATTCGTTTAATCATCGATAGCACTAGTTTCATTTAATTGCTTTTAGCGGTAACGCTCAATTTAATTCCAATCTCCAGGGAGCCAACCAGAGAGTAGTTCCTCAATATATATTTATACGAATGTATAATAAGGACTTGGCAACATCGAGTTTACGACACCTGTGTGGAACACGTTGGTACCCCTCAACAAAGTGAAGCCACCAACCTGCGTTCGAACTTTCGGCACTGATTATTTGCTCAACGTGACAATATTTGCTTTCAGGTTTAACGAGGTCGTAGAACGAATTGTTTCGTGTGCACCGTGTGTTCAACGAATCGGTAATGAGCCGCTTTCTGGCCGATAACGTATGAGTAAATCATACGCAATAACAATATAGAGGGCGCATGAACTATGTTTCAGGAAATCATTGTCAGGACTGCATCTGAAGTTTGTAGTACTGCGGTTGTAGGAAGAATGACTGGTGATGTGGTGGAACGATGAAATCAGTATATTTGAGAAAGTTGAATATTGCAGGTCTTAGCAACAACGAAAGAAATAGGCTAGAAAATTATTATATATTAGGAATAAAAACAGAAAAATACAAATACTAGTTCAAGAAAGCAACGGTGACATCGAAGTGGAAGAAGATAGAAAATGCAAAATAATTTTGAAGGAAATAAGAAATTATTTTTGAAATTTGTCAAAAAGCTTACACAGAAAAAAACGAAAGTGAATTTTTGTTGCGAGTAATATTCAAGTAGATAAAGTTGAATTGCACAAGAGCGGTATAAGGAGAATGGAGATAAAAGTAGCTGCAATCATTATTGATAGAGCTATCAGCTTACTGTGTACCGTAGGCAAAATATTTTCAAAGATTCGTAAGATCATGGACATAACAGAAAAAATATCTTGGGAGTCCAATGGGGATTTATGCCAGGAAGGTCATGCGCGGATCAGAACAGAACAAAGTTTGAGAGTAAGGAAAAAAGTTTTCTGTGCATTTGTTGGCCTAGAAAAAGCGTTTGACAAGGTGGATAGAAGTAAACTCTGGGAAGTCCTGAAAGAGTACGGAGTCAATGGATGGTTCCTACAAGCAATAAAAACAATATATGCAGGTAGCAAAGCGTGTGGAAGGGTTCACGGACAACTGAGTGATTAGTTTTATCTTAGGCAGGGTTTTAAGAAAGGATGCGTTATGCCCTCTTGGCTATTCATTATATTCATGGACAAATTTTTTAAGAATGGCTCTATCAGGCGAAGAAGGTGTTGATCTCGGGACTGTGAAAGTGCGTGGATTAGAGTTTGCAGATGATAAGATTGTTACGGAAAAATCAGACCATGATTTTCAAAGAATTTCGAGTAAACTAAATACTATAATGAATACCATGGGTCTTAAGATTAACACAAACAAAACAAAAATGGTTGTATTTGAAAAAATGTATGAGAAAACAGTATGCAATACTACCTTAGACGAAAAGAGGATAGAACAAGTTGATAATTACATGTATCTTGGAAGTTTATTAACTAATGATGGAAAGATAGATGGAGATATATCCAGGCGTATAAATGAGGGTTGGAAGTTTATCGGCAGTGTAGGAGCCATTACCAGAAATAAAAATATGATCAATAAAGCTAAAATTGCAATATATAATTTTGTATTTGCACCCACTGTCATGTACGGTATGGTAGCGAGACCTGCACATACATATCAAGGAAAGAATAAGAATAAAGTTAAGGTGGTTGGCAAGCCATTCCTGCGGAATATATGCGGTAAAACGCTAATGGACAAATTCAGTAGTAAGTGGGCCCTCAAAAAATGCGGCGTTAGTAGGGGAAATTATGGGAAAGGAAGAAGGGCGTGAGGGGAAATGAGGGTAGGGGAAGTAGATGATAAAGAAGTTAGGGAGGGGAGGGGAGGCGAAGGTTGAAGTTTGAGGAGGGAAATTAGGGGAAGTAAGGGCGGAAACTATGGGAGGAGGAGGTTTGAACGACTTATTTACATCTTAATAGGCTATGAAACCCTTTTCTGTAGGCGTTAGGCACCTACTTTGACTAATTCTTTACAATAAAGTTCAAGAAGTAACTTAAAGCACAAAAGTAATCACAAGTAATGTAAATCACAAATATACATTTAATTCACAAAAAACTATTTACCATCCCTTGAAGTGTGAGCGATTTTACTCCACAATGCAGGGCTAAGTCGCTCATTGATAAAAAAAGTCAAAGAAAATGCTTGGACGGAAAACTTGAGAGAAAAATTAATTATTTATAAGTTTTCTAACCACCTTGAAGCAAATTAAGTTACTGAAACTTGTGGAAACGTTAATTAATGTGCTTATTGTCACTTGGAACATAACCAGATTTATTCTTAACCTCACATATAAGAAAGACATATTACAATAGATCTTACAATTTGATAGATTTTCTACTTCTTGAATGGTATGAAAGGTATCTTTGATCTTTTAAACAGAATGATTATCAAGGAAAACAATTTTTCGTTTTGTTTGCAATACAATAATATGAACCGCTTTCCCCCACAAATTCGAAAATCTTACAGCAATCATTCTCCAGGATGGAAAATACATTGTATTCATTTGAATATTTTCATAAATCTTATTCGGGTGCTAGAAAATATGATTCATTGAACAAAGTTTTTCACGAGTTTTTTTACACAATCTAACAAAATTTCCAAAACTGAAAATTTTATACGAATGTACTTTCGATTCGTTATAACTAACGAAACTGCAGCAAAAAAGATTTAAAATTAAGTTTCACATTTGTAAAATAGAAAACAATCGCTAATCTTAAAATTTATTTTTTAGAAAAAGAGATAATTAATTATAGGAATAAAGTTGCGGGTGAGCCGTTTTCTCTCAAATGCGCCGCTTAGTCCCATTTTACGGTAATTACATTCAGCTTTTAGTTCTATTTTAATTTAACGAGAAAAATAAACCCTATTACAGGTTGAGACACCTAGAAAATGCACAGCAATATTTTTAATAATACTTAGATCCGTCAAACTTTAAGAATCGGTTCGCTAACTTTTGTTCGCCAGCTTCAGGTTCGTGCCCAAATTTTATCACACCGTAGTAATTCACGGCATTTTTTCTTTCTTTTATTTCTTGAAGATGGGCGATCAAGGGCCTTGTGAATTTTTCCTTCTTTGTTTCTTCCGAGCCATTCATCTTGTTCCGGGGTTCCAACATGGTCGAGCAGGTTCTTCCCAAGTAAAGCGAAGGTGTGTCGATGGTCATGTATAATAGTTTGTGGGTACTGCGGGGGTCCATGGCTCCACGGATTTCTCGACTCGAGTGGTCAGCTGGCGCCAGCACCCTGTCAGACTCCAGCTCCGACTTCTACCTTCCACCTTCCAAAATGCATCTCGCTTCATTAATCTTGCTTTATGGTCGCCGCTACACCTAAATCCCTCGTAACACCCTACGTGCCTCCTCGGCGTTGCGTTGGAGCATGGGGCTAGCCGTGAAACAATAGACCACTCGTCAGGCCTCCAATCGATACCAAGGAGGTCGACTCTATCCTCAATTTAACACGTTCCTTTGTGGGAATGTGTGCTTATCTCCCTCTTCCCAGGATAGTTGATTGAGACATTATCAGAAAATTATGTCTCGTCAGCATCATGTTGGAAAAGGAACTTGAACAACATTTTTATCTCAAGGAATTCCAGCAGATTGAGATGGGAACCTTACGATCATAATCGTCAGTTCATCAGTAATTGTAAATAACATTTTGACATAAGATATGATTGTAGAAAGTGGAAAGATTTTGGTATCGATCCGGTGGGTCTCTGGCTTCTCATTTCTGAAGCGGAGACGAGGACCTGGTTTCGGGTCCGGTTCGTGTGCGATCCAAGAGTAGTCGGCAGGGAATGTTTATGGGGGTGTAAAATGTGAGACAGGCGTCTAGACCGGTAATTAGTCATTGTTTTACGCGCTGCTCCCCGCCCCTCTTAATGGTACTGCGCAGCAGTTCCGCTGGCCAAGAAGTTGTTCCACATTCATCAAGAGGTATAATTCGCATGAGATGCAAGCACATTAATCGTCGTAAACCTCAAAGCCTTTGGACTGCATGTACCCGCTACCGACTTGCTTCAATTTTTTCAAGCATCCATCGACATTACTTTTCCCTTTCGCAAACCCGGTCTTCAAAATTTAATTGGAAGTCACTCTTAAATATTTCGAGAAACTATCTGGACGATCGAGCGCTGGTGTTCCCAAAACAATGTACACGCATATTTTTTCTAATAGAAATTTATTCAATGCGTAGTTTTGTAGATCTGTGGCGCAGGTGTTGCAAAGTTTGATACTGGAAGCAAGCTTTAACATCATTTTGTGGTCAGAAAAAGTTTGGTGCTCATAATGGAGATACGGCATGCCTGCGGCCTGGTTGATCGGATCTAATTAAGGAGCCTCAGTGGGATTTAGATTATAATAACCCTATATTAAGCGGACAATGTAATCAAGAGCAGGTGTCCATCGATACATCGGCAAGTGATAGCTTTCAGAGGCAGAGTCCCTTCAGGGGTGGAACCATCATTACGCTCGGTCATAACCACCAATTTATATATACCGACGCTCAGGCACCCGTATCTAGAAAGATCCAATTACTTGAGAGCAGTTTTAATTACAACAGCTCCTTCCTAATGAACACATTGTTTGCCCAGGCTAATCAATAATTAAATCTGAATAGAATTATTCGTTTACCTGCTAAAAGATTGACAATACTCTCCTGGAACTAGGAGGGAAATTGTCGCATCTTGTGACTCTAAAAATTCGTTTAAGTTATTTCTTTTTCTCTTCATATATTTGACTATCAAATTTTCCCTTCACTCGCAAGTTTAAACTTAGAAACAAACGTCATATTTCTTTTAAAATAAATGAATCACCCGTAACATTTTCTAAAATGATCATTAATTATGTCTTTCCACGATTCACCCATTTGTGAATGAGAGCATCAAGAACAGGTGGTCGAAGAAGCTTTTACGCCTTTCTTTTTTTCTCTCCGGTCTTCCCCGAAGCGTCTCGAGTTTGTGGAATGTGGATACCATTATACTGCTTCGTCATTACCAGCCACATCTCGGGCAACACCTTTATATAGTGATGTGTTATCGAGCGTTTTCGAATGAAAGGATATAAAAAGTGTCGCACAGGTGCGACTTCTGGAGCCGGAGGCTACTTGATTATTTTCTTTAAAAGCTAATTTAACATTTTCTCAATTTCTTTTCGTAGAAAGAGCTTAAGATAATTATGTATTGTAATACTGTAAATTATTACTTTCTTTTGCAGCATAAAACCGACTTTGCTGATTCAAGAATCGATTGTTTCGCACTTGTAGCGGAAAGAGTAAATGTAAACGGAAAAGTGGCGACTATATAGAATCTACTACTGACACGTAAACGGAAGCAAACTACTCGTTCAATGCTGTAAACTTGTTACTTCCTATACCGCTTCCAAGTTTGCTAGTTGTTTTATAAGCGGGGCAAACAATGCTGTAGGCAATGTTTCGGACTATCCAACGTACCCGCGGAAGAATGGAGGAGATAAAGAGAAAAGGCGAGAACAAGACAAGAGAAGAATAGAAGACTGAAGAAAGAAGAATAAGAAGATGTGTACAAGAGAAGGAAAAGAGTCAGGCGTCTAGTCCGTTTACTTCACGTTCTTCCTTTCTTTTATTTCTACTTTGTTTGGCTTTTTAGGTTATTCACTTTCTGAGTACATAGTTATGGATTTCCTGTTCCATTTGTAACCTATTATTGTATTTGCAACGCAATAGAAAATAATATGCTTTAATAACTATAATCACTACTCAAAACAGTATGTATACCCTTTTAATTCAGTCTTCAGTTAGCCGTATTAGCTTCATGAGCAATAACTCAGTCAGTAACTTACAATCAAGCTTGCAATCGTGACTTGTTTACATACCTGAAACAAACAAAAAAACATTTATTAGTATACAATATATATTATGTATAATTGGTTGATTTAGCTTTTTCACAGAGTGTAAAACCCCCGCAGACATGGATATTCCGTTTCCTTATAAAACTGTTGTTTCCACAAATTGAGACATCATTCGTGTCAAACTTGAGATAACCACCATAAATCCATTTTCAAAGTATCTTAATATAGTGCTTATATTTAAATTGCTCACGCAAAGAAACGGATTTTGTAAAATATCAATTTTGCACATCTTCAGAACGTCAGTTTTTCACAATCGTTGTGAAGGAGATTTTTTGGTTCCATGCCTCCATGATGCCTTTACATCGAATCGGTTTTTAAACAGAAAATTCAGTAAGACAGTCAACTTTCATGTATCTGAAGTTCCAAAAGGTCAAATGAACGAAATATATTTTACCAATTTTGATTTATCTAGAAATATTGTTCACGCACTAAAAAGAAAAATATGCAAAACAATGTCGTTGCTTTTTGCCGTTTATTTTTCAATTCATTTTCACTTTAAACATTGCGTTTCATTTCAATTTTGTTTAATCCTATGATGATTTCTGCGAATAAGTGAAAAGATTTTAATTCTTTTAAAGAGGGATAGGAACTGAAATCAACTTCACCAGTTTAATGGCGTAAGCCGTAAAGCCAAGAATTAAAAAAAAAATTCTTTACTAAATTTAATAAACAGAAACATTATACCACGGGAAGCCAACATATTTCCATTCGATGATGAGTGGAAATAGGAAGTAAGCCAATTACACTGAATCTCAATTGTCAAAAGTTGAAGTGATTAGTAGGCGTTTGGTGAGAGAATATTTAGACAGGCCATGGAAATTTTCGTGTATTTGGAACTCACGGAGTACGTAAGTTCGTGAGTTTTATAATAATTATTATTATTATATCATTAAGCCGTTTCCCTTTCGGGGTAGACGTGAATTGCTCGGTTGGAAAGTAGTGATGTGTTGAAATATTTGTGAAATCTTTCTTTAATCTTTGTTTGTGAAAACTTTTGTGTTCGTTTGAAATCATTGAAATCTTCTAAAATTTTCTCAAATTTATTGAAACATTTGAAATTGTTTAAAACCTTCAAAATGTTCTGAAATCTTTGAAACCTTGTGAAAATTTTGAAATTGTTGAAATCTTTTTAAATCTTTCCTACATCTTTTGTATTTAGTTGAAATCCCTAGAATATTCGAAATCTTTGTGAAATATTTTTACATTTTATAAAAAATGTGAACTCGTTTAAAATCTTTGAAATGTTTTGTATTTTGGCGTAATGTACCCTTTTTTGAAATTCTTCAAATCTTTGGAAATTCTTATGGATTCTTTGAAATATTTGTAAAATATTCTAAAAATTTTGAAATTATTTAAAATCTGAAATGTTTGAAATCTGGTGTACTATACCCTTTTTGAAGTCTTTGAAATTTTTGAAATCTTTTAAAATCTTCTACAAAAATTTGTTATCGTTTCAAATCTTTAAAATGTTCTGAAATCTTAGAAACCGGGTTTAAAATTTTTTTAAATCTTTAAAATCCTTGAAATTGTCTGAAAGTTTTGAAAGCTTTGTGAAATGTTCAAAATCTTTGAAATGTTTTGAAATCTTTGAAATATGGTGTACTGTACCCATTTTGAAGTTTTTGAAATTCTTGTATTCTTTTCACATCTCTATGAAATTTTTATGAAATCTCTCAGATATTTGTGAAATCTTTCTGAAATATTTTGCATTCATTTGCAATCATTAAAATACTTGAAATCTTTGTGAAATCTTTTGAAATCTTCTACACAAATTTTTTATCGTTTCAAATCTTTGAAATGTTCTGAAATCTTAGAAATCTGGTTTACTATAACCCTTTTTAAAATCTTTAATATTCTTGAAATCTTCTGAAAGTTTTAAAATCTTTGTGAAATGTTCGAAATCTTTGAATTTTTTGTGAAATCTTTTGAAATATTCTACACAAATTTAAAATCGTTTGAAATCATTGAAATGTTTTGAAATCTTTGAAATCTGGTATACTGTACCTTTTTGAAGTCTTGGAAATTCTTGTATTCTTTTGAAATCTTTAGGAAATTTTTATCAAATCTTTGAAATATTTGTGAAATCTTTTGTATCCACTTGAAATCATTAAAATATTTGAAATCCTTAAAAAATATTTTTTAATTTTGGTAAAATCTTTGAAATCCTTAAAATCTTTGTTAAATGTTTTAGGACCTTCCAAATGTTCTGAAATCTTTGAAATCTTGTGAAATTTTTGAAATTCTTGAAATCTTTTGAAATCTTTCCTACATCTTTTGTAGTTAGTTGAAATCACTGGAATATTCGAAAAAATTTCAAATTTTCTAAAAAAAATTGAACTCCTCTAAAATCTTTGAAATGTTTTGTATTTTGGCGTAATGTACCCTTTTTGAAATCTTTGAAATTCTTGAAATCTTTTGAAATCCTTATGGATTCTTTAAATTATTTGTGAAATCTTTCTGAAATCTTTTATATTCGTTTGAATTCAATTGAAATATTCGAAATCTTTGTAAAATATTCTAAAAATTTTGAAATTACTTAAAATCTTTTAAATATTTTGAAATGTTTGAAATCTGGTGTAGTGTACCCTTTTTGAATTCTTTGAAACTCTTGTATTCTTTTGACATCTCTATGAAATTTTGATGAAATCTCTGAAATATTTGTGAAATTTTTCGTATTCATTTGAAATCATTAAATGATTTGAAATCTTTGTGAAATCTTTTGAAGTATTCTACATAAATTTTTTATCGTTTCAAATCTTACCCTTTTTAAAATCTTTAAAATCCTTGAAATCTTCTGAAAGTTTTAAAATCTTTGTGAAATGATCGAAATCTTTGTGAAATCTTTGTGAAATCTTCTAAAAAAAATTGAAATCGTTGAAAATCTTTGAAATGTTTTGAAATCTTTGAAATCTGGTGTACTGTGCTGTTTTTGAAATTTTTGAAATCTTTGCGAAATCTTTTGTATTCATTTGAAATCATTAAAATATTTGAAATCTTTGTGATATCTTTTGAAATGTTTTAAAATTTTTGTAAAATCTTTGTGAAATGTTTTAAAATATTTTGAAATCTGTGCAATATTTGTGAAATCATTCAACAATCTTTGTTTGTGAAATATTTTGTGTTCGCTTAAAATCATTGAAATCTTTGATATCTAATGCACCATTTTTGAAATCTTTGAAAATCTGGAAATCTTTTGAAATCCTCATAAATTCTTTGAAATATTTATGAAATCTTTTTGAAACCTTTTGTATTTATTTAAAACCATTAATATCTTTTAAATCTTTGTGAAATATTTTGAAATCTTCTGAAATATTTTGAAATCGATTAAAATCTCTGAAATGTTTTGAAATCTGGTGTACTGTATTTAAAAATTTAACTATTTTGTTGAAAAATCATGTATGTTGTTAAAAATTCATCTTTTTCGGTAGAAAATTAATGCTATTGTGTGAAAATTTATCTTTTATTTGAACTTTAATTTCTTTGGTTGAAAATTTAACCTGTAATCAAGACATCTGGTCACCTTATCTAAAGTTTTATCTGAATCATATTCTAAACTTCATACAAAAATTGTCACAAGTAAAAATATAGTTTAAATTCCTCTTTTGAACATTACACAATTGTTTGCAATATTTATAAGATATTAAAAATGGCACATATCGTGAAAGTGTAACAAAAATATTTTTTTGTGCTCTTCATGAAACAATATGAATTTTAAAAATGAAATCAAAATACGAACAAATATAAATATTGAAAAGAACTTGACAAAATGAGATAACCTCTTAACATTAATCGCTAGTTCGTCAATAAACATTGTTGAGATAAAATGTACTTACACCAAAAAGATGAATTTTTCACCAAGAAGATTAACATTCTACCAAAAAGATGCGGTTTGAACGAAATACATGAACTTTCAACTAAAATGAGGAATCTTTAACCAAAAAATTAATTCTCAACCAAGAAAATTAAGTTTCTACCCAAAAGACGAATTTTCAACAAAATATATAAATTTTTAACTAAAAAAAAAGATAAATTTTCAACCCAAAATGGAATAGTTATATTTAAAGTTTAACAAAATTCAACAATAAAAACGAATTTTCAACACAAGAAATTGTCAAATTAATTTTCAACAAAATAGTTATAAATTCTCGATAAAAAAATTAGTTTTCAACCAAGCAGTTGCATTTTTAGCCAAAAAAGATTAAATTTCTATGGCAAAAGATGAATTTTTAAATCAAAAAGACAAATTTTCAACCAAGAAAGATATCAATAAAAAAAAATGTCATCCAAAATGTGGCATTTTTATGCCAGAAAGACAAATCTTCTTTAAAACAGTTGAATTTTCAACCCAAAAATACAATTCGTTTTTGACAAAAAAGTTTATATTGGACCAAATAGTTGATTTTTCAATCCAAAAGGAAGAATTTTCAACAAAATAGTTAAATTTTAAACAAAATAAATGAATTGTCCTTCAAAAAGATGAATTGATCAAAAAGAAGATGAATATTCAACTAAAAAGATGAAGTTATAAAAAAATACATGAATTATAAACTAAAATTAGAAATCTTTAACAGAAAAAAAGATTATCTACAAAAGAAAAATTAACTTTCAACCAAGAAAATTAATTTCCTGCTAAAAAGACGAGTTTTCAACAAAATACATGAATTTTTCCACCCAAAATGGAATAGTTATATTTAAAGTTTTAAAAAAATTGAACCATAAAAACGAATTTTCAACAAAAGAAATGAATTGCCAACCAAAAAGATGAATTTTTCACAAAGAAAATTAATATTCTACCAAAAAGATTAATTTTTCACCAAGGAAATTAATATTCTAACAAAAAGATGAATTAATTTTCTACTAAAAAATACAAATTAAAAAAAAATACATAAATTTTCCACTAAAAAAAACATTTCCAACCAAAAATGGAATAGTTATATTTTCAATTAAAAAATCTGTATAAAAAAAATTAGTTTTCAACCAAGCAGTTGCATTTTCAGACAAAAAAGATGAAATGTCTATGAAAATAGACGAATTTTTAAATCAAAAAGACAAATTTTCAACCAAGAAAGATATCAATGAAAAAAAATTTCATCCAAAATGTGGAATTTCTATGCCAAAAATACAAATTTTCTTCAGAAACAGTTGAATTTTCAAACCAAAAATATCATTTAAAAAAAAGTTAATATTGGACTAAATAGTTGATTTTTCAATCCAAACAGAAGAATTTTCAACAAAATAGTTGAATTTTCAACAAAAGAAATGAATTTTCAAGCAAGAAGATAAATATTCTACCAAAAAAATAAAGTTTTAACAAAATACATGAATTTTGAACAAAATAGTTCAATTTTTACTCAAGAAATAAAATTTTAACTAAAATGAGGAATCTTTCACAAAAAAAATGATTTTCTTTTTCAAATTAAAGATTAATCATTATAGTTAAAAATTAATTTCTTTGATTGAAAATTTAACTATTCAGATGATTTTTTTCTTGGTTGAAAATTTATCTTCATTAGTTGAAAATTCACACATTTTGTTGAAAATTTGTCTTTCATGGTAAAATACTAATCTTCTTGGTGAAAAATTCATCTTTTTGTTTGAAGATTAATTTCTTTTGTTGAAAATTGAACTATTTTGCTGAAATTTAGTTTTGTTATGGTTAAATTTTAATTTTTAAAATCTAAATATAACTATTCCATTTTGGGTACAAAGCAATCTTTTTTACGGATGAAAATCATCTTTTTATTCGAAAATTCATCTATTTGGTTTAAAATTCATTTTTTTTTTTAATTGAAGATTTATCATTGTAGTTGAGAATTCATTTCTTTTGTCAACAATTTAACTATTTTCTTGACATTTTGTTTCGTTTGTTAAAAATTAATTTTATTAGCTGAAAATATAACTCCTAATTTTTTGTTCACAATATACCTTTTTTAGTTAAAATTCATGTATTTTGTTAAAAATTCTTCTTTTTAGCTAGAATATAAGTTGTATGATTGAAAATTCATCTTTTTGGTCGAAAATTCAACTATTTGGTTCCAAATTAATTTTTTGTTTTATTTGAAGATTCATTATTGCAGTTGGGAATTCATTTATTTACTTAAAAATTTAACTTTTTTGTTGGAAAGTCGTTTTTTTTTGGTTAAAAATTAATCTTTTTAACTAAAAATTTGACTTTCATTTTTGGTTGAAAATGGATCTTTTTTAGTTGAAAATTCGTCTCTTTTGGTAGAAAATAATATTTCTTTCTTTATGGTTGAAAATTCATCTTGGTGAAAAATTCATCTTTTTGCTTGAAGATTAATTTCTTTTGTTGAAAATTGAACTATTTTGCTGAAATTTAGTTTTGTTATGGTTTAAAGTTAATTTTTGAACTCTAAATATAACTATTCCATTTTGGGTTGAAAATTTATCTTTTTTAGTTGAAAATTCATGCATTTTGTTGAAAATTCGTCTTTTGGTAGAAAGTAATCTTTTTTACAGATGAAAACTATCTTTTAATTCGAAAATTCAAGTATTTGGTTCAAAATTCATTTTTTTTTTTATTGAAGATTTATCATTGTAGTTGAGAATTCATTTCTTTGGTCAACAATTTAACTATTTAGTTGACATTTTTTTGTTTGTTAAAAATTAAATTTATTAGCTGAAAATATAACTTCTAATTTTTGGTTCAAAATATATCTTTTTTAGTTGAAATTCATGTATTTTGTTTAAAATTCGTCTTTTTTGCTGGAATATAATTTGTATGGTTGAAAATTCATCTTTTTGGTCGAAAATTCAACTATTTGGCTCAAAATTCATTTTTTGTTTTGTTTGAAGATTCATTATTGCAGTTGGGAATTCATTTATTTACTTAAAAATTCAACTTTTTTGTTGGAAAGTCGTTTTTTTTTTTTGTTAAAAATTAATCTTTTTAACTAAAAATTTTACTTTCATTTTTGGTTGAAAATTGATATTTTTTAGTTGAAAATTCGTCTTTTTTGGTAGAAAATAAGCTTTCTTCCTTTGTGGTGGAAAATTCTTCTTTTTCGTCGAAAATTCAACGATATGATTGAAAATTAATTTTTGTTTAAATTAAAGATTCATCATTATAGTTGAAAATTAATTTCTTTGATTAAAAATTTAACTATTTAGATGATTTTTTTCTTGATTGTAAATTTATCTTATTCCATTGAAAATTCATAGATTTTGTTAAAAATTCGTCTTTTATGGTAAAGTACTAATTTTCTTGGTGAAAAATTGAAGATTAATTTCTTTTGTTGAAAATTGAACTATTTTGCTGAAATTCAGTTTTGTTATGGTTAAAAGTTAATTTTTGAACTCTAAATATAACTATTCCATTTTGGGTTGAAATTTTATCTCTTTTAGTTGAAAATTCGTATTTTTTTTGTAGAGAATTTATCTTCTTGGTTGAAAATTCATTTTTGTTGTTAGAGATTCCTCATTTCAGTTAAAAATTCATTTCTGTAGTTAAAAATTTAACTATTTTGTTGAAAAATCATGCATTTTGTTGAAAAAATCATCTTTTTCGGTAGAAAATTAATGCTATCGTGTAATATTTTTTATTTTTGGTTGAACTTTAATTTCTTTAGTTGAAAATTTAACCTCTAAGATAAATTTATAACGTTAAGAAAATTGTATTATGGATGTGGGAAATTAGTTTTGTCTGAATTATATTCTAAACATCATACAAAATTGTCACAAGTAAAAATATAGTTAAAATTCCTGTTTGGAACATTACACAATTGTTTGCAATATTTATAAAATATTAAAAATTGCACATATCGTGAAAGTGTAACAAAAACATTTTTCTGTGTTCTTCATAAAATATAAATTTTAAAAATAAAATCAAAATACGAACGAATATAAATATTGAAAAGAATTTGACAAAATGAGATAACCTCTTAACATTAATCGCCAGTTCGTCAATAAACGTTATCAACATAAAATGTACTTACAGTTTCGTCGGGGTCTATAGAAAGAGGAGAGGTTGAGGTATCAAACCCTCCTTGAAATGGCGAATTCATAATGTACTTCTAATTATTTTCTTTATATAAATACAAACAAAATATGCACTGGTTAATTCTTAACCTCAAAATTGCATCAGGTATTTTGAGTTACTACTCGTTTCAACAAAATTCGGTTTGTTTTTCCGGTCTGCCCCTCAGCAAGTCCAACAAAAAGACAATTTATTCATATTTTTCGTAATTTTCAGAATAAAAAATATGTAACAACTTAATCTAGTCAATAGTATCTTAGTGTTGGATACAAAAAAGTGACGTTAATTTAAAGATTAAATTAGAAGGCCAGAAAGGATTATATTAAAAGACTACAAAATGTGATACTAACCTCAAATTTTATTTTTTAACGATTCACGCGACAAAGATTTTTAATTAATGTCACTGTTCTATTCTACTTTAATAAATAATTCACTGGATTAATTTGGCACATATTTTTATTCTGAAAATTATGACAAATACGAATAAATTCTGTTTTTTGTCAGTTTTTGTTACACTTTCTGAAGGAAAAACAAACCAAATGTTTTTGAAACGGATAGTAAGCAAAAATACTGTTTTGAAAGCCACTGCGCATCATGACTGCGCAACTATAGATGTCGCACTCTGCTGAACCTTTAAATTTTATTTCTTAAAAAAAACAACATTATTTAAGGTCTACTATTTTTATATATTATCTAAGATAAAATTATTATACACAGATGTTTTTTTTAATACAAAGGGTTTCTTTATTCTTGTAAAATGACGTGTTCTTACGTTATTTTCAAATTTGCGCATGCGCCACGCATTAGGTATTTTCAGTTATGACGTCACCTGGCAAGATGGCCGTTCGCCGAGGGACAAAAAATAATACCAATTTCATGGGACGAAGCCTAACTTTTTTTATTAAATTGGAAAAAAATGTTTACCATAAGTGTAGTTGGATATTAGTTTTAAAAAATTATCCAACAAAATGATTGAATCGTTAGAAACAATCGATTTTATTATCCCATGCAATTGGTATTATTGTTTGACCCTCGGCGTGTAGACATCTTGGATTTCTCCCACCCAACCTTAAAAACCTAATTTTGGCGCGATTTTTGAAATAACATTGTTTCTAGATATTGTTTTTTATTTTTATATCTGCAAATAATTATGAAAATATTTTTTGTGATCAAATTTGAAAACAAGTTTGGGACGGCTAGAAAATCCCAAAAAATAAATCTCCCGACACTGTAAAATTCCCGAAATTATTAAAAATGCGAAATATAAAAATCCCGAATTGCAAAATTCTGGAATAATAAAATTTCCTAAGAGTTAATAATATTATCGAATTTGAAAATTCTTGAATGATAAAATTCCCTATATTTTATATTGTTCATGATTTTGAAAATTCCCGAATAATAAATTTCCCGACAGAAAATTGTCGAATTATAAAATATCCGACAATTTAAAATTCCCGGCGCAAGATAATTCCTGAATTACAAAATTCTAGAATTTAAACAATTGAACAATTATTTTTAATACATTTATTTATCAAAAATTAAATAATTAGATATTCAAACTATAATTTAAAAACAAATACAACATTTTAAAAAATTGTGAAAATATTCGAAATAGAAAATTCTTCGAGATTATAAAAAAGCCGAAATTTAAAAATTCCGAATCGGAAAATTCCCGAAAAATGAAATAAAAATAATAAAATGAAATAAAAAAATAAAAATCTTGTTATTGTATTGTTCTTTTGCATTGAGAAATATTTTTTAAATTATTGTTATTTAAGTTCAAATAATAATTTAAAAAAATACGCTGAACACCATAAAATTTTTGTTCTCATCAAAATACTGCATTATTGTATTTTTAATAGATGAATATGATTCATTAAAAAACAATTATTTTAAATATTTAAATTTGATCATTTCCCAGTGTCGGTAATTTTGCAATATCAGATATTTTATCATTTGGAAATTTTCTGTCAGAAACTTTATTATTCAGGAATTCACAAATTCGGTAAAATTATAAACTATGGGGAATTTTATTTTTCGGGAATTAATTTTTTCGGGATTTTTAGTCATTCCAATTTGAAAATTCCTGAATAATAAAATTCCCGGTATTAGATAATTCCCGAATTTAAATAAATAAAAAATAATTTTTTAATAAATAAATATATATATATATATTTCTAAAATACAATAATGAAATATTAAAACTGTAATTTAAAAATAAATACAATTTTTTTTTTAATTCTCTTTGATCAAAATATTTTTAAATTTTTTTAAAAATTTGTCAATCGTCACAAAAGTTTTCCATATTAATTATTAATGATTTTATAAATACATAAAATATTTACACTTGTATTGACAGATTGTAGATTTACAATTTTCAATTTGAAAATTAATTATTTTTAGCGACATAATTTTAGAATACCTCAATTCTTAAGCGAATTTTTAAATTGTTTAATTTTTAACGTTTTAAGTTTGAAATAATTGATTTGGAAATAAATGAATCTTGTTTTGTATTCTTTTTTTATAATTTATAATTTTCAATGCAACACCTTAAAATTTTTCGATTTTTAATTGAAAATTTAAATAAGTGAATCATTTAAAATTGAAAAATATTTTATTGAAAATTTTTAAGAATGAATAATAATTCTAAACAAATTATTAGAAATTACACGATTTTAAATTAAATAGTTGAAAAGGGTGTCATAAATTGAAATATAGAATATACATTACAATATTCTGAATTTTCATGTTTAACGCTAAATTTTCAATTTTTCTATTTCAAAAGTTTCCATTTTGCAATTAAAATTTAAATAGTTCTATTTGGAGAAAAATTAACAATTCGAAATTTTTTAATTTTTAAAATGTTTAAATTTACTTTAAAAAATGGAGAAATTACTTCTTATTTTGAACGTTTTTTTTTAGAATAATTCAATTTTAAAGGTTTGTAATTGAAAATTTTTCAATTTTGAACCGTGAAAATGACAGTGATTTTTTTTATCTTAGAGAAATATTCCTCATCAATTTTATTAAATTATAATTTTTTCTATGTAATAACGGTTGAAAATTCTGAAATTCACGAAGTTTTAACACTGAAACATTCAATTTATTTTTTAGTTTTAATCGGTTCAAATTGAAAATTGTGAATTTTCAATCATTTTATTTTTCACGCCTTTAATCAGAAATAATATAATTTCAATTATTTAAATTTTAAATCATAAAATTTAAAAAATTTGAACTTGAAAATATTCAGGTTTTGAAAATGTCCTATTCTCGAAATTTGGATATAAAATCATTCATTTTCGAAATTCTTCAATTCAAAATAAAATTGTTTAATTTTGAACCATTTTCATTACAAATGATAAAATTTTAACTCCCTCATAATTAAATTGTCCAATTTTAGAAATTATAGTTTAAAATTTTTTTATTTTGAGAGCCTTGTTCAAAATTTTACCTAATCTAAAATGTATTGAAACGTTTTCTATTAAAAATCGTTCAATATATTTAGTTTAAATTTCAAATTTTTTCAACTTGAAATTATTATTTATTGCTTAACACAATTTTCAAGCTTAAGATTTTTCTTTATCTTAGAAAAATTTGTCTAATCATTTTTAATCTTAAACAATAATTTTTTCATATTATATCATTTAAAAATTATAGAATTTTTAAGGTATTGACTTTGAAACATTCAATTCAGTCTTCAGTTTAAAATTGTCAAATTTTAAACGGTTCAATTTAAAAATGATTTAAATTAAAAAGGTGTCAATTTTTAATTATTTAATTTTAAACGCTTTCAACCAGATATAATACAATTTAAATTCTTTGCATTTTTATTGATCTCATTCTCAAAATTATAATTTGAAGCTAATTTGAAACAAAATTTTCAAAATTAATTTGTTCAATTTTGAACGATATAAATTAGAAATCATACAATTCCAAACAATTGGGGACGTTTTAAATTTAAAATCGTTTGATATATATTTTTTTATTACGAAGCCTTTCAATTTAAAATAAATAATAATAATTATTAATAAGAAGGGTTTGTTTATTCTTGGGAAAAGACGTGTTCTTCTCACGCTCTTTTCAAATTTTCGCGCGCATTAACTCAAAATTTTGGCGCCATTTTTTAAATAACAGTTTTTCTTGACATTGTGTATTTTATTTTTATATCTGCAAATAATTATGAAAATATTGTATGATATCAAATTTAAACGAAAGCTGTTTAAAATAATTATTAATGATTTTATAAATGTATACAAAATTTACAAAAATTTTCAGTATCATTTAACTATTTCAAGGTAATAAAAACTATAAAGAAAATAATCTTGTACTTTTCCTAAAATTATTTCATGAATTTAAAACGAATGCCATGAACTTTGTTTTTTTTATTTGGCAGCTGTTTATATCATTCAGTCCGACAAAAGTCACTCAATTCATGTTTGTACCTTTCAGAAATTGGAGATTTTTTTAGGTATGTACAGATTTAATAACAATTAAGTAATTTAAATAAAAATTAAAAACTCAATACCTAAATAATTCATGAAGATATTTTTAATTTGTTTATTTTCTATTCTAGCCTTTGGAACAAAACATATCAAAAAGGATTTATTCAAATTGCCAACGCAATTTGAAACTGGCACGTCCTTTGCAAAAAGAAATTTAAACATCTAAAATAAGGACGGCCTTGTTTCGAAGGTAAAAACATGAAGGTAAAATTCACTACCTTGTATCAACTTTGAATTTTATTTCACAGCATTTCTCATTAATCTATTTTCTGGGTCTTAAATCTGAAATTTATTTTAGACAGTTTTGATTTTTTATAAACATATTTTTGGTTAATTTTACTTTGGTATTTTAATTGGCAAACATTCTCAGATGTAATTCTAAATTTCTTTGGTATTAACGATTGAATAATTATTGCAGTTAGCTGCAGAATGCAGCTCGGCTCTCAGGTGAGAGCCGAGCTTCACTCGTCATTTAAAGCTATTGTGAAGTTAGCTGCCGAGTGCAGCTCGGCTCTCACATGAGAGCCGAGCTGCACTCTGCTGCTAACTTCCAGTGGCTCCAATCCGTTCCCTCTAATATGTGTTTATAACATAATTAATGTGAAATTCACTTACTATCAAAATAAATAATTTTTATAATTGTTTGTTATAATGAACAATTATTTCTATCTAAAATTTATTTACCAGTCAGAATACCGAAAATATGTTGGGAAATATATTTTTAAATCTTTAAACAAAAATTTTATTTCTCTTAAACTTATCCAATTATTTCTACAATTTTTTAATCTTTAACAATTGAAAAGTTTTGCTTTAAAATCTTCTACATTCTGTTTCAAAATATTAGGAAATCATTTGAAATGTTTTGAAATTTTTTCAAATTTTCTCTTAAAATTATTTTTTCAGAATAAAAAATATTTAAATTTTAGTTATAACTATAATTTAATTTTTCTTATATCTTTGACAATGTGAAAAAGTTTAAAATACAGGAAAAAGTTCTCAAATACACAAAAAAAAATTTGAAGATGATTTATAGTTTTTACAAGTCGGAAATTTTGCAATTCTAAAATTCTTGAAAATATTATTTACATTATGAAGAAAAATTGACATAAAAAATATTGAATCTTCTTATAGACGCTTTATTTAATTCTGCTCAGACCAGAAATATCAGAATAAATATTTTTGAATTGTTTAAATGTTGAAATAGTTTATCCAGTAAAGTTTTTCGATTATGTCCACATTTCTCAATTAAATTAGTAGAAAAAAAGTACTTTTCCAGATATTTACATCAAAGTAAAAAAAATCTCTTTGGCAACTGAAAATTATAATGAAACGTTTTAAAGCTAAAACTTTATATTTTTTTTAAATCTATATAAATTGGTAAGACTTTATCGCTAATAGGCTGAAATATTTAATTTTCTACAAATAAACTGAAAAAATCAGCCCTGAATGTAAAAACCCCTCTTCCAGGTCTCCCAGCCCCAAATATCACTACTAAGTGTAAAATTCTCTTTTTCAGCTCTTTGCAGCCTAAAAAGCACCTCTAATTTTAAAATCCCCTTGTTCAGCTCTCGCCAACGCCAAAAATCTCCTTTAGGTATAAAACCTTTTGTTCAGATCTCCCTAGCTCTAAAAACCACCCCTAAATGTAAAACACCCTTTTTTGCTTTCTCCTGTCCCCAAAGCTACCCCTAATTATAAAAATCCCTTTTCCTGCTCTCTTCAGTCGCAAAAATCACCCCCTAAGTATAAAATTCCCTTGTCCAGTTCTCCCCGCCATCGAAAATCACCCCTTAATGTAAAATTCCCTTGTCCACCTTTTTCAAGTCACAAAAATTACCCTTAAGTGTAAAACTTCCTTTTCCAGATCTCACCAGCCCCAAACAAGACTATCAAGTGTACAATTTCCTTATCCAGCTCTTTCCAATCCCAAAAATCACCCCTCAATGTAAAATCACCTTGTCCAGCTCTTTCCAGTCCCAAAAATCGCCCCTAAGTGTAAAATTCCTTTTTGCAGATCACCCTAGCCCCAAAAATCACTATCAAGTGTACAATTTCCTTATCCAATTCCTTCCGGTCCCAAAAATCACCCCTAAATGTAAAATTCCCTTGTTCATCTCTCCCTAGCCCCAAACATCACTACGAAGTATAAAATTCCTTTGTCCAGCTCTCCACGGGTGCCCTGAGTTTAATTTTTTTCGAAAGTCTTGTCACTTCGGAAATCATTGCAGATTTTGATTCTAGAACATTTTTTACGTTCAAACACGCAATGACGGAAATCGCAGATAGTGCCGTTTTTTTTTTAAGCCACTTTAAAAAAAATTGGTTTGTTTACTTATTTCTACGTACAAATAGTAGAGGGAAATTAATTTTAACAACGTCCTGCTAACAAAATAGTATTTTTTTAAATACAACTATACAGTAAATGTATATTTGTAAAGTAATAATTAGAAACAAACATTTTTCTAACAACAAGTAAACATATTACGTCACACATGAGTACTATTGTAAGAACATATGGATTTGAGTAATTGTTGATCATATTGAGCATGATTTGGTGAAACTTTATATCTACTCCACGTCGACAGAAAACCAAAATGGACTGATTCCATAGCTTACTCACTATAAAAACCGAGACCTTTTTTGTATAAGGAACAAAAATCAACGACGTGGTAAAATACTGTGTGCACTTTTGGAGTAACTGAAATGTTTAAATCCAAGTAACTTGTTTTAAATTTCTGAATGGAGTGTTCATATTCTGCATGTAGTGCACTTCCAAAACAATCTTCAACAACATTCTTGAAACTACTCAATGTAACAACGTATTTCAGACATTGATTCTACTGACATTTTATCAATTACTGCGCTGACAACACCGAGCATCAAATGCAATTCGGGTGGTGGAATAATATCCAAAATTTTAGTATTTTCATCGCCAGAAAATAATGGTGGGTCTATGCAACTTTTGAAATCCTTGTCGTCTTTTTTGTTATGACGAGCGAAAAGTAATCTAGAATGTCTAAAATACGTTGTTGCATTGAGTAGTTTCAAGAATGTTGTTGAAGATTGTTTTAAAGTGCACTACATGCAGAATATGAATCTTTGTTCCACATAGAAAAAAGGTCTCGGTTTTTATAGTGAGCAAGCTATGGAATCAGTCCATTTTGATTTTCTGTCGACGTGGAGTAGATATAAAGTTTCACCAAATCATGCTCAATATGATCAACAGTTACTCAAAGCCATATGTTCTTACAATAGTAATCATGTGTGACGTGATATTTTTATTTGTTGTCAGAAAAATGTTTGTTTCTAATTATTACTTTACAAATATGCATTGAATGTATACGTATATTAAAAAAATACTACTTTGTTAACAGGATGTTGTAAATCTTAATTCCCCTCTGCTATTTGTATGTAGAAATAAGTAAACAAACAAATTTTTTTTTCAAAGTGGCCTTAAAAACGTCACTATCTGCGATTTCCGTCATTGCGTGTTTGAACGTAAAAAATGTTCTAGAATCAAGATCTGCAATGATTTCCGAAGTGACAAGATTTTCGAAGAAAATTAACCTCAGGGCACCCGTGGTGCGTTTGAAGAAAAGTTCGGAGCGACATCGGGACCCGCAGTACCAATATTCAAGGGTTTTCAAAATACAGGGCCCAAAATTAATGTCATAAATTACCAGCCTGAAATAAACGATAAAACAGTTAAAATAGCATTTGGAAGATGTTTCAGGAAGTATTACGGATTTTGCAATGAAGTGTTTACAAAACCCTCAATGTAGGGAAGATTATAGGGAATTACTCGAGATAGTTGTCACTTTTCTTGGTGGTACTCCACCACGTGGAGTGAATTTCCGATCTCCAGGAGCTATAAATCATGCTAGGTGTAAGGCTAAAGCCATTTATTGTATTAAGATGTTTCTTTTTCAACATCAATTTCAGATGACAACATTTGATAGGAACGCTTGCCGGCATGTTTGCATCTTTATTGTAAGATTATACGTTGAAGCTAGATTTCGCGCGCCAATTGATGTGCAAGCACTAAATCAAGTCCTTCAATTTTTGCAACAGCTTTACGAGTAAAAATAAATCGATTCGGACATTTCCCATGCAGCAGCAAAAAAGTTTTGCGGTCACTTACGCTATTTGACACCAGAAAAAGCAGCACTGGCATTCTTTGATTAAAAAGTACCCCTGACATCGAAAGTGAAAATGGTTTAGGTTCTTGAATCTTCTGACATTTCCGATGATGATACAAAACGGCTGATTATTGATCCGAAGGATGTTCCGAATTTCGTTCAGAAAGCGGTTGAAGACCTCATTACAGTCAAGTCTGGAATATTGTTCGAGCGATTTAATATATCAGTGTCTTTTCTCCATACGCCTCCAGTAGATTGGGAAACCAACGAAGAATACCAAAAAGGACTTCAAAAGCTGAAAAACCTTAAAGTCGTGAATGATACTGCAGAAAGAAGCGTCAAATTAATGACTGATTACAATCCATTAATTACGAGGAACGACGAACCGAAGCAGTATTTGTTGCAAGTTGTCAGTGACTATGGCCTTCGATTTCCAGATGCTAAGAAGAAAACACTGGCGATGAAGGAATAAACATTATCGCTCAATTTTTACCGGTCCTCAAAACCAAAAAGTTAGAATAAGGTAATAACGTATTTTGTCTTCTCTACTAATAAAAAACACATGAAATCAATAAATAGAAAATTTTGTAACAATTTTAATTTTTTTTAACATTTAAGAGTATTCTTAAAAAGCAAAGTAGAACATAAAAATATTTCAAGCTTTCGAAAAATAGCAAAAATAAAATATGTAAACAAAATTGTTTAAAAAATGTAAATTTGTTTAAACAGCTACGAGTATTCATAATAAACAAATTAGTACTTAAAAATATTAAAATTTGTCGAAAATTTAGTGAGATAAAATGTTTCTTCTGCTTTTTTTTACGTAAAATATATACTTGAACAAATAAGTATTATTTAAATAATTGTAAAATTATTTAAACAAATTATTGTATTGTTATCATTGATTAAATAACTCATAAAGTCTGGAAAATACGTTCATTTCGCGATTTAACTGAAAATAACCAAATATTTAAACAAATTAAAATTGTTTAAACAATTGAATATTAGTTAAGAAATGACTGGGTATTCTCAAATTACCGATTAATGATTATTTATTTTTAAAACCCGTTAATAAACCGTAATATTATTGATTCTTATTCTCTGACGAATTATGAACAATATACTGAAACATGGAATTATTTGTAACATATTGTCGCGTTTAAATATTAGATTTACAAAAAGCTGACTTTTTCCCATGTTAAGGCCATGTGACGAGTGGGTCACGTGACCAAGCTAGTCCTCAATTTTTCATTGTAAACTTACGTCCAAAAGAAACCTCATCCTCATCCTCATCCTCATCCTCATCCTCATCCTCATCCTCATCCTCATCCTCATCCTCATCCTCATCCTCAACCTCATCCTCTCTTTTCTTCTCCTCTCCTCCTAAAGTATTTGAATCCTCAAACCAGAGAGATGAATTTTTAACAAACAAGATTACATTTTTGCCCAAAAGAACGAATTTTTAATAAAATAGATTAATTTCATACCAAATAGTTGAATTTGCAACTTATAATGGATAAATTTGCAATCAAACATGGACAGTTAAATTTTAAGATAAAGAAATACCTTTTTCAAACGAAAAAAGGAACGAATTGAAAAATTAATTTTCTATAAAGAAAGATGACTTATCTACCATAGAAAATGAATTTGCAGTCCAACAAAATTAATTTTTAAAACAGCAGTTAAAGTTTCAACCAAATGATTGAATTTTCGACCAATTTTATACAATTTTATACCAAATAGTTGAATTTTCAACATATAAAGGATAAGTGTGCAATCAAAAATAGAATAGTTAAATTTTCAGATAAAAAATTAATTCATAAAAAAAACTAATTATCCACGAAACAGTTGAATTTGTAACTCAAAAATATCATTTTTCAACAAAAAGTTCATTTTCAAATAAATAGTTGAATTTTTAACAAAAAATATGCATTTTTAAGAAAAAAATTCCTTTTTCACGAAATGGGTTGATTTTCTATAAAATTGTTGAATTTTCAAGACAAAAAAAATTTTTTTCTACAAAACATTTGAATCTTCAACCCGAAAATATGAATTTTCAAAAAAATATTGAAAATTTCAACCAAATAGTAGAACTTGGACAAAAAAAGAATTTACAACAAAATATTTGAACCTTTAACCCAATAGTAAAATTTTCAAGTTTAAAAGACAAATGTTTAAGAAGACATTTAAATTTCCAACAAGAAAGTTGATTTTTAACCAAGACAGATGACTTATCTACCATAGAATATGAATTTTCAGTCAAAAAAATTAATTTTTAACACAACAGTTAAAGTTTCAACCAAATGGTTGAGTTTTCAACCAAATGGTTGAATTTTCAACCAAATGCGTAAATTTCATACCAAATAGTTGAATTCTGAACATATAAAGGATAAATTTGCAATCAAAAATAGAATAATTCAATTTTCAGATTAAAAATTAATTTATAACCTCAAAAAACTAATTATCTACGAAACAGTTGAATTTTAACTCAAAAATATTATTTTTCAACAAAAAGTTAATTTTCCAACAAATAGTTAAAGTAAATAGTAAAAGCGAATTTCTAAACAAATAGTTTGATTTTCCACAAAATTGTTCAATTTTCAACCCAAAAAGACAAATTTTCTACCAGAAATTTGAATCTTCAACCGGAAAATATGAATTTCAATCAAATAGTTCAAATT